>CM053594.1:259484862-259500463 GCA_028646575.1 Pseudocheirus occidentalis | reverse complement strand
AATTAGAACTCTTTCCTGTCACTCCTGCTGCTGTGCCCTCAGATTGCCAGTGTTATTTACAGGAGTACTTGGTGCCAAAAAAACAGCATGTAAAGAAATGACCTGACAATTTTGGTGTCCTTGAGACCTCCAGCTTTCTAATGTTATTATTGTTTACTGTCTAAATTCAGCATTTCTTCTTTAAAATTTTATTTTTTTATTGTGAACTTAAAAATCCTCAAGGAGCAAAAAAATCCAATATATAAAGAAGAAAATTGTTTAAGAAACTATGGATCTCTACAATGTAGAATTTATTTAAGAAGCATCTATGTATACCTATATGTTTTGTTTTTAATGAGGTAACAGTTGATCTATTTGTTTGAATTATTTTCTTTTGGTTTTCTCTGTTCACTTAAAATGTTTTATTGATATTTTAAAAATGTTTATCAATACCTAGACAGCTAGGTAGCACAGGGGACAGAGTGTTGGACCTTGAATCAGAAAGTCTTGAGATCAAATTCTACCTCAGACACTTATTAGATGGGTGGCTTTGGGCAAATAATCTAAATGCTGTTTAGATGTCCTCATCTGTAAAATGAAGATAATAATAGCACTTATTCTCCAGGGTTGTTGTGAAGGTCAAATGAGATAATATTTGTAAAATTATTTTACAAATCTTAAAATGCTATAGAAATGCTGCTGCTGCTGCTGCTACTGCTGATTGATGTTATTTACTGACAAACTCTAGTCCAACCAAATAGGAAACCTCCATTGAAATACATATGCAATTTACAAAAGCTATAACCATAGGCTTGTCCTCTGGCACTGTAACAGAAATATTATAAAAATGAACAATTTTGAAAGATTTGTGGATGCTGATAAGCTGACTGAGGATTGATAAAGAACATAACCCATCTAATGAAAGAGAAATAATGAGCTAATATGAAGAATAAAAGATTCATTTTTGGGTGTGATAAATATGGGTATATGTTTTGCTTGACTTTGTTTATATATTATAGGGTTTATGTGCTCCCTCCCTCCCTTCCTCCTTCCATTTCTCCCTCCTACCATCGCTCCCTCCCTCCACCCTTCCCTCCTTCCCTTCCTTTCTTCTTCCCTCCCTTCCCTTTTCTTCCTGTCTTTCAGTGGGTAAGTGAGAAAAAAATATTCAATACTTTTAAAAGCCCATTAAATTGTCCAATAATTTATAGCAAAGGTAGCCTTGGAAGTCCAGGAAGAAGGTGTGTAGATGATGGATTACCTCTCATGTGGAGCCAATTGCTTTGTTTTGTTCTCATGACATTACAATGGAGACTATGAAATAATTTTATCCAGTTGTGTTCTTACTTTGCTTCTTAAGATATTCTTTATTCATTATCCCTATGAGCATCTTCTAAGACAATTGTGTCAGAAATGGAAAGACTGATGAAGATGACAATTCAAGTGGATGAAGAAAGAATTGTACTCTGATTCTTGGTCATTTCCTTATTGATACTTTTGAGTCTGGTGACTACACTACTATGTTTCCTAGCACCTCTTATTTCTTGCGGTGTTTCTTGAGAAATGGTTTGAATAATCTTACTCCAAGAATCAACTGGCATTCTTTTTTCTTGATTCTAAGGATAGCTGCTGCAAAAGTAAAGTTCCCAGTTGTCATTTCCATGGGATTGAGATGCATGGGAAGGAACCCAGAATAATAGGCAATCAAGTACAAGCAAAAGATGACTCACTCCAAGAGATCATATTCAGAATAAGAAAAAACTTTCTAAAGAAGAGAAGGTTGCAAGACACAAGAACCTTCTAATTTGACTTCTCATGTAGTCTAATTTTTGTCTCTCTCTTTTTTTCTTTTTGGAGAGTGTAGGGCAGGGCAATTGGGGTTAAGTGACTTGCCCAAGGTCACATAGCTAGTAAGTGTTAAGTGTCTAAGGCTGGATTTGAACTCAGGTCCTCCTGATTCCAGGGCTGGTGTACTATTCCCTGAGCCACTTAGCCGCCTCATTCTCTTTTATTTTTTCAGGACCACTTTGTTTAATATATGATAATTATGAGTAGCAACATCAGCGAAATATACATTATCATACAGGTTTAACACCACTGTCTAGGACAATTCTTCAGATTCATTTTACAATGCAAATAATATGAAGCAATTTGGGAAAAAGGAAGAAGGGAAAATAAAAAATAAGTTTCTTATTCTATTTAATCTTCTTTTATATTGCAGAGCTATTTCCATAGAGACAGATTCTTTTACTTCTCTTTGGCTCGGGAAATAAGTTGTAAATAAAATAAGACCTGCTCCAAAACTGAGCAAGGCTTGGAATGATAGGTTCACATCTTGGTGCATTGTCATATTATTCAATAGTGGTGAAGCTACTAGTTTGTAGATGTGAGCTGTCACAAACAAACTTTTTCTTGAAACTGAATAAAAAAGAAGTCTTTGTAATCTTTAGGTTAAGATGGGTGCTGGAATATGGGTACTGTGAGGGTTCAAAATGGGGTGTCCATGTTACCAGTGTAGTCATCAATCCTAGAGTTCCATCAACATCTCCATTGTTAAGCAGTTGAGTTCTTCTACTAAATCTTCTCCTCTATTCAAAGCCCTTTATTGCCTAGTCCTCTCCTTCATTTTCAGTATTCTTCTACTCTATTCTTCAGCACATATTCTTTGGTCCAGTGACATTGACTTCCTGACTATTCCACAAACAAGATACTCCTCAAGCAGTGGGGCATTTTTTCTGACTGTCCCCCATGCCTAGAACTCTCCCTCCTTTGTCCTGACTATTGATTTTCCTGGTTTCCCGTATGTCCCAACTAAAATTCCACCTTCTACAGGAAGTCCTTAATACTAGTACTTTGTGTCTTTTAATTATTTCCTGTTTATTCAGTATATAGCTTGCTTTGTGAGTGTGTGTGTACATATATATGTCTATGTTTACATGTTGTGTTCCACATTAGATTATAAGCTCCTTGAAGGCAAGGACTGTCTTTCTCCTCTTTATGTATCCTCATGGCTTAGCACAGAGGCTGGCATGTAGTAGGCACTTAATAAACAAATGAATGAATGGATTAATGCTACCATCAAAGAGTTGGGGAAAAAGAAGCATTGAGTCATAGTAGTAACATCACCAGTAATCAGGGCTTAGTCAAAATCAGAACACCCCTACAATCAGCTTTACTCAGTTCTGTCAAACTCTGCTCATATATGCTGGAATTGAGCTGCCACTGAGTTATTTATCATAAAGAGGATTTTTTTTTGTAAGAATGTACAGTTTGATAGTATGCACTGGGGTGAGAGGCTTGTTCTACGGCACAAATTTATTCCCAATGTGTTTCATACTCCAGGCCTGCCAATCTGCCAATGTCTGGATCATGCCAGACAGGCCATAGAACCAGGATAGCGATTCACATGCTGACAGGTATTTCACGGTGAAATAAAAAGCTGTGAGGATCAGATTAGAGTAGAACTTCAGTATCCGCTACCATCACCAATGTGGAGGACTCAAATTTCATCTTCAAAGGATATTATATTAGTATTTCTAGAGAATTTCTTTGTAGATCACACAGGTAAAGTTGATAAATGTAAATCTGGAAAAAATGCTTCTATTAGCTTGTGATTTCACTGGAAATTTCACAAAACAATAATAGAGAGGCAGTATTATGTAGTGGATAGAAGGGCATCCTCAGTGTAATCAGGAAGACCTAGGTTCAAGTCATGTGTCCAGTACACACTAGTTAAATGACGTTGGTCAATGTCAGTGCTCTAGGTAATTGTCTAAGAATATAAAGTGCAGCAAAGGTTTTGCTACATGCTGGCAGAAGATTTTTTTTAATTGGGGGTTTTCTATACCAATAAATATATAATTCACAATATATATTTGGACCACAGGTGTGGTCCAAAGATAAAAGTACAGGAAAAATCAATAGAGATTTCATTGTCATCGTTCTGGTGTGATGAACTCAGTCAATCCACTGCAAACCTAGAAATCAAATCAAAGGCATAGAGGGATGTTAGTTGAATTAAGCTCTTCCCTTTTAATTGAACAAGAATGTATTAAGTGCCTATTATGTGCCTGCCACTGAAGGAGGCTCTGGGAAGATAAGGACAAGTACTGTAGATCATTTCTTTTCCTCAAGGATTTGACATTTTGGCCTCTCTCTCCCATGCTTTGAAATAGGTGAATTCTTAAACAATTTACTTCATTCCTCTATGTTTTTCAATCAATTATTCTCATATTCCATTGAAATTCCCATGAATTTCTTTCATTTAGTTAATTTCCTATGGACCTCCTCTTTTGCTTGTTGACTGCCTTTCTAATTCACTAAGGGAGGATGTGCTCCTGGGCCCCAAGTGTCCATTGAACAGTCATAGCAGGCACCACTGACCATATTGCATGAGTGCACCAGGGGTGCATTTTCTCATGACTGATGTTTTTCAGTGGATAGCATGAATCATCTATTATGATTCCTTCAGCCAGGCCAGAAAGGAGCTGGAATTGTGAAGAGACAATAGAAATGGTTTTTGTTTTTGGAGCTAGGGTATTGTAAGTAAGTGCTGATTAATTTTGCTTCTCTTTTGTCCCACTTAAATAGCTTAGTAAAAATTATGGTATTTGAGTGACTCTGTAGATATGTTAGGACAGCTAGGTGAAGCAGTGGACAGAGTGTTGGAACAAAAATCAAGTAGACTTTTCTTTGTGAGTTCAAATCTGGCTTCAGACACTCAGTAGTTGTATGACCCTGTGTAAGTCACTTAACCCTGTTTGCTTCAGTTCCTCAACTATAGAATGAGATGGAGAAGAAAATTGCAAATTACTCTAGTTTCTTTGCCAAGAAAACCTCAAAAGGGGTCACAAAGGGTCAGACATGACTGAAATCACTGAACAAAATACATATGTTCTTCTTTCAGACTTAAATGTACAGTTTGCATTGGAAGAGATTAGTAAACCAAAGCACATAATTCAGAGTATAGGTATATTTGGCTTTTATGGCATAACTAAATGGAATTAAGTATTAATCAATGGAAGAGTCATTGAAGGAATTTTCAAGTTCTTTTATTATATAAGGGAGTTGTTTGAGCAGTCAAGTAGATATAGTAGACCTTGTTGTCAAGCAGACAGCTGCCATTAGTCTTGCTCATTAGTTTGTAAATTCTGTGAAGGTCAGGGAATGCCATTTGCCTTTCTTTGTATGTCCAATTCTTAAGACAGTGGTTAGCAAATAGTAGGCACTTAATAAATTTTAGACTATCACTAAAGTTATTATTATTAATAATAAACATTAATTTATTGATTGATGGATTGCTTGGTGTAAATGTCCAGCAGTTATTAAGATTCAAAGTATGGGAAACTTATTTCCTTTCCTAACATAATTCTAAATTGTTTTCAAGAAATACTGTACTAATTCACAGCTTAATCAAAAGTGTATTGGTGTGTAACAGCAATCAGTTTAGCAGATACTTAGCACTTAGTAACTTAGGGTTAAGTATAGAAGGTGTGAGCCCTGTCCATTGTTGAGAAGTTGTGAACTCCCCTGTTGATGTGGAAGCAGGGGATTGATTGAGACAGGAGGCCAGTGTGTGTATATAAGCAAGAATTCCAGAGACAGAGAGACAGAATTGGAATTTTCCTATTGGAGGAAGCAGGATTGTCTCAGTGTCTGGGAGCTGGGCTGCTGGGCTGAAGGAGTTGGAGTTTTCCTGATACTAGAATCTGGTGAAGGCCACCCAGTAGGCTGATATTCCTTCTGGGTCCTAGTGCCAGTTGAACTACTGGAGGACTTAAGAAGCATGACCAGGATAAGACTTTGTTTGTTTGTGGCCTGGCTGATCCTTGAGTTCCAGGCAAGAGAAGTGGTGAAGGGTTTGAGATGTGCAGGACCCTGTGAACTTTAGTGTGTGCCAGGTATTTCCCTGAGGACTGGAAAAAGACCTGAGACCTGTCTACCTCTGAGGACTGGACAAGAACCTGGCAGCTGTCTGTTTCAGAATTCAGGTGACTGTTTGGTGGATTCAGGAGGGAGCTGGAACAATGGAAGGGGATCCAGGGAATCAGAGAGATGACCCAGAGTCAAGATGAAGAAAAGGACTCCACTTGGAGGAAACTGAGATTTGCTGGACACCAAGGGGTGGAGGGTTTTTGTGGCTTTCTAATGACTGTACTGGTGATTAATGATATTTAGTAATTGTGAATCTAGAGTAGTGACTGATTAAGTTAACAGTTGCCCCATGAGTGGAAGATTGATATATTGTGAATTGATTGAATGATTAAGTGAGAAGGGTTTCCCCCTTAGGGAAACTAGATGATTATTCTTTTATTCCTTGTTCTAAATATTGTAGCTACTGTAGTGAAAACTGTGTGGCCATTCTAATTTTAAGTTGTTATGGACACTATATAGTGACTTTCTGTGATAAGATGTAATGTTGTGAATATTATATTGTGAATGTTTGCCTTGATTTGTAATAAAATAAACAGAGTATTCACTATTACTGTGAACTTTAAAAGCTGCTCACAGTAGCATTCTTTTGGGAATCTGCTGGTGCGTGGTATTACGTGGTGTGACTGACTTCCCATTATTTTTGTCCTTTGTCATTTCTGTTGATTTGATTAGTGTGAGATGAGATGTTCTGATTTCATTAATTATGCTTTAGAACATTTTTTCATGTGATTGTTGAATATTCAAATTTTATGTTCTGAAAATTGTTGGTAATATTCTTTTGACCACTTACATATGGGGAAAAACCATGGCTTTCTTAAACATTCTAATAACATTAGCAAGCATTTATATGGTGCCTACTCTGTGTCAAACACAGTGCTAAATGTTTTTAAATATCTCATCTGATCCTCACAACAACCTGGGATGTAGGAGCTATTATTAATCAAATTTTATTGTTAAGGAAACTGAGGTAAACAGAGATTAAGTGACCAACCTAAAGTCACATAGCTAGTGTCTAAGACCTGATTTGAATTTGGGTGCTCTTGACAACAAGGTATACTATATCTATTTGACTGCTCAAACAAATCCTTCATGTAATAAAAGAACTTTAAAATTCCTTGAATGACTCTTCCATTGATTAATATTTAATTCCATTTAGTTATGCCATAACTAAACAGGCAAACAGATATGTACAAATAAAGTTCTATCTATCTATCTATCTATCTATCTATCTATCTATCTATCTATCTATCTATCTATCTCTATTGTTGACCTGAGAGTCTGATTAAAGGAGACAAACAAGCTAGGTGATATACATTTATATCATTTATTCCCTTGAAGCTAGCAGGTATGTGTTTCATGGAGCTAAAATATAATTTCTGACTGCCTGATACAAGAATGACAAAATACTTTTATATATTTTAGGACAATCCCAGGATGTCTGTGTTCCTCAGATTTATGGTCTCCATATATTTATAAGACAATTGACAAATTAGTGTCAGTTGGATCCCAAGATACCTGAGCTTTCCCACCATATGGAGTGTGTTCCCAAGATAAGAGAAATCCCACTATTCTGATTGCAGGAATCCTGTCACAAACAGGAAGAATACTCATTGTCAATCTTTTCTGGCCTTTTAAGTTACTGGCACAGGAAAGGGCATTTTTAGAGCAAAGCAAAGCAATCTGATTGATTAGTTCAGACTTTGGCTCTTATTAAGGTCCAAAAATGTTATTAAGCAATTATCATTTTTATCTCTCTCCCCCTCTCTCTCTGTATATATCTATATATGCGTACATATATGTGTGTGTGTATGCAAACAGGAAATAATTTAAAAAGAGAAAGCACTAAAATTAAATGGAGTTGGGAAAAGACTTCTTGTAGAAGATGGGGTTTTAGTTGGCAGTTGAAGAAAGCTAAGGATGCCAGTAGGTATAGATGAGGAGGGAAAGCATTTCGAGCATGAGGATCATCCAGAGAAAATAATGAGACCTGGGAGATGGAGTATCTTGTTTGGGGAATGGCAAGGAGGCCAGTGTCACTGGATTGCACAATATGTGTTAGGGGGTAGGTTGTACAAAGACTGGAAAGATAGGAAGGGGGACAATGTTATGTGGGACTTTGAATGTCAGACAAAGTATTTTGTATTTGATCCTGGAGGCAATAGTCACTGAAGTTTATTGAGTTACAGGGGAGGGTGACATGTTCAGACCTGCCCTTTAAGAAAATCACTTTGAAAGCTAATTGGAAGGTGGACTGGAGTGGGGAAGGGACTTGAAGCAGAGAGATCAACCAGCAGGCTATCACTAGTTCACACATGAGGGGATGAAGGCCTGCAGTGGGGAGGGGGGGGGTTTGGCAGTGTTAGAAGAGAAAAGAGAACATATTTGCAATATTGCAAAAGAGGAATGGAATGGACCTTGGCAAGAGTATGGATAAGGAGAGGGGCAGATAGTAAGGAATTGAGAATGACACGAAGGTTGAGAGCCTGAGAAACTGGGAAGATGGCATTATTTTTGTTAGGAATAAAGACATTAGGAGGGGGCCAGGATTTAGAGGAAAACATAATGAGTCCAATTTGGGATAATGTTGAATTTAAGGTGTAAATTAGACATACAGTTTCAGATGTCTTAAAGACAGTTATTGATGTATGTGATTTTAGGTGTGTAGAGTTTGGGCAGGAGAGGTGGATTTAAGAAACATTAGCATAGAGATAGTTATTAAAACCCTAGAAGGTAATAAGATCACCAAGTGAAGTATAGACATACCTAATTTTATTGTGCTTCATAGATATTGCATATACACACATACACATATACACACAAATTTATACACATACACACACTCATGTGTGTGTGTGTGTATTTCCAAAATTGAAAGTTTGTGGTAACCCTGTTTTGAAGCAAGTCTATGGGTTCCCTTTTCCACAGCATGTGCTCTGTCTCACATTTTGATAATTCTCACAATATTTCAAACCTTTTCATCATTATTATATTTGTTATTCTGATCTATGATCAATTATCTTTGATGTTAGTATTGTACAGTTATCCATTCCACATATGGTAGGGGTTTTGGGGGGGCATATCCTTGATCTGGAAAATCTACATAAAATATTTTGACCTTTCTTTCATTCCAGAGAAGAAGTGTGAATTAATGTGTTGTTAAAAGATAAAATGCATTGATATTATACAATACATATATTTAATGCATTTTGAGTTTCTAAACTTTTTCATGTTGTCTGCTGGGCTTCACATATCATCTGCAGCTTCTGCAAAACTCCCCCAAATTTCTCATTTAATTTCTTATACAGACCTGCAATATATCGAAACTGCAGTGAAGAAAGTCATGATATGGGAAGAGGTAACTGTAATTGCTTTGGGACCCCATGAATTGTACCCATATAAGATGGCAATTTTAATTGATAAATGTTGTGTGTGTTTTGATCGCTCTGCTGACCTCCCGTTTCTCCATCTTTCTCCCTATCTTTGGACCTCCTTATTCTCTGAGACATAATATTGAAGAATATCATATGAACATAGCTGATAAAACGATGGAAGGGTTTGAGAAGACTGACTCCAATTTTGAAAGAAGTTCTACTGTGAGCAGAAAGCTGTCAAACAGCATCATGTGAGGCAGAGAAATCTTTTGTGAAAGAGAGTCAATCTATGTGGCAAACTTCATGTTGTCTTATTTGAAGAAACTGTCATAGCCATCCCAACCTTCAACAACTGACACTGAATTGGCTGCCATCAACTTCGAGGCAAGAACAACTCTCTGAAGGTCAGATGATAATTAACATATTTTTGGTAATGAGGTATTATTAATGAAAGTATGTATATTTAATGAAAGTATGCATATACTATAAAGTATATACAGAGAGAGAGGGAGAGAGATAAAAATAATAAAGTATATTTGAGGATCTCTATATTATTGCATACTTAATAGACTATAGTGTAAATATGTAACTTTTTTATGTACTGGGAAACCAAAACATGATGTGACTCACTTTATTATTATATTCACTTTATTGTGGTGGTCTGGAATTTAACCCACAATATCTCTGAGGAATACTGAGGTAAGCCTATGGTATTGTTGTTGTTGGTTCTTCATTTTTTAAGAGGACTGATGACATCATGTGTGATATTTTGATTTCCATGTGAATGGTATTTAAGTGAGGCAGAGTTATACAAAGTAATTAGCCTCACTCTCTCCTCCAGAGTCATTGAAGTCCACTGGCAAGACAGAAGTCAGGATGACTGATGATGGCCAAGGATGTAAGTGAGTGACCTTGGCATCTTCAATGTCTGATCAAGCTATAAGCCCTCCACAGCACCTGTTTCAACCACCTTCGTGCCCAGAGGAACAAATTGTTCTCATCCACCCATTCCACTAGGAGTAGACATCCCCCTACCTCACCAATGGGTTTAAGGCCTGTCATTTACCCTCAACCTGTATTAGCCTCTTTGCTGAGACAGTTTTACTATGGACCAGGATGTGGCTGCTGCTTATGCCACAGCTTCTTGGAACCACAGCTGAAAGTTGGGTGAAAGGTAGACACCCAAAGTGGATGAACAGTCCTGAAAAAGGCTGCCTGTACCATAGAGGAAGAAAAGAGGGTCAAGAACAGAATCCTGAGGGCCACCTATGATTTTAAGTGTAACCTGGAGGAAGATCCAGCAAAAGAGATGGAGAAGGAGCAGTTTGATAGGAGAGCCTGGAGAGAGTGGTGTTCTGGAAATCAGGGGAGAAGGAAGTATTGAGAAAAGAAGGCTAGCAACAGTGTCAAAAGCTGCAGAGAGGTCAAGAAGGAGGATTGAGAAAATGCCATTGGGTTTGGCAATTAAAGAGAGCTTTGTTAACTCTGGAGAAAGCAGTTTCAGTGGAAGGATGATGTTGGCAGCCCAATTATAAGGGGTTAAGAAGTTAGTGAGAAAAAAGACAGTGGAGGCATTCATTATAAATCTTTTTCAAGGAGTTTGGCCCTAAGGATCAGAAGAAATATAAGATGATAGTGGGTGTGGAAGGACTAACTGAGGATTTTTTGAGAGTGGAGGAACCATGGACCTGTTTCTAGGTGGAGGAATGAGCCAGTAGACAGGGAGAGTCTCAAGATAAGTGACAAAGTGGGGATAAAAGAGAAGGAAATCTGCTGGAAGAGACAGGATAGAATAGGATTGCCTGTGAACGTAGAAGGGTAGATCTCTGTGTGAGGCAGAGGTGAAGGAGGAAATAGTGGCAAAAGACATTTGAGTAAAATGAGGTGAGGAAGAGGGAAGAAAAAAAGGAACTTATAGTAAATGACCTCAACTTTTTTCTGTAAAATCCAAGGCAAGATTCCCAGCTGAGAGGATGAGGGGAAAGTGAATCATGGGAGGTTTAAAGAGGGATGAAAAGGTCAAAGACAGAAGGAAAGATCCTATATGTCCCCAAACATCTATAGAATCACTTTTTATGATGTCAAGAAACTGGAAACAAAATATATCCCCAAGAACTGGGGATTGGTTAAATGCATTATGGTATATAAATATAAATAGAATATTATTACATAACAAAAACATCAAATTCAGAGAAATCTGGAGAAATATAAGAAAAAATGCAAAGTAAAGTAAGCAGAGACCAGAAACAGTCTAGCAGGGATGGGGAACCTGTGGCTTTGAGGCCACATGTGGCCCTCTAGGTCTTTAATTGTGGCTCTTTGATCGAATTCAAACTTCATGGAACAAATCCCTCTTAATAAAAGGATCTGTTTTATGAAACTTGGACTCTGTCAAAAAGTTGCACCCTTTATATCATACAATGACCATAAAAATATAAAGGAAAACAACACTAATAGGATGCACGTTTCCCACTTCTCAACAGGGGAGTAGTGGACTATGGATATAGGATGAGAACTACACTTTTAGCCACGAGTAATGTGTTAGCATCTTTCACTGAAATGTATTTCTTTATTACAATGGAATTATTTCATTACAAAAATGACATTCTTTGTAATTACAAAATTACAAAGGTTTATAAATTTAATTGTCTCTGATTTTCACAGTCTAATTGTCTTTGCTCTTTCCAATCACCAGTGTTGATTTTCCGCTGTTACCAAAGCTAGAGTTGTTTGAGGATCTCTTGATGAGTCCACATGATGAAGTCAGCTACTAAGTAAGACTCAACTGTTTCTGTTAGTGGTTTCTTTTTCTTTTTCCAATTATTTGCTATCTAACAAGCAACTACATTTTTGATTATATGACATTTAAAAACTTTTATAAGAATAGAATAAAAGAAATTAGGATTAGAAGGAAAATTGTCAATTGGGGAAAAATCCATTAAATATTTTTGATAAAGGGAAGGTATCACATAAACAAGCATGGAATATGTAAAATCAAGTTATTCCCCAAAAGCTAAATCATATAGAGCATACTTTAAAAAGTTCTTAAAAGAAGAATGACAAACTGTTAGCAATTCTCTCAAAAATTACTCCAAATAACTAGGAGAAATATAAATGAAAACATTTCAGAAGTTTTACCAGTAAATTAGGCAGAAAGAAAGAAGACACAGTCCAATGTTGGAGGGACTGTGTGATGAGACAGAATTAAATACAGTTGGCAGAGCTGTCAATTGGTCGAGCTGGAATTATGCAAGATAAGTGTTTAAATCATTCATATCCTTTGACACAGAGATCCCATTGCAAGCATAGATCCCAAGAAGGTCAAAGACAGAAACTAAAGGTGCCATATTTGCAAAAATCTTAATAATTGCATTCTTTGTGGGTCAAGGAACTGGGAAAAATGTGCATGCCTATCAACTGGGCCATACATACATAAATTATGGTATATGAAGGCAGCATATTATATCATGAGTTGACAACCCTGAAGAATTCAGAGAAACATGGAAAAACTTGCTTAAACTGATATAGGGTGAATAAACAGAATACAAAATATACAGACATATCCAACTTTTTATTCGTAAGCATTTAAGTATTTTCTATCTTATTTCTTGGTTCTGCTTCAGTTTAATTATCTTACTCTTTTTTGTTTACATTGTTGTAGTTATTCAGTGCAGATACACTGATAAATATATCTGTACATGCCTATGCCTATATAATGCACCTATATATAATGACTATATAATTTATATGTATATACATACAGATATATACATACACAATGAATAAAAAAGAAGAAAATTAAACTGAATTCAGTGTAATTATAACGACCAATTTTTGACCCTGGAAAAGAAGTGAAGTACCTTTTTCTTCTACTGAAAAAAAAATGACAGACTATGGGTGTGTAATGTTGCATATTTTTCAAATGCATATGTTTTGAGATCAATGTGTTGGTGGTTTTATTTAATGTAATTTTTGTTGTGGTTGCTCCAAGGGAGTGGCTGTTGTTCTTCATTCTCGAAAATGATCAAAATGACATTTCTATACTAGTGTCAAGTTTCAGTGTGTCGGACTCTGGCTGATTAGACCAATAGGAGCTTGGAATGTTCTACCACAGGTCAGGTACAAACAGGCCATGTGAACATTTGGGTGGATTCTCTAAATTTGTGCATCTTGCTTTTCTTTTGAGCTCTTTCAATTCTGCTCTGCTCATAGAGCACAGTACCTTCTCTGATGTGTGTAACCTTGATGAGTGGTCCTGTGTTGATGTCTTCCATGTCACACAATTGATTCCAAAGTTCTTAAGAGAGACCTTGAGAGTGCCCTTGTATTGCTTCTTCTAACCTCCATGTGAATGCTTGCCCTGTGTGAGTTCTCCATAAAATAATCTTATTGGCAAGTATACATTTTGCATTCAAACAACAGGAAAAGGGATAAGTCAATCTAGAAACTGCTATAATGTAAAAGTCCAAGGCACAAATTGAACTTCTTTTAAAAAGGAAAGGAAAAGCAATAGTTCAATTACTAGTTCGTCTATTTGTTGTGGAACAGTTTGACTGTGACATGGCCAGATTACTGATTTTGCTCATGTGAGTGGATCAGCCCCTAAACTCCATAGCTTTATTGATTGTGCTCAGGTTAGCTCATATCATATGTATATCTTATATCTAAGATTCTCATCCTAAAGGGTACTTTATAGGAGGCTCATTGATTTAGGTTTTAATAAACATTGTTGCTGCAGTGGTTCTTTGGTTGTGTTGTTTAAGAAGACACATACAAACACACACACATACACACAAATAAAGGCATACACACCTCTGATAGCTTTCCTTTTGTCTTTGTCACAGTAGTGCCACCTTTAACTTCCATTATCCTTTTAAAAATATGAACAAAAACATGAGAAAATCTAGGTTGGCTAGAAGTACCAGGGATATTACATCATCTGAAAAAGAAGAGGGTTGATAATCTCTAAGGTGCTTTCCAGCTCCAAAGGTTTATGAATCTATGATTGATAAACTCTAGAAAGTACAAATTGATGTGATGGATTGTTTGGGAAACAGAACTTTATGATTAGGTCCAAGTTTGTGGGTATTAGGTTTTAATTAAAGGAATTGCACATTGAAACACATTTCATGTTTTAGTATATCTGACACTGTAGTCTTGACATGATTCATTGCAAAACATCAAGTTTATTAGCTATGAATTCTACATATTCATGAGTTCTTTGATTTATTTAATGTCTCAAGTTGTTTTTTAAAAAAGGGCTTTTTATCTTCACTAATTCATCTATCACCAGAGTTATTTGGGACCTTGATTATATCAACATGTCCATACCTCTAAAATATTCTTTCTCAGATGATAATAGGGATATGTTTATATTTTTGTACAGTTACATAATGGACAGGAATAATTTTGACTAAATCTCAGGACAATGGAAGTTTAAAATAAGCAGATATATTATGATTAAAATTGAAAATGAATGTCATGTTTCATTGTCCTATTGTATTTTTGAAGAGGTTTTATTGCTGGTCTGAAAGTCATCAATTACATGAAGCTCAGATGCCTATTTGTTCTTCTTTTGCCAGTCATGGGAAATGAATAGAAGATACATTTTTTTTTGCTTTAAAGTAAAAACTGAAGTCCTGTAAGGAAATTCTTTTAGTATCACTCTCAATATTTTTACAAAGTAAAAATGCATGGGACTTGTTTCATTTAAATTTAACTGCAGAGAAGGAGGTTCGCAAGACATCTACAAAATCTGTCCAGTGCTTTTCACTCACACATATCACACTACTTTTGGCCTTCAATACCATTCTCCAGGATTATTGCCACAGTCTCTTAACTGGGCTCCCTGTCTCATCTTTTTCTTTAATAATTTCTGTATTCAGTTACAAAATGAATATTTCTAAGAAAAAGATTTGATTATATCTCAGTAAAAGAAATTCTAATGCCTCCTTTTGGCCTCTATGATAAAATATCAACTCCTTCATTTGAAACCTCTCACAATCTAGCTCAGGTCTACCTTTCCAGGTAGATGTTCCTTCTGTCCAATATTCTATTTTCCATTGTTGTATCTTCACATAGACTGATCCTCATGCCTGGAATGCACGCACTGTTTTCTTGCCTCCACCTCTAAGAATTCCTCACTTCCTTTAAGAATCACCCCAAGTGCTACTTCTTAGACAGGGCCTTTTCTGATTCTCCCAGTGGTAAGCTCTCCCTCTACACCAATTAGTTCTCCCTAATTATTAATATTTGCTTTTCTTTCTGTGCATTCCCCACTGCCTCCAATAATATCTATCTATCTATCTATCTATCTA
>CM053594.1:259459985-259484362 GCA_028646575.1 Pseudocheirus occidentalis | reverse complement strand
GCATCATGCCACACAGGAGAGTAGGGGGCATGGGGATGAGAGGGGGGATGACGGAGGTGAGGGCAGGGTCTGGGGGTGGTATGCTGGAAGCACACACTTCAGTAAAGGGACAGGGAAAGAGTAGAGAACAGAACAAGGGGGGGAGGGATAGGAAGGTGGGACATATTATCACTGTCACAATATGTCCACTATGAAGATGTCCTGTATAATCACACATCCACAGCCTGTATTGAAATGCTTGTCCTTCCAGTGGGGGTGGGTGACAAGGGAAGAATTTAAAGAATCTAGAATTTAAAGCTCTGCAATACCGGTAACTATTAATTAAGTTATACAGGGGCTGGGGTAGGGAGACACTCCCTGCCCTACCAGAAAGTTAGAGAGCAGATCAGGGGAGGGGCTTTACAGTGGGATTGCTGTTATGAGGTTGGGGTAGGGGAAAGACGGGGAGAAAATTTGTAATTCAAAAATCTCATTAAAATCAATGATGTAAACATGAAAACAAATGAAAAAATTATTTAAAAAAGTATATGTACAATTTAAATTGCCTTTTGGCTGAGGTATCAAAGCAGAAGCTGGAATTCAATACATGTGTGAGTGTGTGTATATGTATGTATATGTATACATAGAGGGCACAGGATCAATTGAATATGAAGGGATGATGTCTAAAAAATAAAGTTAAGAGGTGAGAGAGGAATATATTGGGAGAAGGAGAGAGGGAGAGATAGAATAGGGTCAATCATCTCATATAAAAGAGGAAAGAGAAAACTGTCACAATGGAGGGGAAGAACAGGGAGGTAAAAGGGAATGGGACAACCTGATTCTCATTGAATTTGGCCTAAGGAAGGAATAACATACATACTCAACTGGGTATCTTACCCTATGGAAAATAGGAGGATAGTGATAAGAGAGGGAAGATAGAAGGTAGGGCAGTTTGGGGAAAAGGGTAGGTAGAAGCAAACACTTTTTAAAAGGGATATGGTCAAATGAGAAAATAGAGTAAGTGGGAGGCAGGTTAGGATGGAGAGAAATATAGTTAGTCTTTCACAATATAACTACTATGGAAATGATTTGGGTAACTACACATGTACAATCTATATTGAATTGCTTATCTTCCTGGGGGTAGGGGGTAGGTTAGGAGGGAATAAGGGGAAAAAATCTGGAACTCAATGTTTTAAAAACAAATGTTTAAAAATTTGTTTTTTACATGCAACTGGGAAATAAGATGTATAGGGGTATAGAAACCCATCTTGCCTTACTAGAAAGTTAGGGGTGTGAAAGGGGAAGATATAAGAGAGAACAGATTTGGGGAAGGGCTATTCAGTAGGCTTGCTATTTTGGGGTAGGGGTAGGGGAAAGATGAGGAGAGAAAAAAATTGTAACAAAATCTTGTGGAAATGAATGTTAGAAACTAAAAATAAATGAATTTTAAAAAAATCTTTTCCTTAATTCACCGAGGGCCATGCAGAGTTTTGGGATCCCATCCTGGGTCCCTTCACCAGTCCTGTAGGATGAATTAAAGTTCCCTGCTTCACTCATCTTGGGTCTGTCTAATTTATGGTATCTATTTGGGTGTGAGGAATTTATTTCTCATACCCTATTTCCCTAGGACACTGGAGAGAATGACTTTGTACTGAAACCATATTAAAGTTATTGATGGAAACAACAACAACAAAAGGGTCAGGGCAGCAAGGTGATGCAGTGGATAGAGTGCCAGCCCTGGATTCAGGAGGACCTGAATATAAATCCAACCTCAGACATTTATTTGCTCTTTGAGCATTGGCACATCATTTACAGGGCTTGCCTCAAAACAAATTCTCTCCAGAATGGTTGGATCAGTTTACAACTCCACCAATGGTGCATCAGTGTCCCAATTTTCTCTTATTTTCTTCAACATTTGCCATTCTTTTCTTCTGTTGTATTAGCCAATCTGATTGGTAAGAGGTGGTATTTAAGAGTTGTTTAAATTTGTATTTCCCTAATCGATAGTGATCCTAAATCATTTTCTCATTATCTCATAAATAACTTTGATTTCTTCTGAAAACTGCTTGTTCATATCTTTTGACCACTTGTGAATTGGTGAATGACTTGCATGCTTATAAGTTTGCCAGTCATTTTGATGCCATTAATTTCCCTTTTATCTCCACTAGGAGCTTGCATGATATTTAGCAATCATAGATAAAGCATTTATTAAGTGGCTGAGCACTCAGGATCCAAATACCAGCAAACAGAACAGTTCATTTTCTTAAAGAGTTTACATTCTAAACCAGAGGTTCTCAACCTGTGGGTTATGTTCAATTTGTAACAATAAAAATACATCCTACATACTAGATATTTATATTATGATTCATAACAGTAGCAAAATTACAGTTTTGAAGTAGCAATGAAAATAATTTTATGGTTGGAGGTCACCGCAACATGAGGAACTGTATTAAAGGGTCGTGGCATTAGGAAGGTTGAGAACCATTGTTCTAAAATGAGAAGGTCAGCCCCTCTTTCTAGAATGTTCAGTCTTTTGCTATTGTTTGTCTCTTTACCTCATTATCTACAAATATGTCCAGGTCACCTACATCCTTTAACATAAAAAAAATCAAAACCAAAACCAAATCTTCAATCAATCAATCCAATCCAATAAACATTTATTAATGTTTGTGCCAGTCACTGTAGTAAAATCTGGGGATACAATTAAAAAAAAGACAGGTCCTGCCTTCAAGGATTTTATAATTTAGAGGGGAAGACAACATACAAAAGGAATCATGAAAGGAGGAGAGGCTGGGACACCAGGTGGCCCTGGCAGGGGCATCTTGTTCTGTGGAATTAAAATGGGGCAAGATAGCAGGTACAAAAATGGAGTGTAAGCATTTATTAAGTACCTGCTGCTTACTAGCCACTGTGCTAGACTTTGGGGATACAAAGACAAAAACCAAAAAACCCCAAATCAACAGCCAATCATTGTTCTCAAGGAATTTTGGTTGAACCATATGATCTTTCACTTGACTATACCATCTTTCACTTGTCCATACTACTTCCCCCCTTTTTTTTCTATAATGAAACTCTTAGGAGGAAAAGAAAGACCTGGAACATTCTATACTAGTTATTCCCTTTTCCTCTTTGACAACTCATATTTTAATCCCTTTTTTTGGCTTCAGTTGTAAAAAGAAACTGCACATTCCAAGATTATCTATAAACACTAAAGTGTAGCATCTAATGGACTTTTCTCAGTTTTATCCCTTTTGACATTTGCTACTTGTATCCTCACCTTCTTCCCCACTCCAATTTGACCCTTGGAATGTCCTATGTGAGGAACAGGAAGTAGACAGACTAGTTTGGCTGGCGAATGTGTGAAAATGATTAACGTGTAATCAGCCTGAGAGGGAGGCTGGATCCTTATTGAGAAGGGCTTTAAATGCTGAACAGAAGAGTCTGTATCACAAATTCTAAGACAGATTGTTTTCTCCCAGAAGATTCCTATCATTTCTACCTCAATCACCAGTTTCTTTCTGTAAGTGAGAATTAGATGTAAAATAGGATTTCCCTTGTTGGTTAATCAGTCTTGGTGAGTTCTCTGTTGTCCCCTGACACATGGATACAAGTTTGATATATTGTGATAATAAATTGATATATTATGTATTAGGAATGATGGAGAAAAAGCCACTTGGGAATGATGCCCTTAAGCTGCATCACTGCAGGCAGTCTTAAACTTGTCAGCAAATTGGCTCCTTGGCTCCTCCTCAGCTGAAGGGCTGATCACATTTCTGCCAGTGACCTTATTATACTTATAATTTGTGGTAAGCATAAGCAGTGACTCTCCCTTTCACTTACATCTCTACGCTGCCAAGCTATACTAAAATAAAATATGCTACTTGGATCTTCTTAGTTGATATGGCACAGATTAATTAAATACCTTAACTTACCTTAATAAAATTTGATACCTTCAATTCCTCATCCTCTTATTATGAACCTGCTCCCTCTTGTGACTCTTTCCCAGCATTGGCCAAGAACTAATCTTGGCTTTAGAGCCAGTGGAAATCTCATTCTCAGTGAGGAAGCCAAACATTTGCCTTGCCTCAGGATGGTGAGTCGTTGCCTCAATTTTGGACCTTTCCCCACAGGAGTTAATCATGAAGATCTTGTATTGTAAGTATATTTACAACAAAGAATACATATTCTCATTTGTTTGGGAATTTGAACCCAGTCATGTCGGGATAGCCCTACAGAAAGAGTTGCCTTGTCACAACAGAGATCTTGTATCTAACCAGAAAGCTTATGTTTTGACAGGATTCCTTATATTGAAGTTAGGTGAAGCTTGGGTATGCTCTTTCAAGCAAATATTACTAGACTAATGAAATAGTTACTAGATGCAGAGTCCATTGTCAGTGGTTATAATGACATTCAAGCCTTCAAGACTGTGTCAAAAGGTGGGAGTGATGCAATTAACAGCCAGCAGGAAACCTGAAACCTTGAAATGAGTAAATCTTGGCATAGTCCCATTGCAAACTCACTGAATCTTGCCATGCTACTTGTAGATTCCCTTTCTGTACTATAATATTGTATTTTAAACTTTAATCCAGCAATTTGTATCTTCTTGTTAATGACTCTGGGCCAGGTCTGAATTTCATTTCCTTTTATAATTTTTGGTCCTTTTGACACATTGGCTAATGACCAGGATTTCCTTTTAGATTGTGTTTGCTACTTTCCTTGAATGTAAGTAAATCTGACAAAACTGACCTGATTTAGAAGCACAATTCTAGATTCTAAAGGTAAATGCAATCCTCTTAAATGAACCATGAGAGATACTTATGGGAAAAGAATGAAAGTTTTTCCAAGATTTTTGTGAGTTTACATTTGAAAAAAAAAATGAGATGTTAACACAGTACCAAGAGAAAACACAGTCCAAGACCATTCCAAATATAGGAAAAACACAACTGAAAGATTATAGCTTTTTGACTAAACAAATATAAACATGAAATAATTATCCAATTAGAGATGGACTTTTCTTTTTAAACCTCCTTCCTTCCTTCCTTCCTTCCTTCCTTCCTTCCTTCCTTCCTTCCTTCCTTCCTTCCTTCCTTCCTTTTCCACTCTTAGGCTCTTAAAAATAGACTAATGATTTCAATGGTTTAGAGAACTCTAAGGTAAGACACTGTTTCTACTAATACACATCAGTACCTATCCAAGGTTATACAAAACTGGAAGTAGAATCCAGGTCTTTCAATGTGTAGCATAAAGGAATACTAGAGCTGGAGGGAACTTGAGAGATTTAGAGAGCTAGTTCAACTTCCTTCTCAGTAGAATCCCTATGTGATACTTTGCTACTTATTACCTACATGATCTTGACCAAGTCACTTAATTTTTATGAACCTCAGTTTTCTATCTGTGAAATGACAGGGTTGGTCTGGATTTATGAGGACACTTAATCTATAAACTAAGGAATTAATGCCTGTAAAGAACTTTCATTCTTACAAGATAGAAAGCCTTTTATTATTTACAAGATAGAAGGCTTTTTATTTTTAGACTACTTTGATTGTCAAGATAGTTATTTGTCTGAGACAAAATTTGTCTCCTTGTAATTAATGCTAACCTCTGGCACTACACAGAGTATATTCTTCTTTGAAAAAGTCCTTCAAAGATTTTTATATGTTTATCATATCTGCCCCAGTTTATCTCTACTGCTGCCAATCAGTTCTCAAAAAACATGACTTTGAATCTATTGAATTGGTGCAGAGCTGAAAGTCCTCTTTCAGGACTTCTGTCTAAGAACAACAGACAGGGTGCTTTTGTTTGACAGACCAACAGACAGAGTGCTACAGAGTGCTGACATCACAAACATTCTCTCTTAGGTCACAGAAAGTAACACAAATCACAGAGCACCAAAATCAGAAGCATTCTTTCTCTCAGTTCTGCTTGGTCCCAGCTCTGCACAAGTTTTTCTTTGATCCTTCCTTTTCTATCTTTCCTGTTCTACTCTTTTGGCAAGCTCCTCCCACCACTGGCTCCATGTGATGATGTTAGACCTATTAAGGGCAGGGCAGGTCTCCAAACTCCCTTAGGTCTATTAAGGGCAACACAATGCAGTGTTTCCAACAAAGACTTGATACAGTCAAGGGTGAGGCTTGAAGGCATTCAATAGCTGAAACAAGCAGCAAAATACCACTTTGCTTGCCATTACACCATTTATCCTGATTCATTTTATCTATTAGATTGCACATTGTTCTAGCCTTTTGTAATTCTTCTGTGTCTTGATTCCATTATTCAGTGCGTTAGCTGTCTCCTTCTAGCTTGGTGTCATTTGATAAACAGGACATTTTAGAGCTACTTATCCCATCAAATTTAGAGCCTTGCTGCACTCTACAAGAGAATATAAGTGCTTGAGATGTTTAGGTTAAATAAGATATGGATTAATTTACCTTCTATGATGCTAGAGTTCCAATTTATTAAATAATTTCCAGCAGTGTAAATCCCTTCTAGAACCTGTTTAATGGTTTTTTGTTTTTGTTTTTGTTTGCTTTTTGGAAGGAAGAAGGCAGGGTAATTGGGGTTAAGTGGTTTGCCCAAGGTCACATGACTAGTAAGTATTAAATGTCTGAAGTCAGATTTGAATTCAGGTCCTCCTGACTCCAGGGTTGGTGCTACCTGTTTCATGTTGATGATCATTATGCTGTTGGATTAGTTTGAAAATATCTTAGGTTAAAAGGATGCAGATTAAAAAAAAAGGATTCTGTGTTCTCAGTTAGGATGTTGAAATGGTTAGTACTGGACACAGACACATACACAGCAGTCTAGCAATGAGCTGGGGGATTTAAACTTAAACAGATGAATCTAGGTTTGACAGAAAAATCAGAAGTGGACAAGCAAGACTTTTAAATGGAAATTGACAATATGACTCTTGACAGTAGTATTCCATTTCTTCAGTCCACTATTTCCCCTTCTTCTTGTCCGTCAGATTGAATCTGTCTGATACTGGTGTAGAGGAGACTGGTAAAGTGATTTTTCTGACTGCTGTGTCTAGAGAGAAATGGGGTTGTTCTACATTATGGAACATTTAACAAGATTTATGTCTCCTTTGGTAGCTTGTGGTGTTATCTCTACTTCTCTAAAATGGAAATGTCACACACACACAGTCATTTTTTTGGTATATGATAGAAAAGGTGAACCCCAAAGCATTTATTAGCAATTTAAAGATTCTTTTAGATATATATAACCCTCTCTGATATGTTCCTTCTGTTCTTTTAATTCTTTCTACATTTTCAAAATACAAAATTTTTCCCTTAAGAAGGTTGAGAAAGTTATTTCTCTGTGCTCCAATAACTTTTGTTTGTAACATGAGACATGTTATGGATATTGCAAGCATCTCAAACATTTTACCAACAGCAGCTTTAGCCCCATTCTATCTTCTTACAATCTTTCTTTTCCTATCAGAGTCCCTGTTCCACATCTTACCTCAAAGATACCTCCTTAGCTCTGAGGGAATTTCTTCTCCTTCAGAGAAATAGCAAGGCATGATGGATATTGTATTTGACCTTGAGCCCAGAGAACCTGGGGTCAGATTTTACTTTACTTTACTAGCTGTGTCAACTCTGGGAAGTCACTTTTCTTCACTTCAAATTCCTCATATACACAATGTGTGTAAAAATACGTGTGATATCACTATATATATGATACTAAGTAGTAAGAATCAAATGGGATGGTGATTGCACACTTATGCGATCAATTCTGATGTAATTAGGTTATACTGTGTGTCAGAGTGATGTTTTTGCATGTTTTCTACTATACTGTAAACTTTATGACAGCAGGAACTATGTCATAAATCCAAGCACAGTGAGAATGCTAAAACATTTATTTTCTATATTGAATACTATCCTCTATTAGAAACATGCCACCAACACAATAACATGTAGAATACATCACATAAAATTTAGCATATTCCAGAGAGATATTTTAAACTCTCTTCACTTCTTCCTAACCTTAAATCAATTATCATTGCTTCAGAATAGAACCAAGTATAGCTTATAACTCAAAAAGAGAATTGGACCAAACATCATATTTATCATTTACTCTATAGGGATGGTATCAATTTTATGTGATTCTTATCAAAAACACATTAAATATCTACTTACTCTTGTGAAACCTTTCTCTAATAATATTAAAGTGCCGTTTGTTCCCAATAAATGTAAAAATTTTTAATAGTGCCAAGGAGGAACAGAGACTGAAGGCTTTGAGCTCCAATCAGGGGTCAAATTGAAACATAAATACCTTAGTCTTCTCCAAGCAAAACACATTGAACATTTGATCATCAAGAAGAGAGCTGAAACTATGTATATTAAGAGATTGATTGGGATCCTGGTGTCAAAGTACATTTGGAGTAATCAACTCTTGATGCAGTAACAGGTTAAAGATGGAGCATGGTGCATAAGAAAGGGAGCCAAACTAGAACCTATACAATGTTAATGAAACATGGAGTTCCTTGCCCCAAGGTAGCTACAGAAAGACTAACAGTTTTGCCATAAAAAGGAAGAACGAGATTGCTAGATATTCTCAGAACATGTGATAAATTAAAAAATGTGCACATTCACTTTTGGAACAAACATCTCATTTTACAAACCAATTGGTTTATACAATTGTGTTCCTTGAATATATACCCCAAAAGGGATTGTCTCTGGGCTGAGCTTATGAAAAGATTCATATACCACAATGGTGTCAAAGGTTGCTCTATCAGCAATTCTTACAGGGACTCAACCAATAATGAATGAATGACCGGTAAGGATTTGTTTAAAGAAACAGAGGGGTTTATGTTATTTAGAATCAGTTAAGTGCCACTATAAATGATATAAAGTTAATTCTTGGGGACTTTGGACTTCTTGATCAATGCAGATTGTGCAAGAAATGGTGAAAACAATAAAACATATCACTACAGGGTTCAAAAGAAAGAAAAAAAGAACATCTATTGGGCATCTAGATAAAAACATATGGCCAGATGGCTAGAATTATATACTATAATTTTGCTATCTTTTATAAGCTAAGGCAATAAATCCCCATATCATACTACAAATATAAACCTCAAAATATTTTTTTAGAATTAATCAAATAAATTATTGAGCCAGACCATCATTAAAAGATGTTTCCTATGCCCTCCCAGCCATAACTTTGATCCACAAAGAATTAAGAGAGATATTTAAATCCGATGTAACCAAATTGAATATACATAATGTTTATAAAACACAGAATGAAAAACTTTCAAAACATAAAAGATATTTAGTGAAACAAGTTTAAGCCATCTGGCAATAAGTCAAGTTACCCAGAATTGTTTGGATCCTGACAGCTAGCACAGTTGCTTTGATCCTGCTTTTACTGAGCCCACAAAGAATCAATTTATATCCAAATATTTTGATAGATTTACTAAAACCAATCACTTTATCCATGTTTGCAGCAATATACCTAACATTAGATAAAAAGGAATAATACCAGGATAGAGATTTGTCTGAAGTCTGTTTCTATCTGAACCTCATAAAAATGAGAAGAATTAGATAACGATAATATTAATGAAGATTCACCTCCAAACAACTTAAAAATAATCCCTCAAATCAAATTCTGGAATGGTAGAACCAACAAAAGATCAAAATGAGACATTCTTCCAACTCAAGATAACATAGGAAGTCAGAAAGAGAGATCTGTGATATGGAGGGAGGAGACTGGTCTAGAGCCCACATGGATGAAACACCAGAGGTGGGACAAGGTGACAGTGACAGAAGCAGCAGTTTTTGGGACTCTCAAACCAGAGACAGTAAAGGAACCTTATAGCTGTTCAGAAAGAGATTCCAGGGTGCTCCTGTGCTAACACTGGACATAGGGCCAAATGCTATTTGGCCATTCCATTGTCTATACCCACTTCTGTATCATAACTCAAGGGTGGAGAGAAGAACTTTTGGTCAATAGGGAGGGGAAACCCTGAGGAATGGTATCACTTCTGACTTCAAGGGATCAGGGACCCCAAGGAACAGTATAATTTCTGGTCCCAAGGAAGGAGGAGTCCTAAGGAGAAGTATCAATTGCAATTTCAAGGGATAGAGGCCCTTCTTAGGTAACTATCATTATTAGGGCATTTAGAAGGGATTTACATAGTAAAAGGGTAGTGGAGGGAGCAAGTTATGTCGGAATGATCCAAAAAAAAGGGAATAGGTAAGAAATAAGATGCCCTGGAGAAAGGGGAAGGGGAGGAAGAAAAGGGAGAATTATCTTGCACAAAAGATATAGAAGGAAGAGCTCTTAAAATGGAGAACATGGTGGGAGGATGAGCAAATGGTTCAAAAAGGTAATACACACATATACATACATATGTAAACACATATTTATATATGTATACACACTATCAAATAGTAACAGAAATCTGTCTTACCCAGTTAGAAAGTAGGACTAGAAGGAGACAAAAGTAAAGAGGGAGGTGATAAAAGGGAGGGCTGAAATGAAAGAGATTTTAGAGGAGGGACAGGATAAAAAGAGAGAGAAAAGGATAGACAGAAGAAAACAAGATGGAAGGAAATACACAGTTAATAATCATAACTGTGAATGGGAATGGGATGAATTCACCCATGAAACAGAATGGATTAGAAACCAGAATCCAACAATGTGTTGTTTGCAAGAAACACATTTGAAACAGAAAGACACACACAGAATTAAAATAAAAGGCTGAAACAGAATCTATTAAGCTTCAGCTGAAGTAAAATAAATGCTAAGAATAATAAAATTATCATGACTATGAAACTAATGGAAACTAATGGAAGCATCATTGTCTTTTAAATAACAATGAAGTGATTAAGAACCCAGATAAGTCAAAATCAGGAAATTAATAAAATAATTTTAAAGATCACCTTTTGCAAATTGTTTTTCAACTTGATAAATTTTGAGGAAGAAGAGCATATTTGTGAGAAACTTGGACTTGAAGTAATAATCCCAAGTATTGAACCCCTGTTTTGACTTTTATTAGCTATTTCACCTTGGAAAATCCATTGTACTTTCCTTGGTCTCAGTTTTCTTATATTTAAAATGTGCATAATATTTGCACTATCTATCTCAAAGAATTTTTGTGAGGGAAGATTTTTTTTAAATCACATGGTGCATTATTTTTGTGATCCACTATTTTTAATTCCATTGTTTCTAATCCTGAATCAAACTTTCATTTGTTTGAGTTAATCAGCTTTTGGTACCATCTGCCAATCTATAAATCATCTGGCTTTTACACAGGAGCTATAACAGATATATTTTTAAACACTATGAACTATTTTCAGAATTCAGTTTCAAGTAATAGGTACTATTGAGAGAATCTGTTTTGGAAATGGGAAAAACCAATTTAACTTTAGTAATAATAATCTTTACATCATCATCATCATCATCATCATCATCATCACCATCATCATCACCAAAGTTCCAGAATAGTCTAATTTAACATTAAACTCATTTTTTCATAGCTTAAACATCATATCAATCCCAGTAAATTTTGAAACAGTCAAATATTTTTGATCTTATGCTGCAGGCTGCCTGCTTGCATTTGTTAAAGGGTGATCCCAAAAGCAAGCATGCTTTAGAATTTAATGAAAGATGAATACTTCACAAATGGAACTGTTTATTAAGTGTCAGAGATATATTGGGAAAGCATTTTTCTTCCTAATAGTACAAATGTGGTCAAAATGGAATTTCCAGTCTTATGTTGCAGCTGGAGTGCTGCATGTATGAAGTGAGTCAAGGTAGAAATTTGTATGACTTGATGAACCATATCTCAGGTAGCCACCTCCTGAAGTGCCCACCTAGAATGCAGGATTATCTTGAAAGAAGAAATTGATTAGGAGGAAACAATACATTTCATTACCCTTTATTATCAAAACTTAGTAGCTATTGGAAGGGCTGTTCTCTAAAGTCCTTCTGATGTCTCATGTTGGCATGGAAGTGAATCTGGATTCCTGAAGGCAATGCCACAGCAGAATTTAAGCTCTGGAGTATCCTACCAAGCTGTAAAGGCTTAAAATAGATCTTCTGCTGTTCTCTTATTATCTTATTATCTTCTGCTGTTCTCTAGTTAAGTACAGTGAGCTCATCACCAGAGGGTTAACCAACAATGATGGTTTGTTTGTTTTTTAGGCATAAAGCCTCATGAAGAATATCTCCTAAAATGGGGAGATATCATTGGTTTAGATCAATGGAAAGATCACTCACAGAGGAATAAGACAAAGAAAAATAATTCATTAGGCCTCACTTTAGTTTTTAACTCCAATGCTAATTATTTGCATAAAGAATCATGCTTATATGTTGATACCTGAAAATGCCATAGCTTGGTTTCTTTCAATTCAGTTTCATTAAACACCCATTTATTAAGTGTTTAATATATGCCCAGATTTATGCTAGGTGCTCTATGAAGATAAATCAAAATGTCAAAGTCCTCGCCTTTAGGAACCTTACATTTTACTTTTGCTTAATCCAGTGTTTGTTGGATCGAATGCCACCTATTTAACATCAGGAGCTAGGAGCCTATCACTGACAGTCTGCCAGCAGTGAGTAATGCTCATGACAATACAACTCTTTTGGACTGTTTAGATGACAAGAATTTAGTTCTTACAAATATCTGCTCCATTGAAGTCCTGCTTTGATGTCTCAGTCTGGTCAGGGCAGATCACTGACTTCCTCCATGGCCAGGCCAACACAGTTTACTGTTGTCAAATGTTCTAAAGCTTTACAGACTTTGAAAATGACCTGGATTATGGATTCTTTGTATATTCCTCAAAGAATGGCATAGCCAAATTAAGAGACGGTTGACTACTAGGTGCAAATTTTTATTTTCAGTCACAATGCCTCATTCAAACATCTGTTAAACCACAAGAAGGTTTCTACTTGCATCAGAGGATGGAATATAAATAAAATAATGGATCCATGAAGTACTGAAATAAAGTAATATTTTTGTTAATTAGTAGTAGCAACCCATAAATGAATTTCTATATGAAAGGCAGTATGGCATAGTGAATTTGGAGTCAGGAAGATGTGGGTTCAAAGTCCTTGTATGACAGTGACTATAGGTAAGTCACTTATCTTTTCTGAGCTTAATTCATTTATAAGTGAAGATAACAATACCTATCATAGAGAGGAAACAAGGAATAGTGAATAGTTGGTCAGACTTAGAAGCATTAAGACCTAGATTCAAATCCTGTCTCTCATGTATACTAGCCAGGTGACTCAGGGAAAGTAATTTAGCATCTCAGTGCCCTAGGCAACTCTCCAAGATTATAAATTTCAGAACAAGTATCAGTCTTCATTGGTTGAATGAATTTCCTCACCAATGAAATCACAGGTGTAATGCAACTAAATACCCATAATACTTACCCCAGAATGTGTTTATGAGGCTCAAATGAGGTAAAGTGCATAATATGCTTTGTAAAGTTTGAAACTCTAAACAGGCATCAGTTATTATTGTTTGAAATTTGAAGCAAAGGGTGGTGAATGAATCAGGCTCTGCCTATTGGACTTGCTGAAGGAAATATACAAAATAAAGTAAAATTGGCATGACTAGAAGAAAAAAGAACAATGAAAACTGATTTAAAATGGAAAAAAATTAAGACAAATTGGGAGGCTTTTCATAAAAGACAACATGAAAGGTCATTTGGGAGAACGTTTACTGTTTGAGACAGTATGAGTTATTTACTTTCAGAACAGAGCAAAAAAGGTACATACTTATTTTTCTTAATGTTCACTAAAGGGAATCATCCAGAGACAGCTGAAAAAATGTAAATTAGAGAGGGAATGAAGAAAGAATTTGGAGTCACGATAAAATAATTCATCAGGAAGCTGCTAACCCTTTGAAGAAACTATGCAGTTTGAAATTTTAAAGGAGAGAGCAGATGCTAAGAATCTGTTTTTAGACCATCTATGAATGTTAATTTAAGTATTCACATTTTCAATATGGGATCTTTGTTCAATGACCAAAGAGTAGAGAGACATACTACTGATAGAACTGAATGACATCCAGATTAATATTCCCATTATAAATTAAGAAGACACAAAGTACTTACACCTGAAGGGAAGGATGGTTCATAGATTTTCCTCAAAATTGTAATAAAAGAAATGACAGAGCCGACTTCCTCATTATTTTTCTCAAGCATTAAGAAATATAACTTTTGGGGATACTTGGTCATCTTGTTTTGCAGGGCTCACAATAAGCAGGTGGACCACGATGAAGATGTTTGCAGTTTATGCTCAATAAATATCTTTTGCAAGGAAAGAAGTAGTGAAATTCTACAAAGATCCTCCAAATTAAGTTAGCATTTACCTTAATCCTTCATATCTTCCCTAAAAAGTGGGCATATGATAGAAACTATTAAAAAGCATAGTTTTGGATTAAGAAGTGAAAAAGATCAAAGGTTAGTAGACATTTTAAATCTACACGTCACTTGAATTCAATAAACATTTCTTGCATTCCTATTACATGGAAGGCATTGTACTAAACTTTGGTGATGAAAAGGTAAGAATGAGAGTAATTGCCCTCAAAGAGCTTACATTTTTTTTGGAGGGGGGAGAGAGGGGAAGAAAGGAGGAATGTTTTCATGAAGACTTTCCTTAATGTTAAAGGTGGAAGTTATGCTTTAATGTTTGATGGATCTGTGATGTGATCAGTCTGGGTGTCCTCACAACCTGTCAGCATCTTTCTGTGTGATACTTTTCATATCCTTCTAAAAATGTCTTCACAGGCAATATACTAGACATATTGCCATGCTTTTCTCTTAGCCTTTTGGAATATAGATGCAGCATTCAGACTGACTGCTATCTTTTAATTGCATTACATGATAAGCCCACAAATGAAGTTATAGGTCTAGTAAAAAAATACCTATAATATGTACCTCAGAATTTTTTTTGAGGCTCTGATGATATCCTCTTTGCTTTTTATTATGTGAAGTTCATCACTGGTAACAGCATATTGTGGCCTATTTATACTTACCATGAGGATTTGCATAATGTTTTAGATATCCACAATTGTGATTCTTTGATTGTAGTGTTCCATAAATTACAGTCATATAGAATTACTAGAAGAATATTGGTATTAAAAGTTGAGTTTTTGTTTCAGGAAGAAGTTTAGACTCACTCAATGTGTTATATAATTTTTCAAATGCAATCCAGCCCACTCTCTTCCTCTTGTTTAATTCTGTATTGTCATTGTCCATCTGCAGTGCATTGAAAAATTGTGTTTCAGGGCTAGCTCAATGGGTTGTTTAGTCAATTACTTATTTTAAACTGGACAGTGCATATTTTTCTTCCACTTAGTTTTCCTGTCTGGATTGTCAAGCTGAACTTGTGAGTCATTATAAGATTTATTTAGGAGGCTCTGCAGTTTTCAGGGCTTGATACCAATTAGAGAATTTGGAGAAACTTATTATTTATAGGGAAAATTTCAATTTGTACTCTGTGCAATGCATATTTCATGATAGTGAAGTTTGTATAGCACAAAGGCAATGGAAAACAAGTGTTTCCTTGTTTTATGAATTGATTCGTACTTACTATCAGTAGGTCATAAAACAAAATTATCTCTAGTATTGAATTTTTAAGGATTGTGTAGATTTTGATGTATCCATTAGAGACACTTTGTTGAGCTTCCCTGGGGTTTCATCATTAAGTGAGGAGGGGAAATTACTGCTGGAGTCATTACATCTACTTTTAAGTAGATACCAAAATATAGGCACATCTTTATCTAGCCATCCCCATGAGACACTGCATTATAGCATTTTAGGAAGAAAAGGGTGGGAAGTGGTTAAAGCAATAGGCTGAAGTGTTCCCATGATATTTGTCATAATTGTGCTGCAGAATATTACAGAAGCCCTTTCATCTCACTTTTGATTGGTTTGTGGCCAAATATTTCAACTGGTAAGCTTACTGTGCTAATGAGTCCCCAGGGAATGAGTGAGTTTTCCATGTTGTCTACTTGACTTTTCTCTGTCTCCCTGGCATGGTCTGCCCACTTTGCCTCAAGCAGTCATTTTACAAATACACAGGTGGCCACAAAAGGAACGCAGGGAAGAGCATATGAATATATTATACATTGGAAAACCAACTCAATGGTATGTCTTACTAAATAGTATATTAGTATTATCTATCCTCTTTTATATGAAGATAATATATAAAGACTAGAAAGTTCTTGTGGAAAAATCTGGCATGCATATTGTCGGGATTTTAATTTCAGTAGAGTAGGAAGAATTGGGTGCTCTACCTTCAGTAATGCAGATCTCCCTTACATTGCATGGTTTCAAGGCTGTGGTTGACTAGAGTAGCGACTAATCTACTTTTACATTTAGGATCAAAAGAACAGAAATATAACTGGATAATCATGGATCAAACTGTCAGGTTGCAGGTGAGCATGTGGTGAGAATAAGTAGAATGTGCATAGGTAGAGAGGTAGGTCTATTGGTGAAGGAACCAATAGCAGTGATATAGTCTGTGTCATTGGACCTAAGTCTTTCTTCCTCTTTCATCTTACTGTGATAATTGGGAGGAGTTTTCACAAGTGTCTGTGTTGGTTGGGATTTGTGACCTACTCTGTTCCAGGGTCCATCTGTGGTATGTACTGCAACTGAAAGAGTAAGTGATGATGCAGCTATATTCCAGAGTCAAACATGAGCTGCTTATCTGAGTCTGACCTGTTAGACTAAGTCTCAATCTACTATCCTTAAAGAAGGATTACCTGTGGGCAAGTAACAGGACATAATAGTGCTGTGGCTGGTCATGTTAGTAAGTGGAATTAATGGTTAGCTATAATGTAGATTCAGAGGAGGAAATGTTTCTTCTGAGCTTCCTCTCCACCCATATCACTAAGACCTGAAATCTCCAGCATCAGATTCATCCCTTTGGCTTAAAATTTTGTCTTCTTGGAGTGCAAATGCTCATGAGACAGTTAAAAAAAATAGATTTTTATCAGTTCCAACATAGCAAGAACAAGCTTATCTATCTGGTCCTGTCTTGAAAGGACATTTTAATAGTTAATGGTGAAAGAATACATAGGAACTGGATGCCCAATTGAGATAAGGATAGTTGCCAGGAAGAGGAGACATATGTAAGGGAAGAGAGGACTTACAGTGTAGAGTAGAGAGAATTATATTTTTGAGCCAGATCTGCATTCAAGTTTTAGTCTGCCACTTATTAGCTATGCTATTAGGGTTAGGTCATCTTTCTTTGTTCAGTCTTAGTTTCCTAATTTATAGAATGGGAATAATAATACTTGCATTTCCATTGGAAAGAGGTGGGCATAGTATGTGTTTTGAGAATACACTATAAGCCTTAAAGTGTGTTCTGTTACTGTTACTAATAGCTAATTGTATTTTCATCACCTACCTAACAGGATTGTGGGAAAAACACATAAGTCTTCAAACACTATGTTAATATAAACTATCATTATTAATATTATCCACAAGATGGGGGATAATTACACCTGCTCTACTTTCCTCCTAGACTAATTGTGAGGATCCAGAGAGATAATGTGAGAAAGTAATTTTTATGGTAAATAGCTAAATAAATGTAAGTTGTTACTATTATTTTGCAATTTTTTTTGAGGAATAGCCCCAGGACAGCATAACTACTACTCATTTGCATGCTGAGATAATGAATGCTATTGTACTTAAAAGTTGATTTAAATCTAGTTGTGTGTCTAACATAGTTCCACACACAACAATTCTTATCCCACAGTCCTTCCTTCTGTACTGTCATTGTCTCTTCTCTCTCTCTTCCTTTATTTATCCCCTTCTCTTTGTTTGTGCCTTTTGCTTTCTCACAGTACATGTCTACATACCGTATCATAGTATGGCTTTTATCACATCTTTTCATAAGTGTCAAATTGCTCTAAAAGCTACTTGGAAAACAGCTTGTGATGAACAGCTGCACGAGCTCTCCTCCCCACTCCCCTTTCATAACAACTGCCCCCAGCAGATAATTCCAAACAGATTTGAGACTTCCTTGCACACTGAGCCAAAAGGAGCTGTCCTCAGCACCATTCCAATGAAGGGTTATCTTACTAGAAAACTCTGGGAAGGAACACTGGGAGGTGCTCTTTCTCCAGAGAGCCCAGAGAAGTTAATCACAATCATAAGAAGTTTTTTTTTTCCTCCTTGGATTCTCTGTGTATGATAGTATGCAGTTCTTTTTTATCTGGAAAAATGTGTTTAATAATTTTCCTCTCTGTATATTCTTTCAAGGGGTCCTGCCTCTAAGTCATGATAAAATGACTAGTCATACCATCCTTTACATAACAGGATTCACTTCTTTTTCACTGCCATTGGTGATATTTATGTTCAATGATCATCTTTTGTGACTTTGTCTCAAAATGAGTCACCTAAAGGTTAGATTTCAGATTTTACCAGAAAAAGAGATGAGAAAATACAATGTAGTCCTTTCACTGGTGGCGGGTAGCTAATTGGTAGCAGAATATTGTATGTACTTTCAGACTCTGTTAATTATGTGTGGTTAGGTTTGCTGAACTGCTTTTTTTCATTCTCTTTTTTATTTGTTTTTGTTACAATGGAAGGATTATGGGATTGGGAGGGATATATTTAGAAATGTTTGATGCAAGCATGAGGATGGACCCGTGGGGTCCATCCCATGCAGCATGCATACCACTGAGCATATGTCCTAGAAACTTCTGGCAAATTGTGCTTTAGAGTCTTGATAAAGGTCACAACAGATACTTCTGGTTGATATCTGTGAGCTTCTCCCTGCCCCAGGCCCAGCAGATGGAAATGCATTTATCAAATGCTTACTATAAGCTAGGTATTGAGATAAACATTCAGTATACAAATATAAGAAAGCAAGATACTCAATAAAGTTTAAAAGTCAAGAAAATAGCTTTTCATATCCTATGAATGTATGACTTTGTCCTTAATCAATTCTCCCTTGGAAATTTGGTGTGTGTAGGGGGATAGGATTCTTCCTGTACATGTCAGTGAAAGCATATGCTTGCCTAGTGATCCTGAGATTGGATCACAAAGTCTTTTCCAGCATGTGTTGGGTTTTAAGGGGTTCCTGGATTCCTCATAAGTTGCTAGATAAAGAAAGTATTTCCTAAAGCTACTATAATGTTTCTTGGAAAAGATGACACCCCCCACCCCCATAGAAGGATGAGATGAAGCCTCTCCTGATTTGCCAGAAATCTGGACTTTGAAATATGATAGAGTACAGCTCCATGATGAAGGCATCTGTTCAATGGTCCCACAAACTATTTCATATCTTGATAGTTTTAATTGTCAAAATATTGGGGAAACAAATAGGAGTGATGGATTATGATATTATATTGTCAATGTTCATTAATAAAGTTTATCAGGAGACTTTTGTGTTTTGAACATTTTTTTTGGTAGGGGAGCAAATAAATAGTTGTCCTACACTTGTACTAGTTTGTTCATCAAATATCTTTCTAGAAGCAACTGTGTTAATCCCTTTTGGGAGAACCAATATTAAACTATTCATATAGTTGAGAAATTTTCTTCAGAATTCTACTCTTGGGTGGGAACATAATAAGCCAGAAACAAGAAAAAGTCTAAAACCACTTTTAGGGGCTAGGCTCCCTCAGGAATAAACTTTGATTTTGTGAATTCAGAGCTATGGCTAGTGAGAGAGAATATTCTTTCCTTTCCCCCTCTGGACCTTGGTTCTGTTTATGAAAATTTTTTTGAAAATTGGTTTTTTCAGTGTCTATTATAAAGTATAGGAAGCTTCCAGTTCATAAATTGATTCATAAATCAATTGTTTGGAACTGAGTAATATTTCCCATGGAAACAAAAAATGTTGTAAATGGTAGTTAAATTTGCAGGATGGCTCAGAAGGGCTTACTTTACCCACGAAAAGGCTGAAATCCTAACTAAAGTTCTATTCTGATGCATCATCATCATCATCATCATCATCATCATCATCATCATCATCATCATCATCATCATCATGATGTAGTGGGAACTCTGAACTGTGAGAAGGGGCTCAAACTGAGGGTAACTTAAACAGGATATAGTGGGGAAACTGAGCTATCAGAAAGGGGAGGACAGTTGTAGAGGGAAGGCAAGTAGGGACTTGTCACTTTTCCCCCTTTCCATTCTTTCTTCAACAGAGAAAAGTTGACTAACTTAAATCACCCATTTTGTTTGCCTAGATTTCAGTACAGCCCTTTTTCAGTTGTGCCCAACTCTTCATGACTTCATTTGAGATTTTCTTGGCAAAACTACTGGAGTAGGTTGCCATTTTCTTCTGCAGCTCATTTTAAAGATGAAGAAACTGAGGCAAGCAGGATTAAATGTCTTGCCGAGATTTCACACAGCTAAAAACTGTTGGAGGCCAGATTTGAACTCAGGAAGATGAAATTTTCTCGACTCCTGTCCAGGAACTTTATCCACTGCACCACCTACCTGGCCGATTTTTGTCTAAATCAGAGCTTCTTAACATTTTTTGTGTGTCATGGATCCCTTGGGCAGTCTGGTGAAGCCTATAGATCCCTTGCCAGAAGCATACTTTTAAAAGCATATGATAGAATACATTGGATTATAAAGGAAACACATTATATTGAAATATAATTTTCAAAATATAAAAAAGAAACAAGAAGATTTCAGACGCTTGTTCAAGAATCCCTGGAAATAGTCAACAGCAAGCTCTTAAGACATTTCTGCTGCGTGTCTGGCACTATGCAAAGTCCTAGGGACAGCAAGATAAAAAACAAAAAAAAATAGTTTCTATCCCCAAGGAGCTTGTGTTCTACTGGGTGAATACAAGTAGGGCACAGTTAATTAAATGCAAAAGAAATGGATACTGATTGCCTAGGGCTGAGGTGAAATGGACTCACAACTGGCAGAATCCCCAAAGATGAGGTGTGTGAAATGAGCCTTGAAGGAATCTACAAATTCCATTGCAAATCTCACTTGGACTGAATGTACTAGAAAATGGTCAAGCATCTCTGAAGAAAGATATTGACATTAGTTCTTCCCCAGAAAGGGTTTAATTTCAGATCAGTCATAAGCAATCAAATTGGACCCTGAGAAGGAAACCCTTATTTTGTCATATGACAGAATGGAGGTAGGTCCTAGCACTATGAGACTACTCAGAAATTTCCTCAAGATTCAAAAATAAAAACAGAAAACAAATTCATGATCTGAAAATTTTGAGGAGGAATGGTTTAAAATGAATATTTTGTCTACAGAACAAGTGTGCCCATTGAAATTCCAGGTTGTCATTTAGTGACAAGCACAGGCTTGTCACTAGCAAAGTCTTTGCTAATTAATTTTCTTACTTATTCCCTGCTGACGTTCCTTTCCTCACTTCCTGAAATTTTGTTCTGTAGGGAGTGGTTGCCTGGAGGAAACAGAAGAAACATGTCTCTTATTTCAGACTATTCTGCTTCCATCTGAACCACAGTGTCTTTGGTAGTGATTTGCTTAAAGACCTTTTTGTCCATTTGTGAATGAAATTGAATCTTAATTTGCAAATCTGTTTGAATTTCAGACCCAAGTTAGAAAATATTCCTCTGTTCAGATATGTAATCAAGACATATTAACTTGCCTATATGAATACCTGTTAATAGAAATTAGGAATGAAAGAAAATTCTAACTCATTAATTCACTCATTGCTCATTCTGGCTCTCTGGCATTAGTCAGTGATTACCTTTCCGAACATATGCCAAGGTCAAATAATAATATAGTTGGCATCAAGTTATAGAGGGTAAAGAGACAGTCTTGGAGTTAAGAACATCTGAGTTCAATTTCTGATTCTGATAAATACTGACCAACATATTACCTAACCACTCAGGATTTCAGGTAACTGAGTAAGACTTTAGGTTGCAGAACAGTTCCTGATTTGCATTAGTAGAGAGAGATTCCTCACTGGGGAATTTCTTATACCAATAAATGAAATTACAAGTGTAGACCAAAAACATTTTAAAATAATATTAAGAATAGCAAATACATCATTATAAATGTAGTACTGATTCTTAACATAAAATTTAAAGTTTTACAAAGATCTTTCCTTACAAAATAATCTTTGGAGATATGTAGTACAAATATTATCTCCATATTAAAAAACGAGGGAGAGATAATCCCTGGCTAATGATGGAGAGTCAGAATGAGCAATGAATGAATTGATAAGTTAGAATTTTCTTTCATTTCTATTAGCAGGTATGCTTATTCATACAGGGAAGTTAATATGCCTTGATTACAAATGTCAACAGGGGAAAATATTTTAACTTGCGTTTGAAATTCAAACAGGCTTGTGAATTAAAATGCTGTTTCATTCACAAATGTACAGAAAGGTCTTTAAGCAATCTTCTTGTAAATTTTGAAGCTAATAAATTATTGTTCTATCTATCTATCTATCTATCTTTGCTTATACAAAAGGATATTTACTGTGAAGATATAGGAGGTATAAATGTTGAAAAACATTTTCCCTAACATATGGTACTACACTATCTCCTATACCACCTCTGTCCTTTGAGGAGAATAGGTTCACACAGTTTTTACATAGAATTTAGAGGGCAATGACTGATTAAATTCATAAAGAAAATCACCAAGTCAATAGCATTTACTAAACTCCAACTATGTGCCAAGTACCATGCTAAGAATTGGGGATACAAAAAGAAGCAAGCATATTCTCTTTCCTCAAGGAGCTCACAATCTAATTGGAGAGATAACATGAAGACAAATATGTAAAAGAAGATCTAATCTAAATATCAGGATTTAGCTATATAGATAGGTAAATGACCTAAAGATATAGGTAAATGAAATAAAATATAGGCAACTAGCATTAAGGGGAACTGGGAAAGTTTTTTTTTCAGAAAGCAATATTTTAATTTACACTTGAAGGAAGCTAGAGAAGGCAGGAGACAGAGTTGAAGAAAGAGAATTTCAGGTATGGGGAAGTTAGTGAAAAGGTAGGAGGCAAGTTAGTGTGTTAGTCAAAGAACATCAATGGGGCCATGTCTCTGGATCATAGGCTATGTTAGGAAGGTTGTAAGGTAAAAATAGACTGCAAAGGTATGAGGGAGCCAGGTTTTGAAGAGCCTTTAATGAGAAACTGAGACTTAAATATTTATTCCTAGATGTAATAGGGTGACATGGTTAAATCTGAGGTTCATGAAGATCACTTTGATAGATGAATGGAAGACGGATTGGAATGGAGAGAGACTTGAGGCATGGTGACCAACCAAGGGACAATAAATTGTTATCCCACAAGCATTAGGTGATGAGAGTATTGCCCAGAAACTTGGAAGTGTCAGAAGAGAAAGGTTGGGCATATTTGAAAGATGATGTGAAAGTAGAATCATTAGGAGTTGACAAATGATTGGATATGGATGGGGTGTGACAAGAAGTTGAAGAATGAAGGATGACATCTAGTTTGTAAACCTAGGTTACTGGGAAGAGAATTGTGACTTGATAGTGATTGAAAAGACTGGAAGGGAAAAAGGTTTGGATGGGAGGGGAAAATATTGATTTGGAATCTGAGGTCAATGAGCCCAAAATGTATTTGAAAAAAGGATTTCTTTACAATATTAATAAGAGATCATCTAGCTTTTACCTGAAGATTCCTAATAAGGGGAAACAGATGACAAAATAAGAGAGGTCATTACATGTATGTGTATGTGCATGTGTATGTGTATATGTATATGTACGTATGTGTACGTGTATGTTTATATGTGTATGTATATATGTGTGTGCATGTATATGTATGTGTATATGTGTATGAGCATGTGTCTGTGTATATATATGTATACATATATACATATATGATTATTATTATATGAAATTTCATCTTATCAAAAGAGCATCATTTTAGCCTGTCAAAGTCTTCTTGGTTCCTGTGTCTGTCATCTAATGCTTTAACCATCTCATTGTGCTTTGTGCCATCTGAAAATTTCATAAACATGGCACTTGTACTTTTATTGAAATCACTGAAAAAATGTTAAACAGCTCAGGGTTAAGTATCCCTGGGAAACTGCACAAGAGTCCCTCTTCTATGCTGATGCTGACTCATTGGTGATTGTTTGTTTTAGGTCCAGTGACTAAACCTATTCTGAACCCACCCAAGAAGACATTCATCTAGCTTTAAACTCTCCCTTTTGACCATATAAAAATCATGAGAGATTTTGGTAAATGCTTTTTAAAAACAAAAGTATATATATTATGTTTCCAGTTTAATAACTATATCATAAGAGGAAATAAGATTGATGAAACAATTCTAGCTTCTACCAATTGATGTCTCATTTTCTTTTTTTTGTAATAAATTTTATTTGTTTTCTTGTTTACATCATTCATTTTCATGAGATTTTTGAATTACAAATTTTCTCCGCATCTTTCCCCTACCCCAACCCCAAAACAGCGATCCCACTGTAGAGCCCCTCCCCTGGT
>CM053594.1:259439149-259459485 GCA_028646575.1 Pseudocheirus occidentalis | reverse complement strand
TAGGGGGGTGTTGCAATTCCCCCCAGCTTTGGCTTGCTGAAAGTGCACCCCAGGACCACCAACCAAGACCACGATCCGGATCCAGGCCACTCAAGGCAAGAGCACTTGGCCCTGATCAATCGATTCAGCCCCCCTGCTGAGTCCAGGCTGGGGGCTCTGAAGCAGCCTGGTGGGGGCCGCTGGTGGATCCAGCAGTTCCCTTCCCCCACTGCTTCTTTGCCACGGGGACAGAATGACCGAACTCCTTCATCTCCCACATTAATTTTCAAAGTTTCACTTTCACTAACCATGTCTGAAGATTTAAAGATCTCCTTAGGCCGGTGCTTTAGATTTTCTTTGAAGTAGAATCAAGCTGCTCTTTGGGAGGCTCTGCTGCTCCTCTTGGCCGCCCTGAGGTCTTGCCTGGCCGGCTTCGGTTTTGGGCTGGCTGGGTCTCTGCTATGCTGCGGTGGGAGCTGCCTTTTTCCCATCCTGCTCCTCATGCCTTGGCAGATGTGGAGGTGCTGGAGGCTGTAGAACCGCTGCATGCTGGCTGCGGGGCTTGGCTCAGCTCTTCCCACCGCCCGGGCCTGGCCCCGGTCTTCCAGCTGTTCCAGCCTTCCAGCGGCAGCGCTGAGTCACTGCTGCCAAGCTGCCTTCAGCGAGAGCTGTGTTCTCTCTATTTTTGTGAGTCTGAGAGTCCTAGACTTTCCTAGACTTTGTCTGGGCTCATATTTTCTGGGTGTTTAGGGTGGCAGTGTGGGAGCTGTGGGACCTTGTTGCTTCTATGCCGCCATCTTGGATCCGCTCCCACTACCTTATTATTTTTAAAGAGGGGGTGAAAGCAAGGAGAGGAAAAAGCTCAGGAGAAGAAGATAGAGGGAAATGCATAATTAACACACATAGACATGAAGATAAATGGCATGAACTCACATATAAGTAGACTGGATTAATACTAGGGATGCAAATTGGTCTGGCATAAGGAAGACTAGAAATAAAATAAATCATTTTAATAATGTGAATAAAATTTAAAACACATATCGATACTGAAAATACTTTTGACGAAGTATAGCACCTATTTCTGTTAAAGACAGATTAAAGCATAGGAATAAAAGGGCCTTTGTTAATGGATGCTCTGTTTTTTTATTTAAAACCAAGAGCAAACATCATATGTAATAAAAACAAATTAGGGACCTCTCTAATAAGATCCTAAGTAAAGCAAAGATGCCTATTGTCACTATTATTATTTAACATTGTCCTAAAACTCGTAGCTATACAATAAAGAACACTTGAGGGCACATGCATCTGCAAAGAGGAAAGAAAATGATCCCTTTTTGCAGATCATGTTTATTTTTGAAAGTTTTATTGATGCATTTTGTTTTTACATTATAAACCCCTAGGTTATTCTTACTTTTTGACAGGTCTCTTGCAGCAAAGTAAAATTGTAAGTTAAAACTGACAATAGGTTGGCCTCATCTGAAAATTCATTCTACATTTCACCTCCTATTTTAAATTTTTCTTTTTTCTTTCCCTTATTTTATTTTTATTTATTGATTTTTATTATCTATTTTATTGATTTATTTTTTATTTATGATTATATTTAGGTCCCATTGTCATTTTTATCCTCAAATTTGCTCAATCTCCCCATGAGCAGTAGATTCTTTTTTTTTTATTTCTACAGAGATTGGACATGAATAAACAACTTCCCTTTTACGGCTCCAGTTTCCCTATTTGTAAAATGAAAGCGCTAAATGAGATGATCCCCAGTTCAGATCTGGAGTGATTTCCCACCCCCAAACCTGTGGTGCTTCAGAAGAAAGTAAAGGGAGGTATTTCAAAAAGCACCAGCCTGGTACACTCAATCATGTCACTGTCCACACTAATATTTATATTTATTTTTATTATTTCCTTATTTCTTATACCTTTTCCTTCCCCCTTTCTACTAAAAAACAAAATATTTTTTATAACTAATATGAATAGTAAAGCAAATTCTCTCAAGAAAACTTTAAAGAGTCAATTAAAATTAATTGAGGCAATTAATGAATTCAGCAAAGTATCATGACACAAAATAAATTCGGATAAAGTATCTGTATGATACCAAAAATACCAGAAAGAAGAGCTAGAAAAAGTGTGTCTATGAAGATACATGTAGAACTTGTATTAATATAAAACCAGTCTGCAGAAATGTGGGAAGAGGGAGCCAATAGGATAAAAAAGACAATGTGACCTATTTTAATTTACTTATTCAGTTTTGAAGGAAATTACTCAAAGATTATTCTATGGAGTTCAATTTCTTTTACAAAGTATTTCATATGTAGCAGAAAGAGAAGCTCCATAAAATAATAATCAACAAACATTTATTAATTATGTGCCAGGCCCCAAACTTTTTTCTAGGAATACAAAGAAAAACTAAGGAATACAGTCCCTATCCTCGAGGAATTTATAATCTAGAGGAGGAAGGCAGATGAAAAGGTAGGAGGGAGAAGGGTCACCAGAGGATAGCTTGTTGAAACCAAGCAGAGCAACAGGTGAGAAATGAAGAGGTGACTGGACTTACAAGGGCTCCATAATGTGAGGTTTTTGGAGCCCTCTTTTGCTCTTGCTCCAGGCCTCTAGTGAGAGAAGAGAGGCAAAATGAGGGCCTTGAGGAGGTGTTGAGTGCCAAAGTTGCAGCATCTATGATGTCAAGATTTGGGGTGATAAACTTTTCTTACAAGAAGTTTGATGTGTTCATGGAACTGAAAACAAGCAGAGAAACTGGTGGGAAATGAAAAAAAAAGTGGGAATGAAGGAGAGCTTGTTAGTACCTGACATCAGATTACCCTACAAATAAGTCATCAGTTAAATGATTTGGTACTGGTCAAAAATACAGAGGTGGATCAATGGAGCAGATTCAGAACATATGCAGAGGAGCAAAAGAACAGAACAGAAGAGTGTTTTAGAATCCCAAAGACCCTACTTACTGGAGTAAGTATTCCTTATTTGACAAAAACTACTGGGAAAATTAGAAAGCATTTTGACAGGAAATTAGAAACAGGGCCTTGCCTCACACTGTGATATACCTTAAATGTCTACATGACTTAGCTATCTGAAGGCAGATAGGTTGTACAGTAGATAGAAGGCTAGGCCTGGAGTCAGGCAAACCTGATTTCAAATTTAGTCTCAGATATTTACTATGTGACCCTGAGAAAATCAGTTAGCCACTCTTTGCCTCAGTTTTCTCATCTGCAAAATGGGGTTCAAAAAAGCACCTACTTTCCAGGGCTGTTGTGAAGGTTAAATGAGATAATAATTAGTAAAGCACTTAGCACAATGCGTGGCACATAGTAAGCACTATGTAAATGTTATCTATTATTATTAATTAATTAGAAGAAATTACCTTTTAGATTTATGGATATGGGAAGAGATCATGGTGACACAAAGTATACTCGATACAGATGATAAAATGGACAATTCTGATCATATAAAATTAAAGCATTTTGATAGAAACAGGTCTAATGCAGTTAAAATGAAAAGAAAAACAGAGAAGGGGAAAATTTGCAGCAAGTTTCTCTGATAAAGGTATCATGTCCCATGTTTACAGGATATGATGTATTTATGTATCTACATCTATCATTTTGTATCTACATATATCTTTATCTACCTATATGCACTGAATCAAATTTATAAGACTGAGAGCCATTCCCTAATAGATAAATGGTCAAAGGATGTGCACTGGCAGTTTTCAAAGGATCTAAGCTATCAATAACCACATGGAATGATGCTCTAAATCACCAATAAATGGAGATCTGCAAACTAAAGCAGTTTTGAGGTTTCACCTCATACCCATCAGACTGGCAAAGATAGAAAAGGAAGAAAACAAAAAGTGTGGAAGATTTTGCCAGAAAGTAGGCATGTAAACACGCTGTTGTTGGAGAGGTAAATTTGCAACTCTGCTCAAATAATTACTAAACTGTGTGTATGTGCACATAAATACATATACAAACATATCTACACACACAAACATATATATATGTATAAAACACACATAAAATATGTATGTATTTTTGTTTATATATAGAATCTCTTCAGTAGAATAGTAGAATATTACTTACTTGAGAGAAGGCACCATTTTGCCTTTACTTTTGAATTTCCAGCACTTTGCATAGGACCTTGTACATAGTACATTCTAAATGTGTTGTCTGAATTGAACTCATTTGAATTCAGTTCAGGACAATTGTGAAATGCAGTATGAGACAGATATGATTTAATGGAGAGAGGGAGTTGGGAAAGAAGGAGAATGCTGTCACTATCTGGGAAGGGAGACAACAGCATGGAGAGTTGTAGGCAGCCAGTGGGTGGCATGAAGGCACTGGGTGCTTGGGGAGAAGTACCATAAGAGAGAGGAACTGCAGAAAATGGAATGAACATATGTCAGAAATGATCCTTCCTCACTTGAGAATCATGCCTAAGATGAGACTTTATGATGTTTTGGAAAGAGCTGTCAGATAATGAAAAGAAGGAAAGCTGACACAGATGTGCTCCAGAGGTTGCAAGGAATATCAGGTACATGCCCACAATTTCACAGAATATCAAAACATTTCAAGGAGTAATAATAATAATAGCTAATATATGGCTGATAATTATTATAATTTAGTAATAATAATCATAAGAGCATTATAATATATAGGTATAAGGCAGCTTGGTGGCACAGTGGATAGAGTGCAGGGCCTGAAGTTAGGAAGACTCATATTTCTGAGTTCAAATCTGGCCTCAGACACTTCGTAGCTGTGTGACTCTGGACAAGTCACTTAACCCTATTTGCTCCAGTTTCCTCATCTGTAAAATGAGCCGGAGAAGTAAATGGCAAACCACTCCAGTATCTTTGCTAAGAAAACCCTAAATGGGATCACACCTGGAAAATAACTGAAAAATATAAGATAGCACCTTAAAGTTTGAAAAATGCTTCATATATTATCTCATTTGACTGTCAAAAACTCAATGAGATATGTATTATTGTTATCTTTATTTTACAGATAAGGAAAATGAGTCTAACATGTTAAATAACTTTTTGGGAATACATAGCTATTAAGTACAAGAGTAAAGATTTGATCTCAGGTCTTTCTGTATCTAGGCTCAATGATCAACCCACCATGCCACCTAGACATCTCAGGATGGTTTTGGTTAAGAAAATCCTGAAAGTAGTGATCAAAGGATCCTTGAAGGAGAGAGAGCAATTGTGAGAGTGACTCTAGTTGTATGTATTTGTGAGCCTGGAGAGTGAAAGGAATATTTTTGGGAGGGTGCTAAGTTGGGTCCAGTGATTGTACATTGGAGAGTAAGAAAGTATTTGTCAATAAATACCAAGACAGATGTGGAGGTAGGGAGTGCTGGGACATGGCATCAGGAGAACTGTCTGGTGTAGCATTGTGACTAGGTGACTATGTTCAGCTCTCACTTCCACTACCATATATACATGCAGGGTGTGAATAGTGATGAAAAACCTTCAAGATTCAGTTCTTTATTAAGTAGTATGTTGTTTTTTTTTGTCTTCTCAGTTCCTCTTGCCATTGGTTTTGGAAAGAAATGATTTGAGGTGTATGACAGGGTGATTAAAATATAGGGTATCATCACAACAGCATAACACAAATTCTAAGTTCAGTTTGCATGACTGTTAATGGGGAGAGGAAGTTGGGAAAGAATGAGAATGCTGTCATTGTTCGGCCAGGCAGACAACAGTGTGGACAGCTGTAGGCTTTGTATGACCTTGGCAAGTTCCAGGGCCTCACATATAAAATGAGGGGGTTGGACCAGATGATACTTAAGGTTCTTTCTTATATTGCCTTTTGATAATTTCTGTTTACCCAACATGGGTATGGAGTAGATGCTTAATTGCTGCTTCACAGTTAGTTTACTTGATAGGTAGGGAGCCACTGAGCCTGAGACTTTGTTCCAGGCATTGTCAGTAAATGGCCCTGTACCATATAATTAAGAAAACCAAATTTTTAATTGATCTGAAGTGTCTTTAGATGGCTACCCACAGAGCCAACTTTAAAGTCACAACATGGTAATATTCTCCTCCTTGAATTTATTACCATTCACACTTTTCAGGGGGTACCTAAAAAAAACACTTCAAATTTATGATGCAATTCTATTGCCTCTGTCTTCTTTGTATTATAGGAATGCCTTTGTTTATATACTTGTATTTGAAGAGAAATCCAAGCCCTCAAATTGTTAGCAGCAAACTTGAAATTTACAGACAAGGATGAAGTAAAACAAATGATGACTATTGGAGGAAGATGACAGGAATAGTTCTCTTCTTTCAGAGCTGAGGAGCTTACAAAGATAACATCAAGAACATTTAATGAAGGCACATGCCCCAACTATAAAAATAGATACAGACTGTGTGTTTCCATACACAAGCAATAGAAGATAAAGAGCCTTGTCTTAATTGTATCCGGGGGCTTGATAAAATAATGGGAAGGGAGAAAATCATGCTAGCAGAGTGATGTCTATGCATACAATTAAGAAAAACGCTGTATTCTAAAGTTAATGCTTAAACAAAGCAGTGGAGCATATTATTTTAATGATTTCTGGGTTCATTGACTATCAGGCTTCTTCCTAAATTCATATGTGCCATGTCTGGAGGACAAAAGCATGAAATATCTGTAGGTCTCTGGAAGATGGAGCAATAGAGAGATGCCTTCACTTTCTTGCTACTTTAGATGTGTTCTTACCATTACTCATGCTCCTTAAAAACTTTCCTTCAGAGATGATTTTCATTAGAAATTAAATGTGTGAAATATTGATGACATCACAATTTTGCAAAGAGCATGTAATTAATTCATATAAACCTGGTCTTTCCTTTCTTGTACTCCTCTAACCCCATGTTACCATCAATTCTGTCACTGTAGAACCTGTCATGACTTTACTTTAAAGTAGGAGGGGGAAATAGGTAGAGTTGGAGGTATTTTTGGAAGTGCTAACTATCAGTGGAAGAGGAAGGGGAAAAGGGAGAAGAACAAGGAGGGAGAGCTGCTGCAGGGGGTAGTTGGTGGAAGAAGAAATATCAGGTCTGTATTTCTCAAACATGAACATGCCCTCTGAATAATTGTGACATTCTGCTTGGGCATTTCTCTGCTTCTTCTCTCTCCTTTCCTTTTCCCCAGTAAGATTGCTCCTTTGTACCATTACTCCTTCTCCAATCTATCCTACCTTACTTCAAGGTAGGTCCATGGCAGAGTCTGTAGTAGCAGCTGCTCATCTTACCTCTTCTTTAAGATTTAGTACTTGTTTTGTCAGCCCTGTAATAAGTTCTTTCATCTCTTCACCTTTAACCTATATGTCCTGAATCTGTACCAGCTTCTATGAAAAAAAGGCCAGGAAAGCTTGCATATTATTTTCCTCTGGTGTGCAAATGCATATTACTTCACTCTTGTATGTCTAAAGGTTCACTCTCTGTGACTTTTTCTTTCTAACAAAGCCCACTAAAAGAAGAGTCTCTCAATGGGTTCAGAGACTAGAAGGGAATCTTAAAAACTCTTTGTTACAAGCAAAATACACCTTCAATAAGCCTCATGAGTTCTGTGTATTTATTTCATGGATAAGAAATAATAGAGGGGCAGCTAGGTGGCACAGTGGATGGAGCACTCGCCCTGGAGTCATGAGAACCTGAGTTCAAATCTGGCCTCAGACGCTTACTAGTTGTGGGCTAGCAGGCTGTAATGATAAAAAATTGAATTTGAAGAACCCTTTGTATGGGCAAAGGTAACAGGTAATTAGCACTTAGTAATTAATCAATTCTCTATTAAAGAAACAGAAGGTATGAATCCCTGTTGCTGACATAACAGGAAGGGGGCGGCTGAAACAGGAAGAAGCTAATGCTGTGTGCAAATAAGGAGAAGCCCCTGCTGGGTCAGACAGATCTTCTTAGAGCAAGCTTTGTGGAGGCAGAAGCTGCTGCCACTGGTGGCAGGTGGGGGGGGCGGGGTGAAGAGAAAGGGCTTTCCAGGTTGGAGAGAATGATTTTTATTTGGAGAACCTGGATGAAGTGCTTTGATTCTGGGAACCAGCTGAAACTTCTGCTGAGTCCAAGGGCCAGCTGGAGCTGCCAACAACTAAGGAAGCATGACTGTGATGCTGGTACTTTGCATGAACCTGTTTGTGGCTTTATTAAGTCTTGCCTTCCTAGGAATAGAGATTGAAGGATTTGAGATGAACTGGACATTGTGAGCTCCAATGTGGAGCAGGAAGTACACAGAGAGATGGATAAGGAACTGGGATCTGTCTGCCTTTGAACTCAGGTGACAGGTTGGTGAATACAGGTAAAACCTGGAACCACAGAAGGGGAATCAGGGAATCTGAGAGACTACCCCAAGTCAAGGTGAAAGAAGACTTTGCTTGGATACTGTGTACTGACTGAGAAACTGTAATTTACTAGTGATCTAGGGGTGGAGGGTCTGTGTATTTTCTGATGATTGAATAGTGAATGATGAAGGACGATTGAATGATTGAATTGATTGAATGATTGATTGACTAAGTGATTTACTTAGTGATTGATGACTGAATAAATGACTGATTTGTAACTTAGTGTGTCCCATGAGTGGAGAACTTTGACTATTGTACTTTGTGTCCCTTAAGGAGGCAAACCTCCTTAAGGATGATTGAATGATTGAGTTACTAAATGATGGTTGTTCAAAACTTTGTGACTGCTGTGGTGGAAATTATGTGTCTATTTTCTGTGATAAGTTGTTCTGAATGTTGTATTTTTGATCTGATAAGTTGTAACACTGTGAATGCTACACCTTGATATACTGCGAATGTTTTGCTCTGATTTGTTATGGAAGAAATAGAGTGTTCACTATGCTGTGTAATCGGAATCTTAAAAGCTGTTCACAGTAGCATTTTTCTGTAAAGCTGCTCATGCATGGAATTACATGGGCAAGTCACTTAACCTGGATTGCTCTGAAAAGAAGGAAGGAATGAAGAAACAAAGGAAGAAAGAAAGAAACTGGGGAATTGCATTCTGTTCTTCAGAACCATAACCAAGGACTTTGACCCAAGGCTCCAAATATTGAAGGTGCAACAGTTTTACACACACACACACACATACACACACACACACACACACACACCCTTTAGCATCATAGAAACCATGATAGTAACTAATTCCTTCATCAGCTCCACTAAATTCATCTCAATTTCTTCTTTTGTGATTTTCATAACTTTTAGTCAATTGCAAGTCCATATGGGAATTAACCCATAGAGAAATGCCTAGATCAGTGAGGCACTCAGTGTGCTCAGTCTTGCAGCCACATTCTTTTCAAATCCTGAGGTTCACCTGGGTCTAAATAACTCTCTGTGGGAAGCCAGTCTTCCACAAAAATCTAAAGTAACAGCTGTTCTGGTTGTGGGTTCTTCTTAAGTCTCTTCTTTCAGAACTGCCCTCTGTGCTCACAGTGGCAGTTCAGCACAGTACAATTCATGTGGTAGAGACTCAGAGCTCTCCTCTGCCATAGTGCTGATCCAGCAACTTGGTCTCAGTTTTGCTGCTATGGTTCTGTCACTGACTGACCAGACCCAATCTCTAGCAATTCTTCCCTCTGCTAGAACCCATGCCTGAAGTCATCTTTAAGTCTTAACCAAAATGAAGCCTGTTTTTGTTAAAATTTAAGTGGTTGCTGAAGATCAGGGAAAATCAGGGGAATGGGAGACCTTGAACCTATTGCATTAGAGAAGGGCAAGGCATGGAGGTAGGAAAAGTGAAGAGTGTTCTTGTAATCCCAAATTGCAGTACAGATTATGTTTTTCCATAGAAACATTGGAACTCCTAATGGTTATAATCAATAACGCTATTCCAGTGCTTAACATAGGACCTGGCACAAAGTTGGTGCTTAATAAATGTTTATTTGTTGATTGGCTAATTCATCACAACATCTGGGACTTGTTTTTTAATGATATTTGGGGCTAGATGAATTCCACAATGCCTTCCAGCTCTTAATCTTTGACTTTCTGATCCTTTTCAGGGTTAATAATCTATGAAGGCATTGACCTCTAGTTTAAAGCATAGTAACAACAACTGACATATCGGTTAGTGAAGTGCTTTGCAAACATTTCCTCATTTGAACTTCACAAAATTCTGTGAAATAGGTATTTTTTTAATCATTATCCTCATTTTACAGAGGGGAAAGTTGGGGTTTCACAAAGTTATGTTTAAATGACTTCCAGGAATTCACAGACAGTATCAGAGACAAGATTTGAATGCAGGTCTTTCCAGCTGCAGTGCCAGACTTCTGTCTACTATGTCACTTGCCTCTTATAAGGAAAGTGGAAACAGTTTGCAATTCTGGCTGGTTTATTATTTTGACAGATTCACAGTTTTGAACAAATACATTATTAGTGTTATTAAGTGTTTAAGGTAATAAAGCAGAAAATATTTTTGACTGGAAAAAATGAAACTTTTAAATTAATTAAGCACAGATGTTGATAATTTTATGTTTTGAGTATAATTTTATGTTTTGAATATGGTTGCACCTGAAGTGCAACCAGTGATTGAAAAAAAGAATTGTGATACTTTCAACAGAAATCAAAGCAAGCATTTTAAGTGCCTACTATGTGCAAAGTGCTTTTTGACCAACCTCAACTGAAACAAATAAGTGAGAAAATGTTTATTCACATCTCTCTTTAACAATTTCTTCAATGATCTATTCATCATGGTAGTTTCTATTCAAATATGATCTTATCAGAATAAATTCTTTTAGTGATACCACATGGACCACTGAGTGCCTGTGGTGTCATGATTCTTTATGACAGCTTGTACCATCATTTATTATCAATATTTGATGCATATAAACCCCTATATGTGTATATGATATCTTTCTATATGTATATGCATCTAGAAATGTATTTACTCCCTGCACATATGTATATTTGTGTATCTATATTTGTATATATATCTGTGAATATATGTGTACCTGTATATATATATGTATATGTATGTATGTGTATAGATGTATATGTGTTTGTGTGTGTATATATATGTATATATGTATATATATGTATATGCATATACTTGTAAAATGGATATACTGGACTTGTAACATTTAGGCATGACATCTGAGGAGAGTATCTTGCCAGTAAACTGACCCAAGCTTTAAGTAACTTTAGTATGAAATGAAATGGTGGTCATTTGATTCTAGTGGACACATCTTCACAAAAAAATGCATAGAACTGGAAAAAAAGAACTAGATGAATATATGAATGAATGGAAAGGTATTTTTAAAGTCTGTACTATAAGTCAAATACTATGAGGTGCTGGGGATGCAAATAGAAAAAAGAGATGGTGTTTGTTCCTAAGGAGCTCACTCTAATTGAGGGAGACAGCACACAAAGGAAATGTTATCTGCTGGGCTCATAGAAAAGCCTAGTAGCTCAAAGGATGAAATGGAAGTTCATCTAATTTAACCTTTGTTCAGTGACCTAAGGGTATGTTGAAAATAGAGTTCAAAGAGTTGAGTCAGGACAACCCCAGACTTCTTCTTCCTACTGGTGATTTGAAAGTGCATAGATGTAGAAATTTCCCAATGACCAAGCTATTTGAGGCTCTTGTCTTGGTCTTTGCTGACTTTCTTAAAGGGACACAAATGTTTATTCCATTTTTAGGTGGCAAAGGCACAAGAGAAATCATTCTTCACATCCTTTTGTATCGAAGGTGACAAAACAACTTGCTGTGTCTACCTATTTTAGAATAAACATGGCTATTCAGAATAGAGCTGCTTCTTTGATTTGTGTCATCCCTGTCTTCCAAATATAAAAAAAATATTGTGTGCATTGATTGGTTTAAAAAGTGAAAATAGACTAAAATGAAAATGAGTTTTGTGAGTTTTTCCTCAAACTTTGAGACAGTCTGTAATATCTTGATATATTTTAAAGCCAGGATTAGTAATATGTGACTTTCAGGAATACAAAGTACTATACTTTCCTTTTAGTATTCAGGTCAGGTAAGCAAGGTCTACTTATGATGAGGAACATGAAGCTATGAGAAATGAAGTGAGTTGTCCAAGGTTTAATGACTATCAGATGGCAGAGCTGGGACTGACGTCTAGGCCTACTAGATGATATGTCTCCAAGACAGAGGAAGAAAAGATGAGTTATGGGTGGTGAGTAAATCCCTCCTGAAGAATTCCAAGGACATCTATAGAGAATTGTCCCTGATTTATCAATACTGATATATAATAGCAATTTCTGATGATTCACACAGGCATGAACAATGCTACCAGAAGGACTAGAAAACATTTATAAGGGTTTTGAAGGGCTGGGAATTAATCTGAAGGTCTTTTGGTCACATATAATGTTTTTGTTATTGCTACAAATAGAAGACAAAGACATGGGAGAATAGAGAGGAAAAATTAGGAAGTAAGCAGTTTTTAAAGAATGTGGTGTTTGAGAATAAGGTTTCTATTTTTGGATTAAAGTTTATAATATGGGAAAAAGATAACCAAACAGACAGATAAATAGATAAATATATGCAGATGTACATATGTATATGTGTGTGTGTGTATACATATATTTGCTACTGTCAAAAAGGACTCCAGCCTTGGTGAGACTATGGAATATTGGGCATCCACACTTGGTGCCACATTTTGGGAAGGGTATTTATATGCAGGGATATATTCATAGTAGGGCAACTAGAAGACAATTACAACAAATGAAGATTAATTTAAAGAATGGGGAATATTTAACTGAGACAAGAGTAGATTTGAGGGGCAAGTAGAGGAGGAGATTGCAATTATGTTCAAGGGGCTTGATTGAGGGGCTGTCATGTGAAAGTGAGAATAGATTTGTTTTCTGTGACTCCAGAGAGCAGACATAGGAACATTGAGTACAAATTGCAGAGGAGCTATAATAAATACTTTCTTAACAATTAGAACTGTGCAAATGAGGAATAGAATTCCTCCAAAGATAATGGACTTCTCCCTCTGGATCACTGTGAGTAAAGATTGAATAACTTGTCAAGTAAGTTGTAGGCATGATTCTTGTTTAGTCATGAAAAGTCTAGAATTTGGTACTTGATACATTTCACCAATTATTTTCTGTATTCCATCTTTTTAACTGAGGCACACAGCTAGATGTTCACATAGTCAGGTTGGTTCCCCTGTCAAAGTTTATTATGCAGCGCACAAAATAAGTCCACAAGTCAATGAAAGGATTAGATATCCCTGCATGTCCAGGTGAAATGCAATCTCCTGAACCTGTACGGTCTTCAGTCATCCAGCAATGTGTTGAATATTAATGCAAAAGAAATCACTCTGATGTCTTTGGCAATGCACAAGCTGACCTTATAACTCAACTATTCCTCAAAGGGATTCCCAAAAGATACATTGATGTATGCTTGGGATGGTATCTTGACAGAATGAAGGGCAAAATCTTTGAATCTCATCCAGATGGTGAGAGCAGCAAATCTTAAAACCTTTTTGTTCAGCTTCCAAATATTTTCAGATGAACCTCAAATATTGCTTAGTAGGTGGCGGGGGCAGCTAAGTGGCACAGTGAATAGAGCACCGGCCCTGGAGTCAGGAGTACCTGAGTTCAAATCTGGCCTCAGACACTTAACACAAAAAAACTAGCCGTGTGACCTTGGGCAAGTCACTTAACCCCAACTGCCCTCCAAAAAGCAAACAAACAAACAAACAAATATTGCTTAGTAAATAGATGGTTTTCTAGTGCAGACATTCTTAGACAGTGAAGTATACTATATTGTTCATATCTGGCTTTAAAATCTTCTTTGATCATTCAAACTTCCAAGATATTTGATGGATGGCTGATCACTGAAATGATTGTCACAGGCTTATCACTTCTAATACTAAAGTCTTTCAGCACAATAGATGTACAAAACCAAAATCCAAAGTCAAGTCTTATGAAAATTTGCTTAGAATATGGGCTCCTCTGCACAGATTTTCATGAACTGCTCAGGCTTTAATAATCCTAAGGGGAAGAGTTTAGGAATGTGCTTCAAGAAATACTCTGGCAAGGGAAAATTCAGGTGGTGAGTTCTATTAAGACTGAGACAAACAGGAGGCTATGCATTGAGATTAGTTTGATCTTTCAAAGACTTTTTTAGAACATCCTCCTAGAACATCAATTGTAGATACTCCTAAAGCACAGAGACACATATCCATCTCTGAGTGAGCAGTCTCTCTCTATCCCAAGTATATGAAGACTTCTTTCAGTGGAATGGACAGATGAGAACAATTTGTTCCAGTTTCCATGCAGGAAACTGAAGCAGGTCTGTGGAGCACTTAGAGCTTGGTCAGACATTGAAGATTCCAAAGACCATTCTCTGGGTCCTAGGTCATCACCAGTTGGTCTAACTTTTACTTTGGCACTGGACTTCCATGACTTTGGAAGAGAGAGTGGGACTGACAACTTTGTGCAGTACTGCCTCACTTAAATCTAATTATACATCAGTTAAGATATTACCTTGTGATGTCATTGAATGATGATGACAATGAATGAAGGACAACTAACAATGTTAGTATTTACCTACATAGTCAAGTCAAGTTAGCAGCCATTTATCAGGTACCTACTCAGTGCCAGGCAGGCACTGTGCTAAGCACTGGGGATACAAAGGCAAAAGATAGTTCCTGTTCTCAAAGAGCTCACACTTTTGCAGGGGAAACAACATGGAAATAGCAATGTACAAACAAGATATTTGCAAAATAATTTGGAGATAATTAGCATAAGGAAAGTACTAGCATTAAGAGGGATCAGGACAGGCTTCTTGCATACAGGGATATTTTAGCTGAGACTTGGAAGAAGCCAAGGAAGCTAGGAGGTAGAAATGAGGAGGAAAAGAATTCTAGGCATGGGTGACAGCCAGTTAAAATGCCTGGAGTCAAGAGATGGATTGTTTAGTTTGAGGAATAGTAACAAGGCTAGTGTCACTGGATAGTAGAGTATATAATGGGAGAGGAGTAAGAAAAAAGGGAGGAGAGATAGGAAAGGGCCTGAGTATGGAGGCCTTTAAATACCAAACAGAAGATTTTACATTTGATCCTGAAGGCAATAGGAAACCACAGGAATTTATTTAATGGGAGGGTGACATGGTCAAACTTGCACTTTAAGAAGATCAGTTTGACAGCTGAGTGGAAGGTGAATGGCAGTGGGGAAAGAAGCAGGGCGATCAACCAGCGGATTATTATAATAGTCCAAATATGAAGTAATCACCTGCACTAGGGTAATGGCAGTATAAGAATAGAGAAGGGAGTGTGTGTGTGTGTGTGTGTGTGTGTGTATGAAGATGTGCAAGTAGAAACCATAGAATTTGGCAACTCATTGGTTATGAAGGGGTGGGGTGAGAGTGGGAAGTTGAGGATAATATCTAGGTTGCAAGTGTGATGACTAGGAGGGTGGTGGTACTTTCCAGAGAAATAGGATGCGGGGGGTTGTATATGTTTGACAATGCTCCTGATAATAACTGTGGATTTGTGTAGATACATAGATATATTCACATGTTAGCTAGGCATAATTTTGCTGTCTATTTTATATTCTCTGCTGTTTATGCATGGTATTGCATAGACACTGATATTATTTCATTGCTTTACTTGATTGAATATGCATGGACACATTCATTTTATACATATTGTGTGTAATTTAGACCTGTAGTCACTAGAGATCCATCTAGAATTTAGGACTATGAGTTCTAACCAGAATTTAGAACTGTGTATGACAAATATGCCCAAACATATTCCAGTTGCTTTTCTTGGTACTACAAATATTGAACCAGGGGGAGAGTATAAGAGAGTTGTTCTTTCACAAAAAGGCAATAAAGACTTGTGGAATTCACTGTAAATGTATGGCCATGTTCGGTAATGCGTCTTATGAAGTAAAAAAGAAACAACAACAACAACAAAAAAAAACCAAAACAATTTCTTGTGTTATTCTGTGAATCTGAAAATAAGTAATATATGAAGAATGAAGTATAGGCATAGCTTGGGGATACTGTGGGGTTTGGTTCTGGACCACCACAATAAAGAAGTCACATGACTTTTTTCAGGGCATATAAAAGTTATGTTTATACTATACTACAGAATATTAAGTGTGCAATAGTATTGTGCCTAAAACATTGTATATACTTTAATTAAAAATTCTTTATTGCTAAATAATTTCTAACCATTATCTGACCCTTTGAAGGTCATAATTGTTTTGCTGGTAGAGGGTCTTGCCTTAATGTTGATGGTTGCTGACTGATCAGGGTGGTGGTTGCTGAAGATGGTGGGGATGCTGTGGCAGTTTCTTAAAATAAGACACAATGAAGTTTGCCTCATCAATTGATTCTTCTTTTCATTTGAACACTTAAAGGTCATTGTGGGGTTATTAATTGGTCTGCTTTCAATATTGTATTTCAGGCAATAAGGAGTTCCAGGAAAGGGAGAGAGAGGGAAGGTCTGATTCATGGAGTAGTAGGAACATACACAACATTTATCAATTAAGTTTGGCATCTTATATGGGCATAATCATTCCCTAAAATAATTACTATAGTAACATCAAAGATCACTGATCACAGATCACCATAACTGGTATAATAATAATAATGAAAAAGTCTGAAATATTGCAAGAATCACCAAAATGTGACACAGAGCCATGATGTGAGCACAAGCTGTTGCAAAAATGGTGCCTTGCTTGAGACTTGCTTGATGCAGGGTTGCCACAAACCTTTGAGTTGTAAAAAATGCACTATCTGCAAAGCACCATAAAGCAAAGTGCAATAAAATGAGAAATGTCTGTGTCAAAGGACATAACTTTGGGTGACCTGGGAGAGCAGAAGTACCCAGAAAAGCAACTGCCACATAAAAAATTCAGAACACTAGGAATGAGGATGCTTGGGCTAATTGGGCACAGGGTGTGTCAAAGCACAAGTTATGTTGCTGAAATCCTTGAAAATAGACCCCCAAGTCAGTAATCCTCTCTTGTAGTTCCCCACCCCCGCCCCACACAAACTCCTCTATGGGACCCTGAAGCCTCTCCCTCTGGGCAGGAAGAAATTCTGTTTGTCTTTAATTATCTTAAATATTTTCTTTATAGTTACAAACAAGGTTAACAACCAATATTTGTTACTTGGATATATTTATTAGGAATCCATTTAAGAGGAGTTAACTGAGGTAAGAGACCATGATCAGAAAGAGATGGAGATAAATCTAACACTGGGATATTATGACAAAAATTTTGAGTTTGATCTTGGGACCACCAAAAAGGTGAAGAGGATAACAGATCTGTTGGCACTGCTTTCTATAGTAAAGGAATGTTTATAGCACAAAATCCATATGTGTAACAAGTAAATAGTGAGGGCATAATTCTGATGCCATAAATCTCCCTAACACTGTTCTGTCAACAAGAAATATTTATTCAACAAAACATTAGCAAGTTCCTAGGCTCAGAGTCATTGAGCTAGCAACTAGAGGAAAGACAAAGGCTAATAAGACAAGGTCCCTGCTCTCAAGGAGCTTACAACTTGAAACATTTGGGTTTTGTCCCAAAGTTATCTTACCTATTCAGTGTAAAGTCAAGAACTATTTCTAACTATGACTGTTTGCAAATGAGTGACTTCAGTTACAGGGGAGTGTTCTTTCATTTTTTTTCTAACAGATGTCTCATTTTTTACCCTACAGATGGTGAGAGTATCCGAGAAATTTGTCCCTCTAAAAAAAATCAAGAATAAGACTCGAAGGATACTTAAGTTTGAAAAGTCAAGTGAAAAGTGTTCCATTTTTGCCTAATAGATATTTTTATTCCTTTTTGATAGATCAAGATTAAAGATTAATTATTCCAACTTTTTCACTTTGTGGATGACAAAATTAGAGCCCAAGGATACTAAATAACTTGTGTAGGGTCACATCATCAGAAAACATCAAAGCCAGTAGAGAAGTAAGATCCTCTGACTTCATATCCAATTTTCTTTGCACTGTGTGTGATCTTTGTCTATTAAGTGATAATTGCTTCATTTAATTTTTGTTGCTTTTTTGAACTGCTTAGCACTTTTTTATACCATTTACTATTGACTATTAATTAATTAATTAATGTCAGTGGAGTGTTCAAGCATTGGCCTGGGCATCAGGGAACCAGGATTCCAGTTCTCAGAGGGAAAGTACCCAGACCACTGGGCTTGGAGCAAGAAGACATAGGTTTGAATTCTAACCAAGCACTTGCTGGCTGTGACCTTGAGTAAGTCACAGTTTCCCTGACCCTGAATTTCATTTGTAAAAATGTTAATAATGATAAAAATACCAGATTGGTTTGAATATAGGGAATATACATAAAATGAAATCCCTTTTGAAGGAAAAAAAATAACACATAGGAAAAAGAACACTAATTGTAGACTTTGCTCAGCTAGTATAAAAACCAGATTTTGGGAGAAAATGTAGTATAAAGTTAGATCCAGTAGTATATTTGCATTGCCTATATCTCCCTTTCTCTGTTTTGTATTGATGTATGGCTAAATGCAGCTGGGGGAATTAATGAAATTGGGGCTTAACGGGTCCAATACAAAATTATTTTTACTCTTCCCCAACTCTCTGTTGCATTCACCACAGCAGCTGTTCCAAACTTTCTCTTCCATTCTCATGCCTACCACCACTCTTTCTTCCTACTCTGAGGCCTTCACTCCATACCTTACTTAGAAAATCAAAGACATTTGCAATGAGATTTCCTTTGCATTTCATTTATATCATTTTTTATTTTCTCTTTCTGTACTTCAAACTTTAGTGAGGAGATAGCTTTTCTCTCCACCAAAACCATGCCTCTACATATATGTTTGATCTGATCCCTTTTCTTTCCTGTAGGAGATTTATTCCATTATTACCTTCTCTTTCTCTAATCTTCAGTCTCTCCCTAGCTACCAGTTCCTTCTGTGCTGTCAACAAACATCCCAAAGTCTCTCACATCCTTTAAAAAAGGCCCTCTTTAAATCTTACCATTCTACCCTCCGGGCTCTCACCTAGTATTTATACTCCCTGGTTAAGCCAAACTCCTTAACAACAATTACAATCACCACTGACTGATCCCCTCCCCCAAGCCCTCCCCACCACACCTTTATACTAACTGCATCTTCTGCTCATCTCATTTTCTTTAGCCTTTTACAATTTGACTTCTAATTACCTTGCTTGACTGAAATTGCCCTCTTCAATGTACCAATGATGTCTTAGATGTTGAATCTTTTCTCAACCATCTCCTTTCTTGATCTTCTCTGCAGCCTTTGACACCGTTGTATACCTCTTTCTGGATATTCTCTCCTTTTTTGGTGTTTATGATACTGTGCTTTGTTCTCTTTCCTTTCTGATTTCTCCTTCTCATCATCCATGTCATACCTCATACCTATGTGTGTACCCCAAAGTATGGACTTGGGCTCTCTTCACCTTTTGCCCTACACTCTGGCACTTGGTGACCTCATTAATTTTCATAGATTAAATTATCATCTCTATGCAGATAACTCCAAATCTATATATTCAATATCAACACTTCTCATCGGATCTAGTTATGTATCTACTTATGCAGCATCTCAAACTGAATGACTCATGAACATCTCAAACTTAAAATGGCTGAGAGAGAAGTCATTAGAAGTCATGCCTCTTCCAGAATTCTTTTTATACTGTCAGGATACCACCACCCTTCTAGTTACCCATCTTCACAATTCCTGTGCCATTCATTCTCAGCTCCTCACTTTTACTCATCCTAGCTATCAAATTAGTTGTGAAACCTTGTCATTTCTACCTTCACAACTTCTCTTGCATTTGTTGCCTTCTTTTCCCCCACCACAACTACTCTTCTATCTTAGATTTCATCAGATCTCACTCACTTTGATTATTGCAATAACCCCCTAAATGGTATCTTTGCCTCAAGTCTCTGTCTACTCCAATCTATCATCCAAACAACTGCCTAAGGGATTTTCCTAAAACTCAAGTTTTACAAACATTACTTCTTATCCCTAGCTTCAATAAACTGCAGTGGCTCCTTATGATTTCTCAGAACAAATATAAATACCTCTATTTGGCATTTAAAGTCCTTCAGACCTTGACCCTAACCTTGATTTTCAGGCTTATTATATATTATCCTCCTTCAAAACTCCATGGACCAATGCAACTGGTTTACTTACTATCCTTATAGATAGTTTTCCATCTCACATTTCTATGCCTTTGCTCTGATTTTCCCCTCCCCCCATGCTGGAAAAGGACTCTCTGTTTACTTCCCTTTCTAGAAATTCCTAGTTTCTTTTCAGGTTTAATGTAAGCACATCTTTTACATGAAGCCTTTCCTAATCCCTCCTCATCTCCTAGTGTCCTTCACCCAAAATAATTTTGTATATATATCTCTCTCTTTCCTTCCTT
>CM053594.1:259422954-259438649 GCA_028646575.1 Pseudocheirus occidentalis | reverse complement strand
ATAAATGGAGTTCGCTGACTCTTGGCAATTGTAAGTAACATTTACAAAAGACTTCAAACAGTTCAGTGGATCCATTCAGCAAAAGGTGATATGCCCATAGGTCTAATAGTTTAGCCAACTGAGCCAAACTAGTTAGCCTCCAAATAAACCTCAACATAAAACACTTGAGAAGAAGATTCCTGACAGTTGTTAGACAATTGTTAGGGGAGTCTGCAATCACCATGGAAGTTAGAATGGATTATTCTCAGTGAGATCTCCTGATATAATTCAAAGAACTGGATGAGTCCATTGTGAAATCGTCTATATAGCATTGTGAAGTCTGTAGTGCTTAACATCTCATTTCAGCTTTACAACTGCTGAGTTAAGTGCTATTGTTATTTGTTGTTGTTCTTGTTGTTTTTTACTTATAAGGAAGCTGAAGTTGAGGGAGGTTTCATGATTTTCTAGGAAATGTTGAGACAGGATTCGCACTTGTATCTCCCTGACCTTGAATTTATTTTCTTTTTTCTTGTTTTTTTTTGTTTGTTTTTGTTTTTGCCTTTTGGAGGGTGGAATGCAGGGCAATTAGGGTTAAGTGACTTGCCCAAGGTCACATGGCTAGTAACTGTTAAGTGTCTGAGGCTGGATTTAAACTCAGGTCCTCCTGACTCCAGGGCCAGTGCTCTATTAACTGTGCCACCTAGCCACCCCTCTTGAATTTACTTTCAATGCTCTCTATCCACTCTGCCACTCACATAAACTACTCCATGGTATAGACCAAAGTTCAATCCTTAATATTTCTAAGTGCTTAAATAGAAGATCCCCCTCAGAGTAATAAAAAGGGCTGTCTTTCAAAAGGAATTTACCATAAAATTCTAGACTGTGTGCAAGGCCCACATCCTTAATGTCTCCTCCATTAGATTGTAAACTCCTTGAGGGCATAGCATATACTTTATTTCAATTTTTTGTCCCCAAGACCTAGAAGAATTATCTTTCATGAAGCATAGAGATAATATTTATTGACTTGACTCTGCAGTCAGGAATGTGTTGGCAAATGCTTAACAATAAGCTCTCCTTATACACTTTTAAATTTAATCTGTAGTATTAACATTTTCTCCAACACTTTTCTAATTCTAGACAATTATCAAAACAATAATTCAAGCTCTGATTTGGAGTATTTGCTGATTCCTAAGGTATGTGTTTACACTGAAAATTTAACACCTAACTCTTCAGAACCTTCTTGGGTGTCATACTTACCCTAGTATCCTTATACTCAGGGCCTGATCAGTCTCTTCCTTTATTCCCTGGGAGAGAAGTACTTCTTCCCATGAGCAAGAAGTGTGGATGATTCCAGAAGGCGTGGAGACAATCTGGAAGAACCAAAAACCTTTTCATATAAGGTTCATTTTAGGAGAACCTTAAAGGAAGCTCAGGCTTCCTGGTGAGGAGGGGTATCCATTGCAGGCATGGACAATAGTCAACCTGTGAAGACACATAACATACACAGGAAATATAACATTATTTAGGGGAAAGAACAAGTATGCCATTTTGACTGGAGTATAGAATGCATGAAGGAGGTGATGTACAATAAGCCTAGCATGTTAGACTGGAACAAATTCTTTGTCTTAAATGCCAAAGACAGTAATCTGCATTTTATCCTAGCCAAAATAGGGAGCTACTGGAGTTTAATGAGGGCGGGAATGGCACAGTTAAAACTGTCCTTTAGAAACATCAATTTGCTAGCAGTGGGAATAACAGATTAGAGAGGGAAGAGACTGAAGAAAGAGCAATTAGGAAATTATTGTAATAGTGAGAAGAGGCTGATGTGGACTGATATCCACGTAATTGTAAAGGAGATGAATCCTAAACATGTTTAGAGGCAACGCTAATAAACTTGCCACCTAGAAGATGTCAAACTAATAGGATATGTATGTTGGCATATATCAAAGTCAAAGTAAGCAGCCAACAGTTAGGACAGGCAACATGGTGTAATAATTCATTTACACAATATTTTTCTCAAAACAACATAGTGAGGTTGGCAATATACATATTATTACCTGCATTTTCGTATTAGGACACAGAGATTAAGTGTCTTCTCCATGATCACACAGGAAAAGGCAGAATCTAGGTATCCTGAATCCCAGGTTAGTGTGCTATCCACTGTGTCATTATGTCTCTCAATAGAGCAGGAAAAAAAAACATTCAACTGGGGAGTCACGAGACTTCACTCTGCCACTCACCCACTGTGTGGCCTTGGACAATTGACTGGCTCTCTGAACCCCACCTCATTACTAAACATATATTAACAGTCTTTAGAGAAACCTCTTCTCTTTATAGATGTTGCAATCTATCTGAGGGGGATAGAAATGTTTCTGGAGCATCATTGAGACTCCATTAGGCCAAGTAAATCAGAGTTCCAGCTGATTGAATTCTTTGGCTAATTTATAAGGCAATAGCCACATCAAAAGGTGCCACAAAATGCACTCAGCGAATTATCTCCTTTAACTGTTCCAATACAGTGCCTAATGTACTCATTATCTAATTTACTCTGTGGGTTAAGACCCCCTGCTAAAATCCATTTATTTTGTCTGTGAGGAAGAACACACACTCCCCTCTATTACTAGTAGGTTCCTAAGAATTTAGATGTTTTTTGCTACATAGACAAACTAACCAGATGACATGAAGCAGCTATAAATCAAAGCCAGGAATTTTATTCTCCAAGTAGGAGAGGCAGAACAGAGCACAGGGGAAAGCACTTTGGAATGGCAGTCAGGAGAATAAACTTCTAAACACGGCTGTGCCTCTAACCAATCATGCCACACTCCATGTCAGCTTCAGTTTCCTCTCGTGTACAATGAATGTGTCAGACTGCATGACCTCTAAGAAAATATCCATCTGGCTCTCAAGTGTTTCGATACCAAACTATACCAATAGATGGTCAAAGAGATATTACCCTTGTAATATCTTGTCTTCATAATGGTGAAAAAAACTGAGAGTTCAAGGAAATACCAGAAACTTATTGTTGACCTTTCTCAAGTGAGAATTTGCAATGTAAAAGGGGCAAGCCTTAAAGTGGGTCATGCATACAACCCCACTGCATCTAGCTTACAAGCTAAAGCTCACAGAGGTTCAAGGAATTTGGCCTTCCTTATAGCATATCTAGAGACATGAGGAACTGGGTCTCATTAGGAGATCCAGAGCTCTCTCAGAAAGAATGTAGAAGCCTTCCCCTTTCAGAGTGGAGGAATTATGCAGTCTCAGTTCCACACTCCAGGAGAAAGTGGGGGCTGTTTCTATGCAAATATAAATCAGCAAATCCGCCCCCCACACACACACACACAATCTCCCACTTCTATTCCCTTACCTCTCTACTCCTTATATGCAAAAAAAAAATTCCAGGAGCAGGGAGGGTTGGTTTTTCCCACTGAAATGGGGAGAAAGGTGGGGATAAGGGAAACTAAGAATACTAAGGGGGCTGGGAAGGGTTTTTAATGGGCTGAAAAGAGAAAGGACATAAGGAAAAGAGATAAAGTGGTAATTCTAGGTTATGTGACCCAGGAATGGACTTCAGCTCATCACTTGGAGAAGTGTAGAGAAGTTCTGGGGGTTGAGAGGCCTCAATAGAATGTTCCCCTTCCCCCTCAGATACTGTGTTTACTGGTAAAAATTGTTTGGGATACGTGCTACCCTGTACCTTGCCCAGCTATTCCTGATTATGGTTCATGCTATGCATCCATCATATGTGTAATTCATTGTTACCAACAAGCAGGAGCTAGGAGGGTTTGGATATGGTTGCTTTTTTCTATCTTATTGGAATGATTCCCAGGTTTGTGTTCACCTTGTAGTCACAAAGACTTAGACTTGTGGTCATGGAGACCCCCTTGATGTGATGTATATAAGGACTAAGAAACATTTGTTTGTTGGCTTTGTATTATATGGATATGTAATAAATATTCTATTGATTACACCACCGTCTCTTTTCTTCACCGCTTCCTAGCCTACTGGCTGTGCTAGTCATAGCAGAGAAGGTTCAAGAAGGTTGAGATTCATGCATTGCAAGTGTCCATAATGCCCTCTATTCTCTAGAAGGATGGAAGGGCATGAAAAAAATCCCTTCTCTCTCCCACTGGAGATGGATGAAAGATGCTCTCTAAAACTGAAGCCCCTCTTTGTTCTCTACTCTATAAAAGCAGAGCAAATGGGAAACCAAAGTCATGGGAAGATGGTAGAGATCAAGTGCCCCTCCTTGCTTCTTCATTCCTTTTTAGTGACAATTCACATTAATACTCTATTCCCGAAGAATATTGAAGGGCTAGCCTTAATCAGTCCTCCCCCAAGAAAAACATTCCAGACAGGATCCACTGACTCCAATCTCAATCTATTCCTTCTCTTAGGGCCCACACCCCCAACATGGACTAATGGGGAAGTGCCCCTATCACTTCAAACTTAGAATGACCCCAGGCAAAAAAAAGGAGAGAAAAACTACAGTGTTTTATTTTGTACTAATCCTGCAACCCAGAGACCTGGCTAGCCTGGGAAGGAGAATACTAATATCACTCCTGAACTTGGCCCCATTTCCTGACTGCTTCCTAACCAAACCACTAGGGGGTACTGACCCGGGTCTATGGACCCCAAGATGCCTTTCCTTACCCTGACCATATTGTAGTACACATATATAGTCTCCATGTATATATATTAAATATACACTGCCATGTTTAAAAAAAAAGAAAATCAAAATGTTGTTGAGAGATGTAAGGAAATATTTCCCTTCATCCCCCATCTACATTGTTTATTTTGCAGGTCTTATTGTTTTTTTAATCCTTGTAAAGTTAGATTTATGAGACTGAATACTTGGTAATAAGAATATAGTAGTTCAGTCACTGCCCACCTCTGCCAGTATCATATCCTACCTAAATTTCAGTGCCCAACTCATTCATCCCTGAGGCCTTCACAGACTACTCCAGCCCATTATAATCTTTTTTTTTTGCAGGGCAGTTGGGGTTAAGTGACTTGCCCAAGGTCACACGGCTAGTTTTTGTGTTAAGTGTCTGAGGCCGGATTTGAACTCAGGTCCTCCTGACTCCAGGGCCAGTGCTCTATTCACTGCACCACCTAGCCGCCCCTCAGCCCATTATAATCTTTTGCTCTTCCAAACACTTGTAATATGTGTTCCCTATACCATGGGATTAAGAACTTGAATTATAAAGGTAATAGGTCTCTCCAGTAATTTCCAATAGATAAGGCTTGCTTCCCTACCTAAAATGTAAATTCGTGACAAGCAGGAGTGTCTAAAACTTCTTTTGTATCCTTCATGGAGCTTAATATAGTGCTAGACACATAGAAAGAAATCCATTAATATTTTTATTTGAGTAAATTATTAAGGAGGTAGCTCTTGATGTCTGCACAGAATGACCAACCTACTGTCAGCACCTCTTCCTTCCTTTGTATTTTTCTAGATTTTCATTTCTCCCAGTCTCAGGATTTGTCTTTTTCTAGATTTATACCTTCCCATGCTCATGAGGGACTAGGAGCCCAGATGACAGATTGTATGTCCTGCATCTGCAGGTCCTCTCAGTTAAACTCAGAGATGCTCAACACTGATTTGGCTGCACAATGATGAGTTCTTTTGGCCAGAAGATCTATCACATCATAGGGAATTTGCGAAATGAATCACTGGAGGGAGCAGGATCGCTAATCAAATCATGGGTTACTGAAGTAATCTGAGGCTGTGGAGTTGCCCAGAGGCTCATGTATTTCCACACAGAAAGATGCTATAAGATTACTGTTAGAACAAAACATTGGAATGTAACAGTAAAAGACAATGGTTAAGATATCTGAAAAGGGGCCTCAGTCAATGGGATTTTCTAGTGCTACTCAGCAATATCTGAAAGATAAGATTTGGCAAGCCAAGAGACAGTGAGAAGCTAAGAAGGAATAATCCCTAACTCCGAGTATTGGTGGGCACCTAGTTGGCACAGTGAATAGAGTGCTGGGTCTGGAGTCAGGAAGACTCATCTTCCTGAGTTCAAATCAGGCCTCAGACACTTACTAGCTGTGTGACCCTGGGAAAGTCACAACTCTGTTCACCTCAGTTCTTCATCTATAAAGTGAGCATGAGAAAGAAAGAGCAAATCACTCCAGTATCTTTGCCAAGAAAACCCCAAATAGGGTCATGAAGAACTGGATGTGACAAAACAACGGACCAGTGTTTGGTACAAAGGCCAGGATGATCACTATAGCTCTGCAACTTCTTTTCTTTTGTTGTGACCTTCTTCTCCTGTATTTCTGTCCCTGTGCTACATGGTCAACAACTGCTATGAAGTCAATGCCTCATGTACAAAACCCTGAATAGACAGCTGTGTGATATTTTAGTCAACGAAAGAAATCTTAGCTCTCTCCATGGCATGAAGACCTTAAGAATCTAAGAGAAGGTGGTGGCAGTTCTAAACCTGAAGGGGGCAGCAGTGAGGTAAAACTTACAAGAAGAAGGAAAAAAGAATGCCACAAAAAAAAGAATGGTTTTATCATAAGATACAAAATGATAGTAGAGGTGCAGAGATATTATTTTTAAGTGTAGTTATGTAATATTATATAAAGCTGGGAGCCAAAGTGACCTACTTTGTCTGAGACTGGAGAGGTGGGGAGGTTGAATGGCAGAGTAGGTGCTGTTGCTTTTGGACTTTTTGTTTAGATACATGGAACAGTTCTAAAGGGCTACAAAAATTTAATTCTTCAGCACTAAGGATATTAGAACCTTAGAGTTGAGAGAGAACATAAGGATCCCATAATCTAACCTCCCGCTCAGTTCAGAAATATCTTCTTTCATGATAGTTTGGCATCACCTGGGACTGAAGAACATTCTAGTAGTTGCTATTAAAAATTAAAATTTAAAAGCACTAAAACACACAGTTCTCTCTTTGCAGAAGATTCAAGGTAAAATTTCAGTCTTATGCTTGCAGGGCTGAGCCCTGCATTGGGGAATGCTGTGGCACAGATGGAAATAGATTTCGGTTTTCAAAAAGCTTCAAAATGCATTGTAAAAATAGAATATTTCCAACAAAATGTGAGAAGCATCTCCCAACTTCCAAGATTTATTATCATATGTTTGAAATGTTTTTGATGGAAGTACTAAATATACCAGATGGAGGACAAAAGTTTGGCCTCCTTTTCACTATGGTTGAAAAGTTGCAAATAGTTACAGTTTTTGTTGTGGGTTTTTTTTGGTTTTTTTTTTTTTTTGCTGTTGTTGTTGCTCTACTTTGCAAGCAGAGTAAGATCAGCTGATCCTATGTGGATGGTCTATGCCACTGCAGGTAAGTTCTACTTTCTACAACATACATATTCTTGAAAAATTCTGGGCGAATCCATTTTTTTAAAATGCATTCAATTAGTTTTAAATTCACAATGGAAGCTCATTATTTAAAGCATTCCTATGGAAAATCCTATTGTAATATGAATCATTCATTCATTTTGTAAATTCAGAATTATTTATTGTATTTGAAATTTGTTTCAGATTGGGTACATCTAATTGCAGTCTATTTGCATTGTCCAGAAAGGAAAACTAGAAGATTATTGGTAACCAGTGTCCCAAGTACTGAGAAAACAGTACTATTTAACTAAGTTATTCAAGAACAAGTAATTTGATTGGTGATTAATATAGGCCACACTCCCTCTTTCTACCTTCCTTCTAGCCATATCATTCCTTTGCCAATGGTGATAAACATTAGTATGGAAAAGATATGCAATTCACATTAATTCATTTTTCTACTAGTTAATCTGGTTATCAGTTACTTGGCTAGAATGTGGAAGAGGAATAATGATGAAACTCAACTGAACTCTACCATTCTTTCTTCCCTGAACTCTCCCTGTTCTTTGCTACCTCCATGACTGCTAGCATAATTCCCTATGCCTAGAAGGCCTTCACCCATTTCTGCCTATTGAAATCCCTTTGGTATATTAGACTCAGGAGCACTTCCACTATAAATCTTTCCCTGATTTCAGTCAGAAATAATCTCCCCCATGAAATGTCTTTTCACTATTAGCATTTCATTTATATCCCTCTTATAGAATCAAAGATGCTATAAACTCTCTAAGGAGAGTTGCGAGGGACCATGCCTAGTCTCCCTGCCACAGATGAGGAAACCGATACTTCAAAATGGAAGGTTTACTTGCCCTGAACTTTTACTAATAGAGATAGAAAGATAATCCAGATCTCCAGGCATCCATTCCAATACTCTGCATGACACTACTCTGTTTTCCATATGTACTTTTTATTCAATAAATATTTATTAAATGCCCACTATGACAAGGCACTGTACTAGTCACTAAGAATACAAAGATGAAAAATAACATGGTCCCTACCTACAAAGAATTCATAATCTATTAAGGAGCATACAACATATACGCAGATAACAGCAATGTGGTGCAATGAATAGAGAGAGTACTGGGCATAGAGTCAGGAAGATCTGAATTCAAATCCAGACTTAGACACTTCCAGCTGTATGACCCTGGGCAAGTCACTGAACCTCTTTTGCCTTAGTTTTTTCATCTGTAAAATGGGAATAATATCTACCTTTTAGGGCTGTTGGGAGACTCAAATGAGGTAATTATAAAACAGCAAAATACCTACATTTCTACTAAATGCTATATAAATGCTAGATATTATTATTATATAAGGTACATTGAGAGGCAACAAAGGATATTAGCAGACAAAGTATTTTAGGAAAAATTGGGAAGGACAAAAAAAAAACCCTTTTAACTGAGGGAGAGGGGTTGTAGTGAATATTCTTTTACTATTCTTACCATATAACCTCAGTGATGTCCCAGAAAAAAATAATAATTTTAACATAAAATGTTAATGTGCAATTTTACAGAGAGATACAATAACATATTGCTATATACAAGGACAAGATCTGGACCTGTACTTTCATCAGCGTAGGGAGTTCCCACATAAGGAGGATATACTCTCTACCATTGAAGATTTGCACCTTCTCTATAAAGTGTTTTCTTAGAAAGTCACATAGAACACCAAGAGGTTATAAGACTTCCCCAGGGTTATAAAACTGGTTTATGTCAGACGTATGATTTGAACCTGGGTATTCCTGGCCCTGCCACCAACTCTCTATCCATTCTGCTATACTTTCCCTCAGAAGCTACATGGACATGTACATATGTATGTATATATGTATGAGGTATTGGCAAAACAATGATATGTCCAAAAGGCATCATGAAGGGAGTTAACTTGCATAATTCACTGTATGTATGTTTTTTTCCCAGAAGAACTCGAACAATTCTGATTTTTTTTAGTATTCTACATATATACAAATTTTCTTAGTCTGACACATACTAGCTCTTTGATCATAAGCAAGTCAGGCAATGTCTTTGTATTTCAGCCAACTCCATAAGGTTCCAGGTTGCAAACAGTCACTACCCTATATCACTGGAAGATGTTCACACACCAGGAGTTCCCTATGATTTAGAATTCGAAAGTCCAAAAAAATTATAAATCTATTTGTGTGTTATGTTATCATATGTAACTGATTTGATTTCTACTTATTTGTCCACATATCTTACCTCTCCAACTAAATTATAAGATCTTTTGGGGTAAAGATCACACCTTTTTTATCACCAAAGGTTTGTTTACTGTATAGTATATGTAGGCATACTGTACAAGCACAGAATAGGTATTTGATAAAGGCTTGTATACTGTTACTTGAATAGAATAGGTACACTATCCACAGGTAGGTGGCACAGCAGATAGAGCACTGGACCTGGAGTCAGGAAGACTAGAGGTCAAATGTGGTCTCGGATACTTCCTAACTGTGTGACCCTGGGCGAGTCATTTGACTTCTGTATCCTTCATTTCCTCATCTGTAAAAGGGGAATAATAGTGGCACCTACCTCCCAGGGTTGTTCTGAGGATCATATGATATAACAATTGTAAAGTGCCTGGCACCTGGGAAATAACATTACTATTGAAAAACATATACTTGAATTAATTGGCCATAGAGATAAAAAATTAAAACTTTGGATTATAAAGAGCTATGTAAATGTTAACCATTATTGTTATTGAAAAATATTTTTTTTAATTAACTGGTGAAATAGCTAAAAAAAAGTAAGATTTTGGATTATATGTGAATTTTAACTATTCATTCTGTTTTAATCCCCAAATACCTTGAAAAGTATTATAGTCCATACTGTGCTTTAGCATAAGACTAGCACATGAAACTATAGAGAAAAGAAAATACAAAAGAAATAAATACAATAATTAAACATACATATAATTATAAATAATACAAATATATTTGCATGTATAATATAAATATAGATTATAAATAATACAAAAATAAAATACAAAAGATCACTGATACTTGCCCCCTTGAGTTCTTTGAAGTTGGTTGTTGGTGTCTTTGTATACCCAGATACACAGAAGCACTTAGTATATAGAGGTACTTAATAAATGCCAGTAAAATTGAATTGAATTCACCCCTAAAATAATGAAACTTGAAAGAAAACAGTTGTTCAAACTCTCTTCTAAAAGCTATTATACAAGAAATTACCTTTGTTACAGTTTTTCTTAGGGGCATAAAGTGAAACATATTGTTGGAGGCTCACAAGCTATCATTTGAAGTGAATTCTTACCAGTAAAATATCTCAAACTTGAGACAGTTAACTGGGAAGTTCACCGTGAGAGAATCTTGACACCAAACTGACCAGAGCTACATTGGCTAACTGTATTCAGTAAATGTGCCAATAACATGCAAACAATTGTCAAGAAGAGAGCCCTTTGGTGATTCTGCTGTAGTGAGACATATCATCCAAAAGTGCTCAAAGTCAACTCAACTGATGCCAAACACTTAGTAATCCATGAAATAAGCAATAACTCCTGCAGAAAAATTGATAGCAACAGATGTCGCTTACAAGACTACAGGATGTGATTTTTCAGATACACAACCCGAATTGCCTGATGAACTGCTGCTTACATTTTTGCATCACAATAACATGTGGATTTCTATGCCTACAGATGTTTCATCTAAATAAATAGGTGTGCAGAAAAGAAGTGGAGGGAGCATGAACTGTGGAAATATTTACATTCTTTTCTCTCTCCTCAAAAAGATTTGAATCAGAATACAGAAGAATCATTTTGAAAGCATTACATGTGAGGCTTATTTAAATTATCACATTCAATAACAGTTTTAACAAGGTGAGGTTTACCACATGAAAGAGCAAGAGAATTGAGTTGCACATTAATATTTGCTGCTAAAATTGTTTTTGTTTCTGAGTCACCATTGAGGTTATATTAAAGAATTACCTTTAACCAGTGTCTACACTGCATATTGAAAACTGAGAGTAGGAAAACATCCAGATGATTCATCCTTAAAAATCGTCTGCAGAGGCATCCCCCAAAACTTCTGGCAAAGTATATGCAGAAATGGAAACCTACTTGCATATTTATTTTTGACTCTTGCATTTTCCCACCACAAGAATCTGAATTGTTGTAGTCCTCTGGCCAATAAAAATTCTCAAAGACAAATTAAATAACTAGCTAGTAAACCAAAATTCATCATTAATAATTTTTTAGGGGACATATCCCTTTAATTGCTTCATCCTCAATTCAGGCTCAATACTTAGTATATAGTCAAATTATTTAAAGTCAACAAAGCTTTATTAAGCTCCTACCAAGAGTCAATGAGGCGAATACAGTGAATAGAGCATTGGGCCTGGAGTCAGGAAGATCTCAGTTCAAATTTGACCTCAGATACTTCCTATCTGTGTAATCCGGGGTATTTGTTTGCCTTATTTTCCTCAGCTGAATAATAGCAGCACTTACCTGAAAAAGTAGTGTGACAATCAAATGGTATAATATTTGTAAAGTCCCTGTCACATGGTAGTCGCTATATGAATTACCTTATCTCTACTATGTGCTAGAAGAGAGAATGTTCAATGTGCTAAAAGGGAAAGATGGTAAGGTCTCTGACCACTAAAGAACTTCCAGCTCTACATCCATGACCCTGTATTTCTATGACCTCTGTGAAATTAAAAGTGTATTAGTCCTGTAGTAATTTAGCCTATCATTTAGCATTAGCCCTGGAGTCAGGGGGACCTGAGTTCAAATCCAGCCTCAGACACTTAACACTTATTAGCCATGTGACCTTGGGCAAGTCTCTTAACTCCAATTACCCTACCCTCACCCTTCCAAAAAGAAAGCAAAAAAAATGGTTTGAACTACAATATGAGTCTAGACAAAGAAGACCTTCTTTGCCATAAAATTAACTCAGCCTTATAGCAGAGTTCGGCACATAGAAATCTAATGTATTTATTTCTGCTCTTCCTCTTTCCCCCACAACCAAAGAAAAAAACAAAAATATCTTCAGGCTGACTTGTGATAGGCTAAATTGCCTTTCACCATCTTTAGTACATATGTGATCTAGATATGTATTGTGAATTGTCTTACTTTTTAATCCTAGACCCCAAGAAGTTGCGTAACCTTGCTCTTCATCCTCCATATCACATTTGAGGTGCACGTGCACACACACATACACACAACACACACACACATACACACATACAAGGCTCTCTTTGGTCTTGCAGCTGCTGCCACCACCAAATGACCATTTGGATCCAGCCTTGTAATTCCAACCTCTCTCTTAAAAAGCAAAGCAAATTTAAAAGCCTGAGAAACAAGAAATGGAGGTGGCCCAAATTCTGGAAAGCAATTCTTTTCACACTCAAGGAGCCTGATATTTATTGCCCTGCAACTCCATCCCTGGGACCTTTCTTTGAACTGCCTGTTTGCCATGGGGTCCCAAGGTATTGAAGTAATTTCACCAGGGTCCAGCTGAAAAAACCAATTTTCAGCAAGTGCTACCATCCTCACCAGTGAATGCCATTCACTGGGCCTTTGGAGCTAACCAAATTTTAGCAATCCTTTGTTGCCAACAGAACACATGCCAAACAAAGAAAACTTGACCCCAACGTAGTCTTGGCATCCTCTCTGCAGTGGCTGCTGTCCTGCTAACAGTTGTTGTTTGCTCAGGGAATTTTTATGCTATCATCAGCAGCAATTTCTACCAGATGGCAAATTGACAAACTAATAAAACAGATCGTGTGAGTGAGAATAGCTGGCACTTCCTTAAATGCATTTGGAACCATCTCCTGTGCTGGAGCTGGGAACATACATAGAACAGAAATGACAAGATCACTTGAAAGTAAAATACATGATACAGTGGCTGAAATCTTGAGCGGATAAAACACACGACTATCTGGTTCCCTATGAGAACTAAGTGTGACATTGCATCCTTTGACAGCCAGTTGTGGCTCATCTGGACATTGCTTTGTCTATCCAAAGATGGATTAAAAGTAGGTATTTATAAGTGAAGGAAGAGAGGAAAGTAAAGTGATTGGAGCAAAGTCACACACATAAGTATTAGAAGTAAAATTTGAACTCAGATCCTCTGCCTCTAAAGTTAGTGTTCATTTTACTATAAGGAAATGGATGAATATCAGTAGTCAAAGTAAACACCTACTATTTGTCAGGTACTATGCTCATCAGATTAGGAAAACAGAACTGAACCTCCACAAAGCTCTAGCATCCCTGATGACTTTGATACAACAATATTGTAACTGGCACAGGTGGGATGATGTTACTCATCACCACTCCTAATTCAACTGGAAAGGAAATGAAGAACCATTTGTTAAGTGCCAATATATCCTGGGCACTGTGCAAAGAACTTTACAAATATTTGATTTGAGGTTCACAACAACCCCATGAGGTAGGTGGTATTATTATCTCCACTTTACACTGGAAGAAACTAAGGCAGTCGAAAATTAAGTGACTTTCCCAGGATCGCAAAATTAGCCAATGTCTGAGGTCAGATTGAAGCTCTGATCTTTCTGACTCCTGGCCCAATGCTCTATCCCAGGGGTAGGGAACTTGGGGTCTCAAGGCCGCATGTGCCCTTCTAGGTCCTTGGATACTGCCTTTCGACTGAGTCCAAATTTTACGGAATACATCCTCTTATTAAGGAGATTTGTTCCGTGAAGTTTGGATTCAATCAAACAGCCACACTAGAGGACTTAGAAGGCTTCATGTGGCCTCAAGGCTGAAGGTTCATCACACTCACTGTACCACCTTGATGCCTCAGTGACTAAGTGAGATAAGTAAGCAAGAAGGTGATATCATGCACCTCATTCTTCTCTCTCTGACCCCAGGATTATGCCCTCTCAAGTTATATCCTAGGTAATTTAAAGAGTCACACGTTGTTACAACAGGAAGGAGACTTGGAGATCATACAGTTCTGTCCTGCATAGATGAGAAAACTGGAAAACAGTGGAATGACATGGTGGTCCTGGGTCAAACAATTACTTACTTACTGAGCCTAGACTAGAACCCAAGTCTTCTGACTTCAATGTTTTGTCTTCTACACCACTGTGACTCACTATGTTCCTATGTAAGACCATAAGGTAAAAATCACAACAGACAGACAAATGCCTTATGCTACATGGGGTGCTGCACAGATCACAGAGAAATAATTGAATTGCTGAAAAAAGAAATGTCTTGCTTGACTTAGGGAGATGAGAAGATTCTTTATTTCTACAAATGCTTCTGGCATCAGAAAAAGACCTTATATTTCTGGAATAATAGGAATGGATGTTGAGACAAATAACATGACTGGCTCTGGATTCCCTTATTTTCTTAACCTCTCTGAAATGTTTAATCTTTAAGGTCCAGTTTTTGTGAAGGACAGTGCATACATTCCATTGCAGTTCCATTCATACATACTTGATATAAAACCATTTGACAGTGCCAAGAACTTTGGCCCGGAGAACTTTCTTTGCAAGGTCTTCACTTGCAGAGTAGACATCCGGGTCACATTTCCACAAGGGCTACTTCCAGGGATATTCTGCTAAATGTTTAACAACCGACTCCAGCAATCTAAGACAGAACTAAGTGCACCAACAATTTAGCCAACATTTTTTTTCTTTTTTTAAGTCTATGGATCAATTAATAGATACACACACACACACACACACACACACACACACACACTTGCAAAAAGACAAAAACCACCACAAAGTAACTACCTGAACTAGCTTCTGCACCCCAGGCTCTTATCACATCTTGCCTGTACTATTTCAAGGGGCTTCTAAGTAGTCTCCTGTGCTCAAGTTTTTTGACACTCCACTCCATCCTCCACACCAGTGCTGTCAAACTCAAATCATAGCTAAGGATTCTTGTAGATTTATAGAGAGACTTAGAAAATCACGTATTCATTTTATCTATGTTATGTTGTCTTTTTACCTACTTTATTAAAAGTTTCCTAATTACATTTCAATCAGATTCAGCCACACTTGGGACTATTGCTGGCATCATGTTTGATACCTATGCTCCATACAACTACCAAAATGATTTTCCTAAAACAAATGTCTGACTGCATCATTTCCTTGATCCAAAAATTGTAAAGACTCTATCAGGGGGCGGAGCCAAGATGGCAGCGTGGAAGCAGAAAAGCGCCGTAGCTCCCACACAACCACCCTGAAAACCCATAAAATGGGACTCTAAACAAATTTTCAAGCTCCAAAACTCTCCAAAATACAGAAAACACATCTGTTGCTACCAGCAGCTTAGCAGGTGGGGCTCTGCACAGCAGTCTGGGAACCATGTCCAGCTCAGCCCAAAACCCCCGGCCTGGCCAGGCCCTGGGGCAGTCGAGTGG
>CM053594.1:259390406-259406472 GCA_028646575.1 Pseudocheirus occidentalis | reverse complement strand
ACATGTACATTCCTTTTAGATATATTTCCACATTAGTCATGTTGTAAAGGAACAATTAGAATAAAAGGGAGAAGCCATAAGAACTGTATTTTCCTCTATCCTACACACATTTATTCTTTTTTCTTTCTCCTTTCACTTTGTCCCTCTTCAAAAGTGTTTTGCTTCTGACCCAATTTGCCCTCAATTCTCTCACCCCCTTTCTCTTATCTCCTTCCCTTCCTACTTTTCTGTAGGATAATATAGATTTCTAAATTTGAATGAGTATATATCTTATTCCCTCTTTGAACCAGTTCTGATGAGAGTAAGATTCACTCACTCCCTCTCACCTCCCCCTCTTCCCCTCCACTTTAAAAGCCTTTTCTTGACCCTTTTATGTGTGATAATTTACCCCATTCTGCCTCTCCTTTCTCTTTCTCCTAGTACAATCCTCTTTAAACCCTTAATTTTATTCTTTAGGTATCATCCCTTCATATTCAACTCATACCTGTTTCCTCTGTCTACATATATTCCTTCTAACTATCGTAATAGTCTGGTCTTTTTTAAAATCAAGAATGCTTACAAGTCCTCTGTCTCATTGAATTTCCATATTTTCCCCTGAAGGATTATACTTTGTTTTGCTAGGTAGGTGATCTTTGCTTGTAATCCTACCTCCTTTGCCCTCTGGAATATCATATTCCAAGCCTTCTGATCTTTTAACATAGAAGCTGCTAAATCTGTTATCCTGTCTATGGCTCCACCATACTTACATGTCTCTTTCTGTCTGCTTGCAATATTTTCTCCTTGATCTATAAACACTCAAATTTGACTATAATATTCCTGGTAGTTTTCATTTTAGGGTCACTTTCAGGAGGTGATCGGAGAATTCTTTCCATTTCTATTTTACTTTATGGTTCTAGAATATCAAGATAGTTTTCCTTGATAATTTTTTGAAAGTTGATGTCCAAGCTCTTTTTTTTTAACATGTCTTTCAAGGAATCCAATCATTTAAAAATTATCTCTCCTGGATCTATTTTCCAGTGCAGTTGTTTTTCCAATGAGATATCTTACATTGTCTTCCGTTTCTTCATTCTTTTGATTTTGTTTTATTGTTTCTTGATTTCTCATAAAATCATTAGCTTCCATTTGTTCCATTCAGATTTTTAAGGAATTATTTTCTTCAGTGAGCTTTTGGACCTCCTTTTCCATTTGGCCAATTTTGACTTTTAAGGCATTGTTCTCTTCATTGTTTTTTGTACCTCTTTTACCATTTGGCATAGTCTTTTTTTTAAGGTGTTATTTTCTTCAGTAGTTTTTATGCCTCCTTTACCAAGCTGTTAGCTCATTTTTTATGATTTTATTTCATCACTCCCATTTTTCTTCTATCTCTCTTACTTGATTTTCAAAATTTTTGTGCTCTTTCATGGCTTGAGACCAATTCATATTTTTATTGGAGGCTTTGGATATATGAGTTTTGACTTTGTTGTTTTCTTCTGAGTGTGTGTTTTGATCTTCCTCATCATCATTATAACTTTCAACAGTCACAGTTGTTTCCATTGTTCAGTCATTTTTGCAGCTTATTACTTGACTGTTAACTGTTCGTTAAAGTGGGGATCTACTTCCAGAGTGAAGGGCTCACCATTCCAAGGGGATATTTTATGTAGGGGTTTTGTGTAGCTGTTTTCAGAGATACTTCTAGGGACCTGTAAATTTTCAGTTCTTTCAAGGTGGCATGATCTAAGGAGAGGTATTTACTACTCTCCTGCACTGTGCTCTTGTCTATTAGTGACCACAAGCAATCTTTCCTGCCCTGGAAATGTGAGGAGGGTCCCCTATCTCCTATGGCTATTAGCTCTGCTATGTTAGTGGTCCTCCTCACTCTGGGGCTGCCACCGAAGACTGTGATCCAACTCTGAGTATGGGTAATGCAACAGAGTCCTGCCTCAGTGCTAGAAGGGAGTCCTCTGGAACCTTCTTCTGACCAGTTGTTCAACCCCCCTTGCCCTCTGTGTGATGAGAGCTCTAGAAGCAGCTACAATCACTGCTACTTCTGATTCAGTCACTCCCAAGGCCTGCTCCTGGTTTATTGGGATGGGGCTGTGCTGGCATAGACTGCTCTGAACTGTGTTCCTCTCTCACCCTGGTGCAAAAGATCTCTTCTTCCAACTTTCCAAAGTGTCTTGGGCTGGAAATTTGTTTTATTCCATATTTTTGTGGTTTCTCATGCTCTAGAATTTGTTTAGTCATTTAAAAAAAGGTAGTTGAAGGGGTTTTGGTATTTTAAATTATTTTTAAATTAAATAAATTAAATTTTAATTATTTTAAATGTATTCAAAGGGGGAGAGCTCAGATGAGTCCCAGACTTTACTCCTTGGCTCCCCCAATTGTTTCTTTCATTACAGAACAATAATATTCCATTAATGTATATGTGTACCACAATTTATTGTGCTATTTACCAGTCTATAGGCATCTGCGTTTTCTAATTATTACCACAAAAAGTGTTGCTGTAAATATTTTGGCATATGTTGGTACTTCTTATCAATGACTTCCTTGGTGTATAAACCTAATAGTGGGTCAGAGCTAAAGGGTGGTCACAACTTTTGCATAATTCCAATTTACTTTCCAAAATTATTGTACTAATATACAGTTCCACCAAAAATCCCCACAAAACAATTTCTTATTCTGCCTACCTTTGTATAACCACAAACAATGCTCTCTGTTCATATCTTTTGTCATCTTTGTCATTTTGATTGGTATGAGATAAAACTTCAGGGTTCTTTTTATTTGCATTTCTCTTAAGATATTTTTATTAAGTAGTGAATAATTTTCTAATTAATTGATGTTTCTTATTTATTGAAAGCTGGGTTGTTAAGTTCCATTGTTTCTGATTCTCCCTTTTGTAGTCCATTATATTGATCCACTCTTCCACTAAAAAACAAACACCCTCACTCTCTCTGAACTTCCCTTTTATGGTCAAAGCACCACCATCCTCCCAGTCACCCAGACTTGCAGCCTGGGTCTAATTCTGGACATCTTGTTCTTTCTCACTTACCATATCCAATCTGTTGTCAAATTCTGTCAATTTTTACTGTCATAACATTTCTCTTATACACTCCCTCTTCTCTTCTAACATTATTACTTCCTTGGTGCAAGTTCCCATTATTGGATACCTGAATGAATACAATACATTATGTTCTGGTTGGTTGAATCTCCACAGATCTATACTCCAGTCCATCCTCTGCTCAGTTGTCAAGTTTATCTTCCTAAAGTATAGGTCTGATCATGCCACTGTACCCCTTTATTGACAACTCCAATGATTTCCTATCACTTCCAGGATCAAATATAAACCCCCCTATTTGCTGTTCAAAGTCCTTTACAAACTTGCCATTCCTACCCTTTCAGTCATCTTACACCTTCCTTATTCCCACATACTCTGTGATCACTAGTGACACTGGCTCCCTTGCTATTCCCCAAACAGGACTCTCCATGTATAGACTGCACTTTTTCACTGGTTGTTTCCCACACCTGAAATGCTCTCTCTTTGTGTCTTCTGACTTCTTTTGCTTCCTTCAAGTCCTAGATAAAATCTCATCTTCTGTAAGAAATCTTTCCCATTTTCCTTTAAGGCTTGAGCCTTTCTTTCCATTGATGATCCCACTTATATTTTATTTGTACCTGATAGTTAGCATATTATCTCCCTCATTAGACTGAGTTCCTTGGGAGGGGGGATTGTTTTTTATCTTCATCAGACCACAGTGCCTGGCACAGAGGAGGCTTGTGGTTTGGCTTGATTTGTTAGTTTTTTTAAATGTCTTGTATACCAAACTCTTGTCTGAGAATTTTGACACAAGTATTTTTTTTTCTCATTCCAGCTCTTCCTTTCTTATCCCTAGCCACATAAATTTTGTTTGTGCACAAGTTTTTCAGTTTTAGATAGACAGTTAATTATTTTACCTTTTATAATCACCTCTATATTTTATTTGGTTAAAATATATTTCCTACCTGTAGAGATGATATGATCTGTTTCTCTTCTGAGTTTTTTTGATGGCATAAACTTTAATATTTAGGTGACAAATCCATTTAGAATTTATTGTGAAATGTAATCTAATATGTTTTTCCGATATATTGATTTCTAGTTTTTCCAGAAGATTTTTTTTATTAAATGAGTTCTAAATAATTGATATTTCTTATTTATTGAAAGCTGGATCGCTGAGTTCCATTGTTTCTGATTCTCTCTTTTGTAATCTTTCCCATTAATCTCTCTCTCCATTAAAAAAATAGCAACAAAACAAATACCATATGGTTTTAATGACTGCTGCTTCATTATACATTTTGATGTCTAGAATTTCTTTTTCCCCTTGATCCTTATGTCTTTTCATTATTTCCCCTGATATTCACTGACCAAGTTCCATAAAATATTCTTTTTATAGTTTGACTTGTAGAGCATTAAAACTGTAAGTTATATTTGGTAACATTATTTTTATTATATTGTTATAGTACAATCATGAGCACTGGATACTTTCTAGCTATTTATGTTTCTCTTTATTTCCTTAAGAAGTATTTTGTAATTTATTCTATGTAAATATTTTGTATTTTCTGGTATATTGACCCTCAAGTATTTAATTTGCTTTGTAATTATTTTAAAAGGTATTTCAATTTCACCTTTTGTGTTACAGAAAAATTCTAGTGATTTTCTGAATTTATTTTGTAGCCTGTAACTTTGATGAGGCTATCAATTTTCTCAAATAATATCGTTACAAATTCCCTAGGATTTTCTAAGTAAATCATATCATCAATAAACTGGAATAGTGTTATCTCCTCTTTGCATATTTTTATGTCTTTAATTTCTTTCTCTTGTTATTTTTTCTAGAATCTCTAGAACTACATAAAAATAGTGATGAGAGAGATACAAATGATACTTTTCATTTTAAATAGTTTTTATATTACAATTGTAATATACAATTATGATATTGCAATTTTTCTTTTTGTATATTACAGGTTTTTAGCATAAGTGAAGGTTGTACTTTATCAGATGCTTTTCTGCATTAATTGATGTAATTGATAATTTTTATTGTTCATTAATTTTTTATTAATATGATTAATTATGCTTATTATTTTCTTTGCATTCTTGGTATAAATTTAAGTTAGTATTAATGAGGGATTTCTTGGGTGAATTGATGCAACCTGTTTGACAGGATTTTCTCTAAAATTTTTGAATCAATAACAATCATTTGGATCTATATTTATTTTTGTCTTTCCCTAAGTTAGGCATGAAGACTATATTTGTCTCCTAAAAGGAGTTGTTTTCTTTTCAATTTTGGAGAATAATTTGTATAATATTGAAGTGGCTATATAGAATAATTGATATAGTGCTGGGCCTTGGATCAGGAAGAATTGAGTCCAAGTTAGGCTTCAGACATTTATTATTTGTATGATCCTGGGTAAATCCCTTAAACTCTGCCTGCCTCAATTTCTTCAATTTTGAAATAAGGATAACAATAGCATCTATCTCACAAGGTTATTGTGAGTTTAAAATGAGATAATATTGGTAAAGCAGTTAGGATGGTACTTGGTATAAAAAATCCTTAATAAATATTTATTTCCTTCTTTCCTTTCTCATATTGATTTTAAAAGGTTTTAAGAATCATCTTTGTGGAATTTCCCATCAGGGCTAGGATTTTTTATAAGAAAAAGAAAGCTAGTTCTATTACTTTTCTGAAAGCGTGTTTTTAAGACCTCAATTTGATTTTCAATTAGCGTGAGTAGTTTTTATTTTTGAAGATATTCTTCTTTTTGTTTCAGTTTCATACTTTTGAATTCACCTGATGCATGATAAATCTTGTTCTAGACACTCATTTATACACTGTGTATGTATTTGCTTTTTAGAGTTGTTTCATGAAGCAATTGATTGCAGGATTTTATTGCAGGATTCTGTTATCTATCAACCAATGTATTAACTGCCCTCAGTTTGATTTCATTTGCAAGACTGATAAAAAACACACCATCTAATGGTGATCTATGCCATCATCTAAGTCATTGATAATAGGATCTTTGAAGCACTCCACTAGACATCTTCCTCCTGATATTGACCAATTGGGTGGCTATCCTTTGTGTCTTGCCATTTGATTAGTTCCAAATCCACTTAACTTTAATATTTTTAGCCATGTTCCTCTATCTTTTCTTCAATGATAGCATGAGAAATCAAATGACTTGCTACAATCTGGGTAAAATGCACCTAGAACCTTTCTCTGATCTACCACCTATTACTACTATTAAAAATAGGTAAATTATGATGTTTTCTTATGAGTTGTTTGATAAAAATATACTGGTTCTTTCTGATTATTTTCTTGATGTTCATTTATTAGTAGTATAACAGATAATAAACATATTCCTAAAGCAGGAAATTAGGGATATATATATTTGAAATCAATTAAAAAGGAATACATATCCCTTTTTTACTGTTCCACAGAAAATGGTTTTCAGAGATAGATGTTGCAAAATTTGTTTTTTATAATGGAAAGAAAAAATTCTTTACTTAGTACTTTGGCAACTACAATTATTTATCTATTTTAGTAGAGGTCTCATTTTATTATGCTTATTAATGCCAATAAATAAAATAATATATTTGAATTTCACATGTATATATGGATCCTATTTTTATTTAAGAAAAATGGAATGCTTAATATGTCCATACCATGCTAAAGATAATTTCCCCCCTGCATTTATAAATCATTAATTCATTTTATATTTTATTATTTGTTTTTTCTTTTATTTTCAGATCAGTAAATAAAGGGTTTAGCTTTTTAAATATCTAAACATAATGACAGTTGTCATCAAAGCAAAGAAGCATAACTAGAGAAAGAAATGATTGCCCTCTATAATAGTTTTACAACCAAGGTACTAATTAATTGATTGTAGCCATTCTCTGCTTACAGCTATTAGACTGAGTTCAAAATCTTAACAAAAGACTTACAAAGATTTTGAATTAGATCTCACATTTCGAGTACTGTAACTCATCATAGAGACTGAGGCTCAGAGTAGTAAACTGTCTTGCCCATGGCTATGCAAAACTTTTTTGTGGTAGACTTGGAATTAGAGTTGTTTTAAGACATTTAATCCATACCCCTTTCTACTATAATAGACTGCCAGTGTGGAGAGGTGAATTCATTTAAAATCCACATTTCTTGGGGAATCATACTTGTTTCTCAAAAGGGAGGAAATATTTGTTTTTTTTGCCTTCAGATATGAAACTTGCAATTTTTTCTCTCCCATGTACATTTATTATTATGATTCCAAATTCTTGGCTTTGTTACTTTTCAAGAGAATGCCAATGCTTCTTAATGTATTTAAATAACAATAAGGTATATGGTTTTGGTGGGGGTTTTGTGTGTGTGTGTGTGTGTGTGTGTGTGTGTGTGTGTGTATTATATTATTTATTTATTTTTAGTAAGGACCTGTTCCTTTGGGGTGCAACCATCTTTTAGCAGTATATGATTAATCACTTTGTGGGTTATTCAGTCTTATTGCATCTCTTCCTAGTCTTTATCCACAGTTTTTTTCAGTTTATTTGGGATGAAATGTTTTTCATCAATTTCATTATATTGATTACATTCCAACTGGCCAATCCCCCTTCCAAGATATATTACCCAGAGCTGGACATAATATATTAGATCTTGGGGCACTTTACTTTAGATACTTTAGACCAGGGTAGAGTATAGAATGGGAGAGTGGAAGAAAAGTTCTGGATTTAGCTTCAGAGATCTTGATTCAAATCTAATCTCTGTCCCATGTGACCTTGTGTCACTTAAACTCTTCTATTGGTTAGTCTGTAAATAAAATTAAGGGTCTTGGATTCAATGACTTCTAAGTTTCTTTCCACCTAGAAATCTTTGATTCTATGATGATCATTTCTTTATTCTGGGAATGATACTTCTGATTAAGTGCAGTCCAAAGTTCTATTTGAGATAATGTGGTACAGTGTATAAAGAGATGGCTTTGGAGCCAGGAATATCTGGATTCAAATGTCTTATCTGACACAGTGGCTGTGTGACCTTGAGCAAGTGACCTAATAATCAATGAGTCTCAGACTACTATCTAAGATCATAAGTTGCAGAACTGTTGCTAACATACATTGGTAGAAGTTCGCTCATTGGCACTTACCCATGGGAATGAAATCACAGGTTTGGACCAAAAATATCCGCATTGGCTTTTTGTGGGGTGAGTGGGCTTCCATATTACATTAGGAATAACAACAAAACACTACTACAACTACTACTACAACAGTTTTTTTGGGATGAAGTGTTTTTCATCAATTTCATTATATTGATTATGTTCCAACTGACCAACTCCACATTTGGACAAAGCACTACTACAACCACTGCCACCACAACCAATAACAGTAATGGTGATGATAACAATGACAATGATCATGATGATGATGATGATGATGATGATGATACTTGTATTGACTTTACAGTCAATTGGATCCAAAAGGTTTTTTTTTTACATAAACAATTTTCTAGCCACATCTTCCCTATGCTGCACTTTGTGTGATTTATTAATGTAGGACTTAATGTTTGTTGTTGTTTAGTCTTACCTGAATCTGTGTGAAACTGTGGACCACGTTGTTGTGAAAATGGAATGAATGAGTTTATTTGCCTGAGCTCCCTTATTCAGGACAGGCCAAAATACTCTGTGAACTGCAATCAGCCAATCAGGAGGTGGAATGAGTGTTGTTCTAGTTTGACATGCCAGTGATCCTTTGTAGCATTCACTGGGTGAATCCAGAATACTTCTGTTCTGCCAGCAACCACAGGACTGGCTCAAACTGATTCTTACCAGCCCCAAACTGACATAGCTTGCACAGACATCCTGGTCTGTCATTTGAATTGTATTCCTCTTTTCCCTCTCTTCAGAGAGATGCTGTGCCTCAGTTAATCATTTTGTCACAATTTAATCACTGTCCACTGGGTTTTCTTGGCAAAGATAATAGTTTGCCATTTTCTTCTCCAATAAATTAGGGTAAATAGAGGTTAAGTGACTTATTCAGGGTCACACAGCTTATAAATCTGAGGCTGGATTTCAGTTCAGATCTTTCTGACTCCAGGCCTAGAACTCTTTCCATTGAGCTACTTTATATCTACCCTTTATATTTCATATTTACCCTTATTAAATTCTTTCTTTTATTTGCATCGTGCAAATTTGATAAGTATGCTATACTTGCCTTCATCCTAGTCAAAAATAAAAAAATGTTGAGTAGGACAAAGAGTAGAGTACAATTCTGCTAGATGCCTCCCGCAATTTGAAATCACTACATTAATCACCACTTTTTTGTTCCACCATTTCTGAACCCATCTATTCATACTATTATTTAATTTACTTCATTCCTCCTTATCTCCAAAGATATCATGAGGGACTTTCTAAAGTATATGTCTCTTGTCTACTCAGAAGCCTTTCATAGCTTCCTATGTTTTACAAATAAAATACAATTTTTAAAGCTTTCTTTTAAGGCCTTCACAATCTAGATTCTAACTATCATTCAATCCTTATTTTATACTACTTGAATTCATGAACTTTATGGTCCAGCAAATTGGACTATCAGGGCTCCTCTCAGTACTTAACTTCACCTACTACCTTAGTGTATTTATACATGCTACACCTGCTTTGGGGAATGTGTTTTCTCTTCATTCTCACTTTTCAAAATCGTCATCTTTCTTCAAGGTCCAACTCAGATGGCCTTCATCCATAAAGTCTGATTCCCTAGTTGCTAATGCTTTCTCCCTCCTCAGAGCCTTAGATATTTTCCTTGAGGACTTTCTTTGGTTATCACATTTTCTGCCTTACTTCTTATGCTATACACTCTGATACATAATTCTTGTAATTATGCTCTTGAGAAGCCAATCTGTTTAATTTTGCAACTCCTAAGTAAAGTCTGTATGGTTCTGATTGTGAAAGTTCCTTCTGTATATCTGTATATCCAGCCCCAGACACAACCATTCTTTTCTCTTGTCTTCTATCTTGCCATTGCTGCTATTTCTTTGAAATCTCTGATTTCAATTTAAAGCCATCTTGATATGATCAGTAATACTTCAAATATATACAATTTCCTAATCCTTGTTAGATATATTTTGTCCTTGGTGATAAGCCCATTATTTTTATTTGTTAAGTTCTCATCAAGAAAGCTAAATACTATTATCTGACACCATTTTCTTAGCTAACTGCTGCTTTAGGGTATTGATTGCTCTTCTGAAGACCGTACTTTTAATAAGAAGCACTAATTAAATCACTATTTCTTTAATCCCTCCAGTTTCTCTTCTAGGACTTCATTGTCCTTAGAGATTTTTGCACTCATTATCTTTCTGAAGGTATTAATTCCCATATGAATTGGAAGAAATAAATAGAGGTCATTAGGTTTAAATATCAATATCAGGTAGGTTTTTTTTTTCTCATTTCATACACAACAAATTTGTTTGCCAGATAGCAAGGGAGAACTTGATGGGTGTGAATCAATTAACAATCAGGAATGGTGCAGAATATGTGAAAATGTTATCAGAGAAATATGTATAACTACAAAGTATGTTGATCATGCGGTGAGACTAGAGAAAACTGAAGAAATCCATGTGCTCCACTGGTATTCAGACATTATCAAAAGAGCTAGAAAAAGGTGCCAGAACATTGGGTGAACCCCTTGTTGAAACTTAATGGAAGTCAAACTACATGAAAAAGAAGGTATGAATGGATTATAATCTGTACCACTGGAAAAAGTGCCCATTTCAATGAAATCAAAGATATATTGATATATTTAAACATTTTCTGCATTGGCCATATCAGTTTAAGCCATTGATTCATTTTAACTTTTCAGTAGGGAATTGCCCAGGTACCCTCAAAGGCTTTTGTTCCCCTTTTTCCATGTGGATTATTTCTTCCTTTATATCAAAAAAAACTTCATTGTCCTTGTTAAACAAATAATATTGTCTTTCATAGAAATGATTTCCTACTAAAATGCACCAACTTATTAAAAAAAAACAAACAAATGATACATGTAATGTTGTATTAGGTGGCAATTATGTCCAGGGATGTTATGCTTACTGGATATGCTTGCAACCTAATATAGGGGGTAAAATGTCATTTGCCATTAAGTATTGAGAAAGAATGTAAGCTATTTGGGGGATTTCTTTGTCTTACATAGTATTTCTGTGAAAAATGATGAGTTATAGTGAGACGTCCCTTATTATATAAGCATAGTTTAAAATTAAACTTTAATTTATTTTCAGCTACTAATTCTCTCCCTCCCACATCCTTCCTTTACACTCTGAGAAGGCAAGAAAAAAACCATTATATATATGTATATGTATATATTTGTATGTATGTGTATGTGGTATATATGTATGTAGGTATATACACATTCAGGCAGAACACACTTCTACATTAGACATATCTAAAAGAAGAGAAGACAAAGGAAAAAAAAGAAAGAAAATATGCTTCAATTTGCACACCAAGTCCATCTCCTCTCTGTCAGGAGGGAGGCAACATGTTTTATCATGAGTCCTTTGGAATTGTGGCTGGACATTGTGTTGACCAGAATTTCCAAGTCTTTCAAAGTTGCTTATTTTATAGTATTGTTTTTGTATAAAATGTGCTCTTGGTTCTGTTCACTTCACTTTTTATATTTTCTTCTAAAAATTTTATTTGTTTACTTTTGGTTTACAACATTCAGTTTCACAATTCCTTGAATTTCAAATTTTCTTCCCCTCCTCTCTTCTCCCCCCTTTCCTCCCAAGGTGGCATGCAATCAAATATAGGTTTTACAAATACCTTCACATTAAACATTAGTCAAGTTTAAAGAAGGATTATAACCAATGAAGTGAACAATGAAAAAGAAGGGAGAAAAGAAAACACAAAAGAGAGAGAACAAGTGCTTTGCTCCAATCTGCATTCAGACTCTAGTTCTTTCTCTGGAAGTGGATAACCCTTTCCATCATGAGTCTTTTGGAATTGTCTTCTAATCTTGTGTTGCTCAGAGGAGGCCAGTCTATCAAAGTTAGTTGTCACAGATATGATATATCTGTGATTGTGTACAAAGTTCTCTTGGTTCTACTCTCTTTGCTCAGCTTCAGTTTATATAATCTCTCCAGGTTATTATGAAGTCTGTCTGCTTCTCATTGATTATAGCACAATAGTATTCTATTACATTTTCATACCACAACTTGTTTGGCCTTTCCCCAATGGATGGGCATTTCCTTGATTTCCAATTCTTTGCCACCATTAAAATAACTGCTATAAATATTTTTGCACATCTGGGTCCTTTTCCCACTTCTATAATCTTTGGAATACAGACTTTTCATATTTTCCTACAAGTGTTACCCAGTTTTTTTCCCAAAACCATCCCCAGTCATTATTTCTTCCATCACGTTCACATGCCATGTGTTCAACCATTCCCCAGTTGATGGTTATCCCCTCAGTTTCCAATTCTTTGCCACTACAAAAAGAGGAACATACACACATGCATTTACACACACAAACACACACGGATCTATGTTTTTTACACATGGGTACAGTGACATTATCATTGGGTCAAAGAATATGCCCAACTTAATTGCTTTTTGGGCACAGTTATAAATTTTTTCCAGAATGTCTAGAACAGTTCACACTTCCACCAATCATATATTAATGTACCTATTTCCCCAGAGCCACTTTAGTTGTCATTTTCCTGTTTTGTCAATTTTGCCAGTCTGATGGGCTTGAGGTAGTACATCATGTTGTTTTAATTTGCATTGTTATTATTATTAGTGATTTTTAAAACACCTTTTTTATTTGGGTATTGATCATTTGTATATATTCCCCTGAAAAATACTTATTGTTATCCTTTGATCATTTAACAGTTGGAGAATGGCTCTTATTCTTGTAATTTGAATCACACATCTTAGGAATGAAACATTTATCAGAGCAACTTGCTACAAAGATACCCCCCCAACCCCATTTTTTGCTTCTTTTCTATTTGAAGTTTTATTGCTTCTGTAAGTGTTATTTTTATTGATTTTATGCAATTGATTTTTTTAAAAAATCAACTCCATTTTACCTTCTGTAATCATCTCTTTCTCTTGTTTAGTTATGTACTCTTGCCCTAATCATATCTCTGACAGGTAATTTCTTCCATGTTCTTTTAATTTGTGTTTGATTTTTTGTTTTTGATTTAATTTTGATTTGATTTGATTATTTTTAAATCCTATACTCATTTAGAGCCTATCTTGTATAATATGTGAAAAGTTGGTCTATACCTAGTTTTTACCAGATAATTTTTTTTTCGGTTTTTCTAGCAGTTTTTGTAGAATACTGAGTTCTTGTCCTAATAACTGGAATAAAAAAATAAACATGCCAGTCCTCATACATTCAGACTTGCCAGTTTACATATAACAGGCATACTCATAGGTAGACAAATATTCTCTAAGTGAAGTGATCAATTTAGAACCTTTCAAAATTAACAAATGTTTCGTCAATCTATGTCGTCAATGCAATACCCACAATGGCTACTATGAATATGTAGGCATATTTCCATGTTTGAATTGCAAGATATAACAGACTCTCTTCTTCAAAGACAAAATCAAGATATTTATTCATGTATTTGAAAGCCAAATCTACCATGGTAAAAAGAAATTGGTACACATTACCAATGCAGAAAGCACTGCCATCCCCAAGCCTTCCATCTCTCAGGCCTCCCCATTAACAAGCTTCCTCAGGCAAAATGCCCCTCTCTCACCCATGCTAGCTGCTCTGTCTCTCTCTGACTCCTCTGTTTCTCAGCTCCACCTCACTCTTTTACTTCCTGCTTCACCCATTCTTGCTTCACCTTTTTGGCAAGCTCCTCCCACCACAGGCTCCATGTGACTCAGGCTTAAAGCAGATCACATAGGCCTATTAAAGGAAAAGAATGATCTTCCCATTCCATTAAGAATACAACACACTGAAAATGAAAGTATGCGGTGGCTAGGTGGTGCAGTGAATAGAGCACTGGACCTGGAGTCAGGAGGACCTAAGTTCAAATCTGGCCTCAGACACTTGACACACTTACTAGCCATGTGACCTTAGGGAAGTCGTTTAACCCCAATTACCCGCCAAAAAAAAGCCAAAAAAAAGCAAATGAAAGTATGGTAATATAATTCAGTTCAAATTAATTCAAAAGGTATTCATGTAATGCCCTTTTCACATTCCACTAGAAACGTGAATCACATGTACAGAGATAATTAAAAATATATATAAGTATGTGTTATGTGTAAAGAACTAACAATAGGAAGAATCAGGAAAAGTTTTCTGGACAAGATGACATTTGAAGTTACCCTTGAAAAAACTTGGCATTCCAAAACAGAGATGAGGCTGAAGGAGAGCATTCCAGATAGGGGAACAGCTTTTTCAAAGGCAAAGAGGTAGGAAATGGAATGAGATTCTCACATTTCCTCTGTCAGATAAACATCAGCAGCTGTATACATAAATTATGGTTCACAGATCTGTGTTCATATCTCAAAATAACAAATTAACTACAAAATTGAATTATTGGCTGAAATAAGAAATAGAAGCATTTAAAATAAGTGTCAGGCTTGAAGTATCACTCTTTAGCATATAATCTAGTTTGGACTCTAAAAGATAAACTTTCTGACATTGTCAGTCTTACATTTGAGAAAGGTTTATTATGGTTTAGAAGACTTTATGAAAACACATGTGCTTCCAAGAGGAGAAAACCTGTTTATCCATTTTCAAAGAATCAGGTTAACAAAGGACTGGATTATAAAATATTTATTTTTGAAATTTTCTCCAATTGTGTGTGTTAACTATTGCATACAAGGGGAACCAATGTGAACACTTTATATTTATAGAGTGCATTTTTTTTCCAATGTGGAAGGTGATGTAACTTTCTTAAGGTTACAGAATGAATCAGCATCAGAGCCAGAAATAAAAACTAATGGAATTGAATAGACCCCCAAGTTGTGGACTGTTTTATTTAAAGACTACTGATAGTAGTAAATGTAGCTTTGCAACCATCTGTTTGGGGGCAGTTAGTCTGAAGTAGAGCTAATTAAGGGAAAGTGATTTGTCACCTCAAAGGCTGCTGACATATCACAGGAACCTTGGAGGGGATGGAAAAAAGCTGTTAAAAATTGGTGTGCTCTTTTATTTTAGCTGTCTCATTCATTTTTCTTTTGGGTATAGAAACAGGATCTCTGCTTATTGCCAAAATGGATGCCTTCCTCTCCCAAAGAGAATCATTCAAATTTGGCAGAAAAAGAAGCTGTACCAGCCTATTTAGATACATATTTTTCTATGTGCTAATTTCTTTTTCCATATTCATTTATTTGTTCATTCATTTATCTACTAAATAAGCATTCATTTGACTCTCTGTGTACCTAGTAGTGGATTATGTATTTTTATGTTTGTGTCCTGTATTTTCTTGGGCCCAAAGGATGTACAAAAATATAGGGGACCCATTCCCTGACCTTAAAGGTACTTATAATTCAGCCGAAGTACAAAATATGTCTACAGGACACAAATTATTAAGAAATGAAGAAAGAAGTGAAAGAGAATATGGCACACAGTGTAATCATGATTGTGGTGTAAATAAGAAATAGAGGACTTGTCAGAGTGTAATTAGGGATGACATCTTGGTGAATCTTGAACTTGGATTTGAAGGAATGGATGGATGCAAATTGGAGAGTTTAAGAAGAGAGTGAGACTAAAGCACAGAAGGGTAATCAAAAGTAGTTTTCTATGGCATTAGGTATTTTGATTTCTCTGGAGGGAGGGAAATTCTCTTCTTCTCTCATAAGGAATATTTGAAACTACAGTAAAACTTATAAATGAAAAATAAAAGAAAATTACTCACCTTTTGGGGAAATGCATTTTTCCTATCTCATTTCATCCTTCTACAGTTTTTGAAACCTTCCAAGAGGCCCTATTGGAAATCTCTTAGATTATGTTTCCATCCATGAATGGAATGGAATACATGGAATGATTTTTAATTTTCTTTCCTTCCTTCCTTCCTTCCTTCCTTCCTTCCTTCCTTCCTTCCTTCCTTCCTTCCTTCCTTCCTTCCTTCCTTCCT
>CM053594.1:259373057-259389906 GCA_028646575.1 Pseudocheirus occidentalis | reverse complement strand
CAAGGAGTTAACTGGAAGTAAGGAGCTAAGCCTTTGAGGTGCTAAGTGCCTTTAGTAGGTGCCAATAGAAAGGGGCATGGAAGATCTTCTGATTTCATTAACATTACATTGCTTCCCTGGGGTTTGCTGAGGTAACCTGGGGAGTGGAGGAGGTTCTGATTTTGGCATTTGCCTACACTATCACACTAGGGCTCAGGATCTTCCAGTGCTTTGCTGAGGTAGGATTTACTGCTGGTTTGCTTCCTGTCCTAAACTGTGCTCCTCTTTTATCCAAGTGAAACAGACCTTTCTTGGAAAACTTTCAAGTTTCTTGGGCTAAAAGATTGTTTCACCTTGTGATTTTTTATTGGTTTTGCTGTTCTAGGATTTGTTTGGGGGGCTATTTTATGGTTGTTTGGAGGTGAATATGGGAGAATTACAGCAATTTACTGCTTATTCATCCATCTTGGCTCCTTGAAGTTACCTCCTAATTTTGACCCACTTGACCAAAACTATTTCTCTATTCAAGAGCTTCGAAAATATCCACTTTATGTCTAGTTATCTAAATACCAAAGAATTTTAATGAGGCAGTTAGGTCGAATTTTGAAAATCACCCTAGATTATTATAAGTCACATTCAAGGTACAGGGGGAAGGACAAAGAAGTTCTGTAATGTTTATGTTCTCTAGAATTTGTTCTCTTAAGGCACATTGCCCCTGGGGAACAGACATAAGGAGATAGGGAATGGTGCCTGAAATTTCAAGATGCAGTGGGAATAAAACTGTACTGGGAGGTAGAAGATCTGCATTGGAAACAACTGGTAATTACTGTTTATGTAACTTTGGCCAAGAAATGCAACCTTTAGTACCTCATTTTTGCTATATGATAAATAAAGGTGTTGGACTACATGATTTCTAAAGGTCCTTTCTGTTTCCAAAACTTCAGTCCCAATGGTTACATGTGCATTTTAATATACATCTTGTATGTGTAAGGAGATAAAATTGATACTTTCTTGGGACTGGAAAAGTTTCATAGCATACTTGGGAATTTTTACTTTGCTACCCTTTTTAGTTTGGACAGATTGAAAGCTAATTGAAACCTAATAATACTTTGTGATAGCTTGTACCACGTCCTTGAAAGAAATATTTCAGTTCGTTTGAGTGGCTATTTGGTAGATGGACTTTACTTAGGAAAAGACCCAAAAGTAATTACTAATATTCAAGGTTTCTCTCCAAAATGTCTTCCTTACGTGGCAGACTGAGTGAAGTTGTCATTGATTGTGTTATCCAGGAGGAAAGATCTTAGAGAGTGGTGGGATGATTGACAAGTAAGAGATGACTTTAGTTACACATGGGATAAAATCTTTTCTCTTGCTCAAAGTGTGACATATTGCCTACCCAGTGAATGATCAGCTTCCTCACAATATAATGCATCTGCATCAGAAAAAATTCAAGACTTTGTGGGTTTTATAAATTGAAACAAATATCCTATCCAGTTTGTCCAATTATGGAGACTTCTTACAATAAAAATGAAGTTTGTGGTACTTGGGTACCTAGATATTCAGAAGCATAGAAGAGAATCCAAGAAGGTCAAAATGACTTTTTAAAGTGTGTGTGTGTGTGTGTGTATGTGTGTGTGTGTGTGTGCAGACATTGATTAGGATTTAAGTAAATAAATTCTTTATGATTCTGAAATAAATCTAATTTGGGCTTAACTGCTATTTGAAGTTTGGGAAAGGCTATTGTGCATGTTTGAGATGTTCTGCTGTTTTAGCAAATGGTTGTCAAATGAAGCATATATAAGAAAGTATTTAACATTAGCTAACCCTAACATAGGTAGTGAGTGACCTGTAGCTTACATGGTCCTTATTTCTAGTTATAACTTAATCATATTGAGAATAGATTGTGTACTGGGGGCTGGGATTGTGGTAAGAAGGTAAAGTGCTCTAGAAATGCTATATTATCATCATCATTGTCATCAACATCACCACCACCACCACAACATTTTTAAAGTACCAAATAAGAGAGCAGAAATCTCTTAAAATGTGTATTTTTTTTCTTTTTAGTAGTCACCTTTGATTACCTTTATTCTACCTTCCTCTTATCTGCCTCTCCTGAGAAACAAGGAAAAGTACTCAAAGCAAGTAAATAGAATATTTGTGTTTGAAGGTGTATGTGTGTGTTTCACTTTGCCACATCTGTGTTCTACCACACCTCTACTGAGTCAAGAGAGGTGTCTTTAATTATTAGTTCTCTGGGACAGAAGTTGATCATTATAGTAAATCAAAGCTTAATTCATTTTTACTTGTTTAAATTCATATTGTTTTAAACTTTGGATATATTGTCTTCCTGTTTTTGTTTTGCTATATAGTGGTTCATGCAGGTTTTGACCATTTATTTGAACTCATTCTTATTGTTTTTTACAGTTTGATAATCCACTGCACTTATATATAAGTCTACACTTACATAATACTTTGTAAACTCATCCCCTTTCCCTCCCTCCCCCTGGCCAAGAGGCAGGGAATTTGTCATATCACTCGAATAGCAGAGATTTGGTTCTACGTAAAACCTCCGTTACTGTCATTTCTTCCATTTCTTAACCCTTGTCGTTCCAGTTTAGCTTCTTCATAATAATTCTTTTTTTCTCTTCTTGGAATTTATTTTTCCCACTTAAAATTTTCCTAGCCCACGGATTGGTTGCTACAGTTACCAAGAGCATTTTATGAGCACTAGGAGAGTGCTAAGTGGAGTATAATGGCATGTATGAGTGGCTTCAAATTTCAAGGACATATGTCTGTAGAATTTTAAATAGATAAGAATTTAAATGTATTTGGAAGAATGATTTAGTAACTCTACAAGAGGAATATTGTAACAAGACAGGAAGCTTTTATGAGAACAATTGGAGATTGCCACAAAGAGTGATCTTTAATAACGCCTTTTGGCTAACATCTCCAAAGAAAAGTATTTCTGAAAGTAAAGAAACTGAGAAGCCTCATTTTATGTTAATTTTCCAAGGATACCCTTTTGCTTCTGCTCTGTAATATGTACATGTACTACAGAATATAATAAATGATGATTTTAGTTTCCAAGAATATACTCAAATCTTTTCTGCTTTCAGGTAGATGCATTGAGCCTGGTTTCCCTTTCTCCCAGTGTTTCATTGTTAAGTAACAATGGAATATATATGATGTGAAATACTTTGTGCTGAGATGGATTAAAGCAGGAAACTAAAATAATAGCAGCATTCAAAAGATGGCAGGTTTCATCTTGATGATAGATGTAGTCAAAGCCGTTATGTGTTCAGATGTATTTACTGAAAGTAATAGTGGGGCAGGAAAAGTCAATTCAGAATGTAGGAAGTTGAATGCTAAGGCATAAGAATAAAGAAACAAAGGATGACTAATAAAGTGTATGACTCTGTTGAAAGTGGTCACTACTCTGGAAGCCTCTCTTAATCCATCTACTTAAATGGTTTTCAAAATTTTCCATCTGAGGAGGAATGCAGCAAGAGAACACCCCATCAAGTTCATTTACCCTACATCTTGCCTACCCCGCCCCCAACTTTCAGGATCTTGACTCAATAACTCTAAGTAAGATATTGGTCCTGTAAGTTACCCTATATGTATGCAAATATTCCTTCTGTTCCACTCCCCACCCCGGCAATAGAGATTAAAGTCAATGGTGGAAAACGTATTTTAAAACAACTATGCTTTGTAATTTGCTTTTTAGTTTAATTTTGGGACCGCCTCAAAAACATTAAGATTTAAAGAATGAGAATAGCTGATGTCATCTTGCTTGCTTGTGCAAAGAATTGTCATTACCCAATATAGGTAGGACTAGTACATGCATCAAGTATTGGGGGAAGGAAGGGAAATGTCTCACTTGCATCCTCTACCCCTGCCATACGTTAATGGGCCCACATGACCCATGACTGGGCCCCTTATGATTTTGACAGCTCAGTTCTTTTCCTATTCCCATGCTCCATAACCTTTGATAACATATCTCCTGATATTCAGCATTAGACATTCAACTACTGTGAAGGTAGGGGCAAGGAGAAATGTCCACCACCTATAAGTGTTCTCATGATCTGTATCTAAATATTTTTTAGACTTTGACTATGAATCTGCACCATTGTGCTCATTTAGTGAAACAATCCTAGAAAATTATTTGCCCTATTCTCAAACAAACTAGTCAAGATTATTTTAAAATTTTTCCTATCTGGTTCCCCATCTGGTAAAATCATCCCAGAGAATTTTTGCCCCATTCTTAAAATAAGTAGACAAGATGATTTAATTTCTCCCCTATTTTTCCTATTGTCTATGTGTTTCCCTTTTGCCTAGTCTAACATTTTCTCCTGGCAATGTAAGGCAATCTTCTCTCATCTTCTCTTGAGAGAAAATGGAAACATATAAATATCCTTGAGCAAACCTCAGATTGTTTCCTTTCTCCCTCAGCATGTTCTTCAATTTAGTTAAAAACAAACCAGTAGTGGTAGAGTATCTAACAGACTTCATTATACTAATAATTGTGGCAGGACATAGAGGAAAGAAAAGCTTGTCTTTCTCTAGCAGCAGAGACAAATTATTTGTATGTAAAACAACATAAGTGTATGGATGATGTAAAAAAATTAAACAAACGCAAAGAAATATAATAAAAATGAACACAGGGGCAGAATAAAGGAGTTGGGGTCTGAAAGGATTGATCAGGGTTAGTATTTATAAGAAACGGAGTTTGGAAGAAGCTTTTGAAGATGATAATGAATGGGACTTGGCAGAGAAGAGTAAGCTGGATATCTGAGTTGGGTAGAGTGGCATATTTGAAGTTAGGGGTGAGATTGACCAAGTCACATAGAGAACAGTGAGATGTCTAGCTTGTTTGGACAAATGAATATTTCTAGTATAGTTACTAAAAACAAAGTAAGTGAGATTGAGAGAAGGAAAGGACAGCTGGTGAGAGTTCTAAAGGAAGGCCAAGCCAAATTGTCTGGATTCAATCCTACTGGCAAGAGAAAGCCATCATAAGATTCAGTCTTCTCTCATACATTTCCTTTTTACAGACTTAAATAACTTTTCTTAACTTTTACTTGAAGTCCTCTATATGTTACTTAAATGTTACCAGTACATATCCTATGGAGGAAAGATCAGTGGCATTTTAGAGAGAAGACATGTTTTCAAGTCAACCTATTCTACTTCATCCCATGTAGTTATTCATTTCTCTACTTTTCAAGAGTATTTTGAATTTGATGGCCATTTGGAATGGCTGAACATGACCAAAAAACTGTAGGACTCTTAGCAGAGAAGGTGAGAATGCTTAGGAAATGCCAACAGTGCCAACCCCTCTCTTTTCCTGTCTTAATCTAAAGTTTGTAGTGTGACGGCACTGATAAGATTTCGGAGTAGACAATTTTACCTAAATGAAAAGGTCATTCATTGGTCAGGCATGTCTTTTTTGAAATACCATTGACAGGTACATAGAGATGAACCTTAAGCACATTTCAAATTAGCTAAGTTGGGGAAAACAGTCATATAGGTCAAGGAGAGAAAATGAAGAAAATAGACTCTGAGAAATAGAAACTTACAGGAAAAACTCTGGACCAATGACTTATCTTTTTTAAAGCATGTCTATAATGGTAATTTTTGCTCGTGTACAAATCCATGGACAGTCAATACTAATTTGTCACAATTGTTGCACTATAATGCTTGTTCTTAAGCATATTCTTTTCTTCACCATAGGTAGAAGCTGAGGAGAAAAATATTAATTTTGTTATGTTTTTTACCCATTATAAAAATAACTGTAGTGTGCTGCTCACCATCCTCTATACAGATCTGGAGAGACAGTCAAGGACTTCTTCAGTAGGTGTTCTTGGAAATGCCAACTGGCCCAGAATTGGGCAGTTTGGACATGAAGGGGCGATGGGATGGATGGGATGGAGTTGTTGTGTCTTCTCTCTGTTACATAGTGTTATCCTTTCAAGTATTGCCAGTTTTTTATTTAAAGTAACTAAAGGACAAAGATCATCTAAAAGGTTTTGTTGAAAAACGTATTTTTCTAGCTGGGCATGGTGGTACTCACTTGTCTCCTACCTCTATCATTAAAATCTCTAGTGGGCTAAGGTGATCAGTAGTCCACAATATATTTGACACCAGGAGGGATAGCTCCCTGTAATGTGGGCCCAACAACTGCTTAAGGAAGGGTGAACTGACTAATGATGGAAAATTGAGCACTTTGAGATTGAGACTGGACTCATGTATATCCCCTGAAATTCTAACTTGGGGGAGGTACCCAGCTGTAAAACCTAAAATGATGAGGATGAGGATGATAATGATAATCTCTCCTTTTGTCACAACATAAGAAAAAAACAGTATCTACCTCTTTTAGACCAACACAGTTCAAAATGACCCCAAAAAGTCCCTTGTTAAAATGTCAGTAATTATTCTGTTCCTAAGCCAAGACTCCCAGGGAAAATGTTATGATTTCATCACTAATAGAGAGAGAGCTTAGCAATCAGGCAGGGACTAGGCATTATTTATAGAATCCTATCCAACTTCCATAGCTAGTATAGAAAGATTTAAGTGATATTCCATAGAAAGAAGAACAAAAATTTGGTTTCTGACTGAATATGGAAAGAGCAGCCTAAGAATCATAGATGATTCTAAGATTCCAAGTCTGAGTAACCAAGGGAATGCTGAAATCATTGAGAAAAACAGAATCTGGGCATCAAGAAAGTAAAATAAATCCAGATTAAAAAAATAGACTTTTATTAAATTTGTTTATATGACCAACATTTTCTCATATTCCCAGAGAATCATTCTTCATAACAAAGAATAATAAAGGGGAAAACACCTCAGCAAAATTAATAAACACATTCATGAAATACTGACATATGAGTGTTTTACTATCCCAAACCCCCACCTCTTCACATAAAGCAGGGAGGTAACTTCTCATATCTTTTCTTTGGGGCCAAATTTGGTCATTATAATTTAAAAACATTCAGTTATTTTTACCATTTAGTTGTTTCTTTCTTTTACATTGTTTCAATCACTATGCATATTTTCTTTCTTTTTACTACATTTTCCATCAGTTACTGTCTCTCCATGCAGAAGCATTTGTCCTGCTTATTTTATCCTACAGCACAGCAATATTCCATTACATTCATGTACCACAACTTTGTTTAGATGTTCTGCTGACAATGAGCATATATGTTTTTTTAAATTCCTATAAAAGACACTGAAATAAGTACTTTGGTGTATAAGGGAGGTCTTTATTTTTATCAGTGCCCTAATTAGGCTATATGAAAGTAAAAACAATTTGGAAGGAAATTAGACATATTTATGAATCAATGTAATCATCTTTAAATGCCTTGAACACATCTATAAAAGTGGAAATCTTCACAAGTTTACCTACTTCTTTGTTATCCCACAATTAAATTTTGCTTTCTTCAAGCAAAAAGGTTTTAAAAAATACATGGTAAAATACTACCCAGTTTTCTTTCATTGTGATTTGTTTATTGGAAAGAACCTGGGACTTGGAGTCAAAATCTGGGTTAAAATAGATTTTAAGGCATACTGTGTAACTCTAGGTAAGTCATTAAGTCTATTTAAGTTTCAGTTACCTCATGCAATTAAAAAGGATAGTAACACTCATGCTGCTTATGTCACAAGGGCATTTTCAGGAATATGTTTGGTAAAATTTAAAGTACCAAGTGTTCAAGTCATAACTTTAATTTTCTTCACAAGCTGTATTAAAGGAGTTTTCCAGTTTTCAAGCATGATATTCTTGTCACCAAACACTTTGGTTATTAAGAAAATATCACAGCAATAAATGATTTGTACTGTTTGTGTTTGTTTCTCCCTTTAGGTTGTTGGTTCCTCCAACTCGAACCTCACAATAGCTGGTATAGGGTTCTGTTCAGAGCCCAGCCCAGGAAAGTGGATGCAAGAAACTGTATTCATCAATAGCAACCTTAATGGTTGGCATTATTCAGTTGAATCCTGGAAGAGAAGGGTACAATTAGGGTCCATTCAAACAAATCAGCTCCTACAGATCTCCAGAATAAATACCACAGACTTAGAGGGATCGGGTTCTTGTAGCCCATTAGCAGAAGTTCCAGAAAAGTGGAGGAAAGATAGTGAAGCTAAACATCAGATTTGAAGGCAACATGTGTAGTCAATTGTCTATGTCTCAGTTAAGGGTATCATAAGTGGGATGTAAAAAAGAGATGAATAAACCAAATAAGATATATAAAAAAGGAAACTGAGGTCAGAATCATGAGTTAGGTTGAAAATGAGAGAGGCCGTTTCAGAGTCAATTTGTCAAGTTGTTTTTCTTCAGTAACTTTTCAATTGTGTTGAACACTTAGTGACCACATTTGGAGTTTTCTTGGCAAAGATGCTAGAGTGGCTTGTCATTTCTTTTTCTAACACATTTTACATATGGGGAAATTCAGGCAAACAGGCTTAAGTGACTTGCCAGGGGGTCACACTGCTGATGAGCGTCAGACAATGGATTTTAATGTAGGTCTTCCTTACGCTAGCCCTGGTTCTCTATCCACTGCACCACCTAGCTGCCCAATTTCTCAAGAGACAAGGCAAAATGGGTCCCCCAGATACTTTGGCAGAATTATGATAATTGAGCCTTCTTTTACCCATGTTTTAATCCATCACACAATTGCCAAGAATTTCTTTTGGCCCTAATATACATACATATTATTCACAGAATAATTCTTCTTAATAAAAATTTTGTTTTGTGAAATTTGGATTAAGTCAAAGGGCTGCAGCCTAGATGGTACATGTTGCCTGGAGGCTGCAACTTCCCTACCACTGAACCAGATGTGATGGTGTTGAGGATATAGACAAAAAACTCACAAAAAGTATACATTCTAATCGAACATTTTCCTTCTCTAGGAACTTCTTGTTGCATATCCAGTTTTTGTCAGAACAAAAAATACTCATACAAAACCTGAAAGGTTGCTATATTTTTTACTTTCAGTTTGGTTTCAGTTGGAATAAGATGTGGAAAGATATGACTACATAGTTAATTGTATCAGGCAGTAGAAAGGTTTATTTACAGAGATGGTTTAGGTAGGTAATTAATTGATAGGATCTGGAGCCTCAGTGACCCATCATGTATGTCTAATACTTCAAGCTTTGAAGGACTTGTACAAGTGAAACTAGTCCCTCTGGTACAATGATTCATTGCAGTGCTTGGCAGTGAGTATAAATGGACTTGGGAATCTCTATAACCAAAAGTAAGAAGAACAACTCCAGGTTGAAACAATAACAAGTCACAAAAAGAAGAAAGCAAAGGATATTTTGCGGGTGGGTATTTAAACATAATCATATAATTTTTTCCCTGAATAGTCCTGTTATCAATATTTGTCTCATTGTATCAGCAAACACCCTAGCACACTCAGGGTGGCTGCTAGCATAGGTTCTTAGATCTGCTTTTCTAAAGGAAAGCAACTCAAAATAGGTTAACAATTTTACTTTAATCAATCAAACATACACCGTTTACTTAGTTCAGGGAAAAAATTCAGCACCCTGAACGTCAGAGGATGCAAACAAGACTACAAACAGAAGTTACAAGCAAACAAAGAAACAGATCAGCAGATGGGCTTCCAACCATCTGATCCTTACATCCATACCTATTTAGTTACCAGAGAGTTTTTCAAAGGGTATTTCAAAGCCGGGGGCTCCACGGCTTCCCAGAGTCTCATCCGGCCAAATCACACAACTCTTCTCGCAAAGTGAGCCCCAAAGGAAAACCTCACATCAGCAGTATATACATAGTCTTCTTCTTGATTGGAGACTGCCACAGCCCTCTTTACCCATTGCCCAATCACAAAGTAATAAGGCATGGGCATTCCTAAAGAACAAGCCTCCCAACACAGGCTCTGTGTGACCACATTCAGCCTATTAGGGGGCAGAGTATACTTTCAAATAAGGGAAGATTTTCAGAGCCACTTAAGCCTATCAAAAGACCTTGGGGCAGGGAAGATTCCCATAACACTCATTCAGTATATACTTGTTAAAAAGGCTTTCTGGTATAGTGGTAGAAAGAACATTGGATTTGGAACCAACCGATCTGAATTCAAATTACAACTCTGCTATTTCTTGTCCATGTGCAAATCACCAAACCTCTTGGGGAACTTATTCATTCACTTGAAAAATAGGGGAAAGGGCTAGATCAAAATTCCTTCCACCTGTATATTCATGATATTATAGCAAATGTTCATGAATGTTTGTGCTATGTTTATGAATGTTTCTAATACCTGGAAAGCTGTTTACTGGTGAAATAAACATTGTAATGAAAATAGAAGTAACATTTTATTGGTGTCTATAACTTAAAAAGCACTGTGCTAGGATCTTGGAGAAATATCTTGGTCATTGTTGGAATATGATGAGAAACAGTTTCTTACAGAAAATATAAAGTTCTGTAAGTGATGGCTGCTAACCTCAAAGAACTTAAAATCTAGCAAGGAAACAAGATGCAAACACAGAAAGTCAATTAGCAATAACATGTCTTGCATTTATGAGTTGCTAAACAGTAACTACTTCAGATTGCCGACATTGCAAATTTGAGGCCCAGATTGGACATTTAGGCACATAGACAGAAGATTTTACCCATTTCAGTCATGGCAATCACTCCTTTCTGGCTTCCTTTTTGCAGCTGTTTCAAGTACTTAAGTGGCTGTGTTGGAGGAGGGAACAACTCTCACTTTGTATCCTAACCACGGTTCATCAGGCCTTTATGTGGTGTGTTGGAAAACACATTGGTTACATTCAGAAGATCTGAGTTTGCATCTCCATTTTCTTGATTATTAGCTGAGATTTTGGTTAATTCATCTCTTCTCCCTGGACCTAAGTGTCTTTTTTTGGTAAAAAAAAAATTAGACAAATAAACTAGGTTATCTCTAAAGTGCTTTATAACTTTTGACATTACATTAATTTTGAGGGACGTGATTTAATCCATGAAAGAAATTTTAGAATTGGATATTAGATTAAAATCTTGGCCATGGGAGAATCCCCTGTCCTTATTTTGATTTTCTATGTATCATAAATAAACAATACTGCATCCATCAGGAATGGGATCTAGAATGATTTATTCAAGTTTTCAAAAAAATTTGACTTGTCTTTTACTAACAGTAGTTCTATGATATCCGAATTGTTTCTTTTCTAGATGCTTGCAGTATTATCTCTTTGACCTCATAATTGAGAAATTTGGCTACAATACTTCTTGGCATTTCCAGTTTTGTATTTTTTTCAGGAAGTGATTGGTGGATTCTTTTGATGACTATTTTACCCTCTACTTCTAGAACTGTAGGGCAGTTTTCCTTGATGATATCTTGGAAGATATCATCTTTTTTTCATCATAGCTTCCTGGTCAATCAATAATTCTTAAATGTTCTGTCCCGGATCTAATTTCCAGATCAGTTGTTTTTCCAATGAGAAAGTTTACACTTTCTTCCATTTTTTCATTCTTTTGATTTTGTTTGGACTCAGTCATCAGCTTCTACTTGCCCAATTCTAATTTTTAATGAATTGTTTTCTTTAGTTAGTTTTTGTATCTTCTTTTCCATTTGGTCAATTTTACTTTTTAAGGAGTTGTTTTCTTCAGTGATTTTTTTTTTCCATTTTGTCAATTGTATTTTTAAAAGTATTGATCAATTTTTCTTCCACCTCTCTAATTTTACTTTTAAAATCCTTCTTGGGTTCTTCCAAGAATGCTTTTTGGGCTTGAGTGCAGTTCATATTTCCTTTTTAGGTTTGAGATGTGGGTATAATGTCAATGTTGTCTTCTTCTGAATTCTTATTTTGATCTTCTCTGTCCTCACAGAAAGAATTTGTGGTCTTTGCTTTTTCAATTTGCTTTTTGCTCATTGTGATTGCCTTTTTCCTGGCTTTTAAAGTGTATCTCTGCCCCGGGGCACAGGAGGGTCTGTCCCATGCTTCTTGTACTGGGGCCTAGGGACCTGGATACTGTCTTTGTGTGTGGTAGTCTCTGATTCTGGCAGTTGGAAGCTGTGTAATATAGCTTACCTATGGCTGAGCTGGATCTGGTGGGCGTGTGCTGAAGCCAGATGATGTCTTTCTGCATTTCCTTGGGGTTACACTGAAGGGTGTGGTGTGATGTGTGGGGGAAGGGATGGTCTGATCATTGAAGGTCTCTTCCTCCCCTGGACTGTGCTAGAGCACAGTAGGCTCAGGTTCTAGTGGATGACCATCTACCCTGGTATTTGCTGAATCCCCTAGCTATGCAAAAGCATGTGGGAGTCCTGGTGTTGGTGCTTGCCAGCTCTACCACTCCGGGGCCTAGGATCTCCTGCTGGTCTGTTAAGGTAGGCCTTGCTGCTGGTTTAGTGGATCACCTCCTGTCCTGTCCTGTTTGTCTTCAACCACAGCTAAAGGGACCTTTCCCATGAATACCACAGCCTTTGGAGCTAAAAGACTACCATGCCCTGTTTTTCTGCTGGCTCCACTATTCCAAGATTTTTCCGGGGGCAATGCTTCCTGCATTTTTCAAGGTCAACAAGGGAGGGTGAGAATGCCTTATGATTTATTTCACCATCTTGGCTCCCAGAATTTTAAATAGATGACTTTCAAACATTCAGTCTGTGCGCTGATAGTCCCAGGAGTAGCTACTGCTGCTGTTACTGCAGGCCATATGCAGGACTGTGCTTCTCTGTTATCCAGTTCCAACAGATTCCCCCCACCCCCTGCCCCTGTTCTGAGAGGTCTGAGAATCACCATTTCCACTAGTGATTCAGTCCATTACGTCTGCTTTGGCCACCCTATGGTTGGGTCTGCACTGGTGCAGCCTGCGTGCTATACTGTGCTCCTCTCCCAGCCTGGTGCAACTGATCCTTCCTGTCAACCCTCCAGCTTGTCTTAGACTGAAAATCTGCCACACAATGTCTCTTTTTGGATTCTGCTGCTCTAAAATTTGTTCAGATTCACTTTTTAGAAGTACTTGAAAAAGTTTGTGGGAGATCTCCAGTGAATTCCTGCTTTCACCCCACCATATTGACTCTTCCCCTTTAATGTTATTTTCAGTAGACAAGTACTTTAGCCTGAGTATTTTCTGTTATGGTACTGCCACAAATCTGAATAGTCCCCAGTGGTTCAGCTCAGAATGTATTTTCACACTGACCATATTGGTTTCCTGGCCTCCCCTGTTTAGAGACTGGACATGTTTAATTCATTCTATGCATGAAACACTGATTAAGTGCCTACTGTGCTCTAGGTTTAGAGGCTGGAGCTACCACAAAAAAGAAAGTGTTTCTGCCCTCAATAACTTAAAATCTCTTTAAAATGAGAAGTCTCATTTTATACCTACCTGTATGTGTGTGAAAATATGGGAAAAGGTACATATTGTAAGTTGTCATAAGGTTTAATTTTGTATAAGCCAGATTTAGAATTTGGAGAGGTTAAAGGTGGGGTATTGTGGGTTCGATTTGCACCAATACCTCAAAGTAGCTGGGTGGTACAGTGGATAGACTGCTGGACCCTCACTCAGGAAGACTTGAGTTCCAATCTGTTTTCAGCACTTATTGTCTGAGTGACACTAGGAAAATCACTTAATCCTTGTTTATCACAGTTTCTTCAACAGTAAAATTGGAATAATTATAGCACCTAGCTTCCACGGTTGTTATGAGTACCAAATAAAGTAACATTTGTAAAGTACGTGCTTATGTCTCTCCTTCTGACATAATTCAGTATTTTGGAATCTTGTAATTAGAAAAGACATCTAGTTAATCTTTCTGCTTTCCAGCAGAGGTATTCTTAAACTCTTTAAGACAAGCATTTATTCATTGTGTTACTACCTTCTTTCTCTAACCTCCTCCAATAAGTGGCTTTGAAAGGTTTAGAATCATAAAATCTAAATGTTAATAAGTATTTTTAAGATACTCTAGTTCAAAATTCTCACTTTATAGAAAAGGAGAATTGGAACACTAAACAGTGAAATAACCAAAGTCACAAGCCAGTTAGTGCTGGCAGCAGCATCAGAATCCAGATCTCCTCTTTCTCTTTCTAGTACTTCTTTCCCTACACCCATCATTGAACTCTAAGACAATCAGCTCCTTTAAGGGGCTATGTAAGCCAAATTCCAGGGCATAACTCTCATCTATGTAAGAGCCAAGCAAGTCACACTGATGTTAGTTCCTGTGATTCACTTACCACTCATATTCATCTCGAGTTGGAAAAAACGGGGCAGAGAGGGAATTCTGGGCTTGGTGATGAGATTTTGGAAGCCGGAAGTAGTAGTATTATCAAGCAAGAGAGTTTGTTTCCAACAAGAATGGTTTCAGATAGACCATTTTGATGGTATTGAGCTCAATTTTGATTATCTGGGCCCATAAGTGATCAAGAGAAGCCATATCGAGAACCCAGGTCACGTCAGTAATAGAATATCCTTCAAAATTCCGCAAAATGCTAAATATAGAGTATTTGCAGAAGTTTAGTGTTTGGGAGTTTTTCCTGGAATATCTAGAATTCTGGGAAAAAATTCCAGGAAGCCCAGTGATTTCTAGACAACTTGTATAAATTTAAGGGAAAAAGAAATATTTCTTCTATCAAACTTCAAGTACCAAGAAGTAACTCTTCTTAATACAACTTTTGTAGGATATTAATTTAAAGTCAAGTCCTGACCAGCTTTGTGCTTCATTCTTTGTGTTCCGTATCAGATTTGCTCAATTATTTGCTATTCCTTGTTCTCTATAAGGCATTGTGTTATGTATTGAGGGGAAAACCCTTAAAAATTAAAAGTCATGGCTACTCTCAAGGTGCTGACAGTCTAGTATGTTGTGTAGCATGTGCAAACTTGATGGTAAAGTGAAGTGGAATATGATACAATAGGTAAGAGATGCAAAGCACTGTCATTGTTCAGAGAAGTCTGAAAGATCAGAGCTGGCTACACAGAGATAGTCATATTTGAATGGAGCCTTTAAAGGTGAAAAACAGATGAAGTAAGAAATGAGGAGGAGGTGGGATTAACTAACTAAACTAACCCCAAGGTTAGTCAATGGTGTAAAAAAGGCATAGCCACAGAAAACTATGGAACATCTCAAGAAGAAAATGAGTTGTCCAATTGGGTTGGATTAGAAAGTATGTAGATTAGATGAATAATCGTAATTGACATGTAGTGTTTCAAAATTTCTGATGGGTATTACACGTATTTTCTCATTTGAACCTCCCAATAACCCCATGAAATTGTTACAATTGTTTTTTTTTTCTTTTAGTGTATATGTATGGGGTCCAGACCTATGATATTTATGGCGTATGAAACAACTAGTATGGAAATTACTTATACCAGTGGAGCTCAAAAACTCTTTTCCAATGCCTAATTTTAAAAAATTTCCTGGGCTATTCAGAGGTTAAACATGCCTCAGTGTACACATTCAGTGAATGCCAGAGGCAGGCTGTTAGCCCATTTCTTTTGGACTCTGAGGCCAGATCTCTATCTACCAAACTATGTTGCCTCTCTAGTACAGATATATTTATGAGTAATATTCTATATTCTATATTCTAATTCTTATATTCTATATATGTTATATATGATATTCTATATTAATAATAGATAGGTAACTGAGTTTTGTAAACTTTTTTTTTGTAAACTAAAACTTTGTAAACAGGTTATAAGAGATATTTCAAGAAAGGAGACATTTTTATGCTCCATTGAGAACTGGTGTGTGGTAAGAAGAAAGAAAAAATAATTTAAATCAAAGTTGTTCCCTAGATAGTAACAAAAATCACTGAGGCAATTAATAATAAAAATTATGATGATGATGATGATGATGAATATGATTTCTTAGATTCACCTTATTTTTGCACCATTTGCTACATTACTCTTATTTCTTGATCCAATTTTCTTATCTCCACCAAGTATGACTCCATCTTTCAGAACTTCCTGGGCTGCAGTTCCTGATTTACTTCCCTAGCTCCCCCTTGTTGTAACCTGTCCCTACAATCTTCTTCTCCCCAGCCCCATCCTTACCCACATGCTATTATGTCCTTTCAGTATCAGATTTACCACACACCATGGCCCCTCAGGAACTCCTGTGCTAGCTTGGTCTAATTGACACATTCCAAAGGTTGCAGAAAACTTGTGTCCACAATTGGGAATAGGAAAATGTGAGGCCAAGATTTCTCAGGCTACAAATCTACAATCCTGAGTGCTAGTTCCACATCGCAGGTTGCATATACTTAAACCCACAAAATAGAATGATATAATTTAAAAATTTTTTTGCAGATAGTGTTACCTTTCAAACTTTTATTTTCCGATTTCTTTAAGTTTGCCTTATAGATATATCTCTTTCCCCACCCTTTAATTATTTTTGACAATTCATTCTTTATGAATGGTTTCCAGCTTTTGGCTGTCTTTTCCACTGAGAAGACCTGGGTTAACCCCTGGGTTAACCAATGCTACATTAATAGTAGGATTAACTTATGGTTTCTACAACTTCTTCTACCAGTTATTCAGTGTGATATGCTTCTCTCTGTCTCTGTCTGTCTATCTGTCTCTCCTCCTCCTACTTCTTCTCTCTTTAAATAGGCATTTTAAAGTTTCTCCCACATATATTTTAACCCAGCAAGAGAACTTTTAGAAACATTCAATTGCTTTTCCTAACCCAGCAAGGATGTGAAAATATAGCTAGCTTAAAGAAACTCATTTAAAGCTGCTATATAGCCTCACCTCTTGAAATGCAATTTCCAGCATTGGATAGAGGAAAAAGAAAGAAAAAAGACCAAAGTTGAGAGAAGGGAGTATTAGACAACTGCCCTGATCCCTTCTGAGCCAAGATTACACAGTAAAGCTTTATTATTTATCACTGAGTGTGTAATGCAATTGAAATTCTTGCTCTGCGGTCCCCTG
>CM053594.1:259354544-259372557 GCA_028646575.1 Pseudocheirus occidentalis | reverse complement strand
CTTTGGCTTGCTGAAAGGACACCCCAGGACCACCACCCAAGACCAAGATCTGGATCCAGGCCCCTCACCGCAAGAGCACTTGGCCCTGATCAATTGATTCAGCCCCCCTGTGGAGTCAGCAGGCCAGGGGCTCTGAAGCAGCCCAGTTGGGGCCACTGGGGGTTCCAGCAGTTCCCTTCCCCCAATAATTCCTTGCCCCAGGGGGCAGATTGGCAGAACTGCTTTCCCTCCCCCAAATTAAGTTTCAAAGTTTTACTTTCTCTTTCACTGACCATCTCTAATCCTGGTTTGCAGAATGTAAAGATTCCCTCAGGTGCTTTAGATCTTCTCTGAAGTAGACTAAAGGTAGGGTTTGGGAGGCTTGGCTCCTCCTGGCTCCCCTGGGGCCTGGCTTGGCGCGCTGCAGTTTGGGGCTGGGCTGGTCTCATCTCTGGCCTGCCCACGTGCTGGATGAGCACCTCCTGCCGCTGCCCCTCTCCAATCCCTGTTTTTCACGCCTTGGTAGATGTGGAGGTGTTGGAGGCTGTAGATCTTCTCTCCTGCATACTGGCTGCTGCCCGGCTCCACGTGGCCCAGCTCAGCTCCTCTCCTTCCTACTGCCCCAGGCCTGGCCCTGGTCTTTGCTTCAAGCTGTGCCAGCCTCCACTCCCGGCCTACTGCAATGAGTCCCTGCTGCCGAGCTGCCTTCAGCAAGAGATGTGTTTTCTGTATTTTTGTGAGTCTGAGAGTCCTAGACTTTGTCTGTGGTCATATTTTATGGCTGTTTAGAGTGGTTGTGTGGGAGCTGCAAAGCCTTGCTGCTTCTACACCTCTGTCTTGGCTCTGCTATGAAGGGCTTTAAAAACAAAACAGAGTTTTAATTTATCTTGGAGAAAATAAGTAGTTACTGGAATTTATTGAATGGGGCAGGGTGTTGACATGGTCAGACCTATCCCTGTGGTGGGAGTGAGATGAATCAAAAGGCTGATAGAGGAAAGGTACATGTGAGTTCTGCCTGCAAGCATAAGAACCAGAATGATCTGATAATGCAGATAAACATAAACACCAAAGCTGCAAGGACATGACAAGTGTTATGCCCTTGGGTCAGTATGTCCTGCTAGTTCTGTGTTTCACAACCCAGATGTTTTGTTGATGCTCTACTCTGGGACATGAGCTCTGTCCTTCCTCTACATGTTTACCCAACCCTTGTGGCTTCAGAGGCAGCCACAAGGAATGTGAACTTTTCGTCAAAGGGGCTCAGGTAGGGGGATAAAAAGGGGAAGCACTGGGAATGGGGCAGAGAAGAGAGGAGAAGAGAAGAATGGGGTAGAGAAGAATGGAGAAGGAAAAATAAAGCTGTCTGCTGATCACTCACTCTCCTGGCTCCTGACTCTGCTTTGTTGAACATGCTGGACATGTCCAGATGTGCTCCAAAGACCAGGGAAAGATTGGTAAGGCCGGCTAGCCCCCTGACAAATAGGTCAGGACAAACACTATTGTGATAGTCAGAAGGGAGGTGAAGAGGGCATACAACAGAATCATGGTAGTGTTAGAAAAGAGAGATCTATTTCTATTAGTGCTGTTATAAAGGTAGAAAAAATAGGACCTGCAACTGGTTACAGGTGTGGGTAAAACAGAATGGGAGTCAAGGATGACTCCTACCTACGTTATGAGCCTCGATAACTGAGAAAGGTAGTATCTTCAACAGAATAAGGGAAAGTAACAATAAGATAAAGAAAGTTAGGAGGTTTATGAGACATCTAGTTCTAGATGCTTGGGAATTGGAAATATGAAACTGGAGTTCAAGGAGGAATCACAGGATCATAAATCTTGAATAGATAGGTACTTCACTGGCAAACTAGTCTAACCTCCAAATTATCTGACCTGCTGTAAGAGGGTTTTCATAAGAACAGAATTTTAAAATGTATATGAAAGTGTCTAAAACTTTGCAAACTCCCTAGAAAGTTTCATTGTTGTTCTCAGTTTTATATCTGATGGAGTTCAGATCAAAATAGTCCTAGAACAATTTATCTACTTGGGGCAACTAGGTGGTACACTGCATAGAGTATTAGGCCTGTTGTCAGAAAGAACTGAGATCAAAGTTGGCCTCATACACCTAGTAGATATGTGATTCGGGCAAGTCATTTCATTAGTTTGCCTCACTTTTCTCATATGTAAAATAGGGATAATGTTAGTGCCTGCCTCCCAGGGTTGTTATGAAAATCTAGTGAGATCATATTTGTGAAGTAATAGCACAGTGGTTGGCCTACAGTAGGTGGCACATAAGTATTATATATCATCATTTTCATACTGATATAATACTTTTTGGCTTAATATCCAGTGAGTTATTGCACAAGAAGAAAAATGTTTGGGATTTAATTTTTTTGGCAATTGAATTAAAGCATTGGGACTTAGCTTTGTCTTCCATAAAGTCATAATACCTTTGTCCAATGCTACAATCTCATTTAAGGAGGAAACTACTGTTAATGAAAATCAGTAAGTGTTCTGTAACTTAACTAGTTACAGAGTTGCCTGAGGCATTTAGAGAGAGATTAAGTGACTCGATCATGGTAATAGAGCCAATATGTAGTGAAAAACAGGGATTGACTGAAGGTTTTACTGACTCCAAGGCCAGTTCTCTGCCCACTCTACTATTCCTTATGAATGCACTGTAGAAATGATGTTATGTATTATTTAGTGTATACATATATTACATCTTTAATATATTCAAATATGTTGGTAAAATAATATGAATATATCATTATAAAAGTATCTAATTAATTGTAGCTATCAATTTATTTAACATAAATTTTTGTTTTACATCTCCCTGATTCGGTTTTGCACAGATCAAGGTAGTTTTTGTAAAATGTTAATTTGATGCCATCGACGTAGAAAATTCTTAATAAAGAAACTTATTAATAATGCAAATGAAGCTCTTCTGCATCTTATAGTCTTAAAGTGTTGATAAAGTTGCTTTGGAGTTGACTGATTTATCCAAGTCACACAGCAGCTTATGTCAGAGGAAGGACTTGAACACAGATCTTCAAATGAGATAGTATCTGTGAAGCAATTGACACATGACGCATGGTTATTTTTTTATTTATTATTTTTTTAAATGCTTATATGCCCTCCCCATACACACACAATCTGATACTAGCTCTCTATTCACTGTTTTATTCTTCCTATTACAAAGTTTAGATAATTCTCCCAATGTCTGTCAAATAAATTACAAGCATATATGCACACAATCCTTCTTCACATAAAAGAGAAAATATAAATCTTTGTTTCATTTTCAGTTTTTATTACCAAAGCAGAAACCTTCTCCCCTTATGTTCCTGATTAGGAGGGAAGGGAGGAAGGATGGAAGGAAGAAAATAATCATTATTACCTGTGTCTGGTTCTGACCTATCAACAAATCAATATTAGGACTATTTCCATGCTTCTCAGAGTATAAAGAAAATTCCATGCATCATGGTTCTCTACCAAAGCCATCGTTTCTAACGAACTTATTAGAAGCATGAAATATTGAAAAGTTGCAAAGCTGTGAACACTTCATCATTATTTTAAACCTTTTTGGATCCAAGTGTAAGCAGTAAGGAATACTGCCTTCTGAGATCCCTATTCTCATTACCACCTCACACCTTATACGAACAACTCCCAGGACACTTAATACATTGCCAGTTTCATAGATCAGTTAAGCACAAACCAGGCTGACCACATGCTTGGAAACAAGTTAAAATTATTTTCCAAAAACATGATGGCAATTACTAAAAATTTACGTAAAACTGAAATTTGTGAGTTGTTTTTTCTTGTGAAGGTTTTTGTATTCACAAAAAATATAATTAAGCAAAAATATTATCCCTTACATAGAATCTAAATTCAAAATATGAATTTTTTTATATAGTGCTTGGTCCCTTCTTCCATGGCTTTTCCTATTACAAAGTTTTGCATTTGCCCAAATCTTCCTAAATTTTACATGTTTTACATTTTTTCTAATAGTGTCAATTGTCACTAACTGTGTGTAACCTTTGACATGTTATCTCATCTTTCTGTGCCTTGATGACTCCATTTTTCAAAGAAAGAGATTAAAGTAGAGGTTCCCTTAGAGCCCTTCCATTTCCGGATATAATAATCTAAAGTGATAAATAACCCATCAACTAAGAACTCACCTCCTAAGTAGTGGAGAGTTGACATTTTTAATACTATTTGAATCAGTTATGACTTGCTATGAACACGAAACATTATTTCATCATAAAACAGTTTATATCTATGATTCTGCAGCAGTTCCATTTATGTCCAAATACCAGAATCATTGACTCATTCCATTGAGATTTTAGTCACTTACCCAACCCTTGGGGATCTAATCTTCTAAGCCTCATCTATCAAATTTATTTGAGGTCATAAGACTCAGAAGAACTCTATCTCAAAGTGCTAAAAGAATTTATTCGTGTGATTTCAAAGCTCCTGTGAGTAATCACTTTTTAAAAAGAGAAAGTGAAAGAAGGGCCTCAGAAACGAAAAAGGATCTATTTTCCAATATTCAAATAAAGGAATAGAATGTATATAAAATAAACATTAGATCACTTATATTGGATTTGATTCCTGGAAAAATTCTGGGATGTATTGTTTTAAAATAGATACTAGATATGTAGAAAGGGAACTAATAATCACAAAGAGCCACCGTGACTTTATGAAAAATAGGTTGTGCCTTGACTGTCTTACTTTCCCTTTTTATGGGTTACTACCATGGTAGGTCAAAGAAACACTATACATATAGTTTGCCTAGAATTTAACAAGCCATTTGACATAGTATTTCATTCTATTATTCTAGAAAATATGGAGAAAATGACAACATAATTATTTGAATTCAAAATCAGTTGGATGTCAAAACATGACTGCTCATTAAATATAAAATGTCATTTTAGAGAGAGAACTCTAATGGAGTTCTTGGCCCTAGACCTTTATCAATGATTTCACTAAAGGTATAGCTGAAATTTTTGTCAGATTTGCAAATTACATGACAATATGTTATTTTGGTAGTCAAAAGCATCCTGAACCCAAATGTGTACATATATGTGATCATGCCCCAATCCCAATCACATATTCTCAGTTGGATAATACAGACACATGAGATAAAGAAGGCATATCTGGACAAAAGTTCCTCCTTCCCCAACCCAATCTCCCAAAATTGAGGTTTAATTGATTACCAAGCTCAATGTGAGTCAAAGTGTAAAATGAAAGACAAAAAAGTTTGCTTACCATCAGTCTCTATTATGAAAAATATGGTGTCCAAAATGAAGATGTTCCTAAGGATTATAACATGTGGAAAAGGAAGAGTTCTAAGGGATCCTCTGCTCTACTCCTTTCCTCTAAAGAAGGAGTCATCAAGGCACAGAAAACATGAAATGACTTGTCAAAATCCCTCTGTACTTTACACTAGTTGGACCACACCTGGAGTATTCAGTGCGGTTTGGGGATGCATGATTTAGGGGGGACACTTTCAGAGAAGAACTAAGATAAGGAAAACTTTTGAAATAAAGCCATATACCTCATTATTCACCCATATAATATTGATTATATCCCTAGATGAAGAAAAATAAAGGAGCCTCTTGATGAGGGTGGCAGAAGAGGGTATAAAATCTGCCTTGAAGTCTAACAGCAAAAAAATCAAAATCTTGGCAACTAGTCCCATTATTTCCTGGAAAATGAAGGGAAAAGAAATGGAAGCAGCATGAGATTTTATATTGCTGGGCTCAAAGATCACTTCAAATGGTAACTACAGGCATGAAATTAAAAGATACTTGGTACTTAGAATGAAAGCTATAGCAAATCTGGATAGCATATTAAAAAGCAGAGGCATCAGCTTGCTGGTAAAAGTCCATATAGGCAAAGTATGGTTATTCTACTGCATGGCTGTGAGATTTGGATGAAAGTTGAGTGTTTCATTGCTTTTGGAATGTATTTTTGAAGATGACTTTCAAGAGTCCTTGGGCAGCAAGGAGATCAAATCAGTCAATACTTAAAAGAAATTAATTCAGGCTATTCACTAGAAAGTGAAATAGTAAAACTGAAACTTAAATACTTTGGGTAATATAATGAAAAGAAAGGACTTATTGGAAAAGATCCTGATGTTGGGAAAGTTTGAAGGCAAAAGGAAAAGGGGATGGCAGACGATGAGATGCATAGATATACCACAGAAACAATGAATATGAACTTGGGGAGACTGAGAGACAGTGGGTTACAGCAGGGCCTAGTGTGCTATGACCCATGGGATCATAGAGTCTGACATTACTTAATGACCAAACAACATTGCTAGGTATTCCAACAATGGTGAAGAAAAGCCCATTGTAAGGATATGTTGTAACCAGATCAAACTTGCCTGATTTTTAAATTTTCTATATGATCATTTACATGTTAAAAATCAGCAAGTAGGACCATCTAGGCCTGATTTATTTATTTTTATTTTGTTCGTTTTTTAGGGTTATGAAACTGATAGAAAAATTTAAAAATGCAGCTTAAGCTAAAAAAAAAAGTGTGTCCTGTGTGAAAGATTTCTCAAAAGTAGGTTGTTAAAAATTTTCAGATTTCAGTATTTAAGGGAGTAATCTACAAGCATTTGTTAACTTATTACTAAGTGCAAGGCACTGCAATCACCTCCAGTTAAGGAAAACAGACCCACCCCCAAGTTATGGGGAAGGCACTGATTTCTTTATGAGGCATTCACTTAAAAACAATTCTATTTGTTAGTAAGATTTGTATTGTTTTTCTTCTGATATCAAGTCTATCGTGTCAGTTTGTAACTTCTGCCTATCAATTCCTGTTCTCTTCTCTAAAGCCACACAGAACAAATTTAATCTCTTATCTGTCAACCCTCCAGGTGTTTAAAGATAGATATCTTTTCTACTTGAGACTTTTATTCCTCAGTCTTCCTGGTACACATTCTAGCCTTCCTCATTGTTCACTCCTGGACTATTACAGAAGATTGCTGTTTGTTCTCACTGCCTCACGTTTTTCCCCACTCCAGTGCATCTTCCATTCAGCAGTCACATTCATCTTCCTAAAACTCATCCGATTATGTTGCTATCCCCATTCAATAAAATACTGTAGGATCCAAAATAAATCCTATTGCCTGTAGGATCCAAAATAAAATTTTCTGTTTGTCATTAAACCCTCTGTAACCTGGTCCCTTCCTACCATTCTACTCATTTTTATACCATAATTCGACCCTACTATCACCACGTATTTTGTGGTCCAAGGACACTAAATCCCAGCTGTTCCTCACATAAGCTAGTCCATCTCCCACCTTTAGAAATTTTCTCTGCTATTCTCCATTCTTTGAAGGCTCTCCTTCCTCATTTCCACCCGCTACCTATCCTGGCTTTCCTTCAAGTTTCAGTTAAATACACAGAATTCCTTTCTGGCTCTCGATATTGTTGTTTTTCTTCTGATATTATCACTAATTTATCCCTTACAAATATTGTTGTTTAAAAGTTGTCTTCCCCAGTACACTATAAGATCCATTAGAATAGGCCTCTCTTTTCTCTGGTTGTATCCTCACTAGTTAAAATAGTGCCTGGCACAAAATAAGCACTTAATAAATGTTACTTGATTGACTACTTCAAGATACCCAGTTTTTTTTTTTACTTGCTCCACATATGACATGTATTCAAGGCCCTAGATGATATAGAGGATACAACACTGGACTTATTGTCAGAAAGACCTGATTTCAAATCCTGCCTGAGACACTTAAACTTTACGCATCAGTATAAAATGAAAGGACTGAATTTGATGGCTTCTAAGCTGCATTTCAATTCTAAATCTCTACACCTGTGATCTCTTTACCATTTTGTTTGTCCCATTCTAGAACCTCTCCAAATTCCATCTTCTTACTAAACTGTGGTATCCAAAACTGAACATAATAATCCAAAGGTGGTATGATGAGGGAAGGATACAATGGGACAATCACTTCCTTATTTGTTGAAGATTATTTTTTCTTTCATGATGCAACCACATATTGAATTTGATTTAAGGCTGCCATGTCACACTGTGGATTTATATTGAGCTTTTTAAGTCTATTGAAAACCCCACATTTTTTTTTGTCTAATAACTCCTAAAAACTGCCTCCCACACCTAGTATGTATGTGTACACACATACACACACACACACACACACATTGTCTTAGCCCGAAGTTTAAGACTTTGCCTTTATCCCTATTCAGTTTTGTCTTATTAGATTTAATCCAATTTTCTAGACTGTCAATGTGTAATATGTGTACTATTATACAGTATGTTAGCTCATTTTCGAATTATCTGCAAATGATTAATATGCCATATATACAGAAATGTACCATTAATGTTTAAGAACTACCTCTCTAATGGGGAAAATATATTTGCATGTTATACTTTTAACTTTAATCTACATTTTAACATATTATACACAGCATTCTTAAGTTTAAATCACCAACAAAATAATAATGAAGATTAGATTTTATAATTTCTGATTTTTAAATGCCCCCATTAAAAATTTAACATTTATCTTTTACCAGCCGGTATGTCCTGGCTCTAGCACACCACTGAATATATGCCCTTATCCAATAAAAATACTAAATAGCATTAACTCTATGATATCCTTGTAATTCTAATGAGTCTATATCTGAGGAGAACCTAGAAGTCTCCAAATCGAATTATAAGGTATGGATTTTCTAATTTTTTTTTCTTAAATAACATTTAAAAATCAAAATAATTCATTTGAAATAGATCATACAATGAGTCCCTCCTACCTCTCTCAATCTAATAAATGGAACATTTCTTTCATTTAAATACATATGTATATATGTGTGTATATGTATGTGTGTTTGTGTGTGTACATATGTCTCATGTATGAAACGTGCATATTTCTTAAGATTAGCTCAATCGACTTCTCTTGGGCTAAAAGCTTTTGGCTCCTTATTTTTTTTAATCTTTTCCTATGTTGACTATAATAAAATATAAGCCTCTTTACTGGCCTGGTTTATGTTATTATTAATAAGTAGACATAAATAATAAATTTGGAAAGTGGTTTTTTGCCACGAACTAAAAACTGCATGTATGAAATGATTAAATCATCTCTGTAACTAAATGTACAATGTCATGTACAATCCACATGTTTATGTGTACACACATATAATTATATCTATATATGCATATATTTGTGTGTGTATGCACAGAGCACCATTTTATACATTTTGTAGTTATTTCTGGCAAGCTGTCTTACAATCCTTTATAAATGTAAATTATCTTACTCAACCTCCCAGCACATCAATGAAGTAGATTTATGAGGAAGCTGAGATATAGAAAAGATGCATTTGTCTTCCTAATATCCTGTTCATTGAGTCACTAGTGGTCCCAGGCCTTTCCAGTACTATAGGTTTCTGATTCATGTATATGGATTTTTAGAAATACATACCCTTCTTTACTCCAGCTTGAACACAAATTCATAGCAATGAGAAAATAAGAGGCAGATTTTCTTTAAAAATACTGATCTGTCATCTCTTTTCTACTATTTTGAATTCTTTCCACAACACAGCTTGATTATATATGACTTACTTTGTTCCTCTTTTGAAGAGCCCACCAAAGCAATCTTTGCCAGAAATACAACATCTCTTGAGTGAAAATTGCTGAGAAGATATACTTTTGGAAAAGATATGCCCCCTACAAACACACACACACACACACACACCTCCAAGGTTCCCCTAGAGCCCTGAGGGGACCTAGTCCTTACCTTCATGTAATTTGTTTCCTCACTGTGTGAGCTGAGATCACCACTTGACTCCATATGCTATATTTTAATAATACTTGGTAATTTTTAGCTATGGAATAAACATCACCTTTGATATGTGGAATGGAATATTATTCTGCAATGATAGTTTTGTTTTGTTTTTTACTCCCCAAAGAAGTACTTCTAAGACCATTTATCAATAATTATCATTAAAATAGGAGGGAGACAATATGAAGACTCTCTTGCGGCAATAGTTCCAGACTTGGAAACTTGTGCTTAATTCCCACCTCATAGATTCAGATTTTGTATAATACTGACCAAGTCACAACCTCTTTGTGACTGTTTTCTTTATCTGAAAATACATAGAATAATACTACTACCTGCAGAGAGTTGCTGTGACACTCTAATGAGACAATGGTTAGGAAATTTTTTTTCAGAACTTAAAATTCAGGTACAGTTAAAATGGTGGGGTGAGATTCAGCATTTTTGGCTATCGCACCAAAACACCTATTCTGAAACATGTTCTCTAGGTAGTTGTGGAGGAGATAATGTATAATTCCTGGCTCTCATCCTGCCTCCACCATATCAATACATATTTATAGGCTTTGTTTTTCATGTTAGGTGAGAAAGGAGAGGATTTTTTTGTTTCAAAAAATTAATAAATAAAATATAAAGAGCTATATTAATGTGAGTCATTATTGTTTTAACAAAGAAACAATTCAATTAGAATGATATCCAGCTGTCTTATTTATGTTTTTGTCTATGTAATTATTCAGTTCTTTGTTGTAATCACACACACACACAGAGATACAGACATTTGAAAATATAAATCAAAATCAGACAAGTTCAGTTCCTCTCCATTGATCTTTGATTTAGAAACACACAATTGAAATACATGACCTGAGGGAAATGTATCATTGTTTTGTTTGTCAAGGGAACAAAAAACAAATATTTTATTTTAAATTCATTCTGTTGAAGACAAAGTTTATAGCAGGAGGCAAAACCCCCTAAGATTAACTGATCAATCATTATAAGTATTTAATGATTTCCTTTCAAGCAACAGGTTCTTCTAAGTCAGTGGTTCTCAACCTTCCTAATACCATGGCCCTTTCATACATTTCCTCATGTTGTGGTGACCCCCAATCATGAAATTATTTCTGTTGCTACTTCATAACTGTAATTTTGCTACTGTTATGAATCGTAATGTAAATATCTGACACACAGGAGGTATTTTCATTGTCACAAATTGAATATAACCCACAGGTTGAGAACTGCTGGTCTAAGTGGTGGCACTTAGAAAGTAGTTGATGTTATTGTTCAGACATGTCAAACCCTTCATGACCTCATTGGGGTTTTCTTGTCAAAGACACTAGAGTGGTTTGCTAATTCCTTCTTCAGCTTATTTTATAGATGAAAAAACTGGGGCAAAGAGGGTTACATGATTTGCCCAGGTTTACATAGCCAGTAAGCATGTGAGGTCAGATTTTATTCAAGTATTCCTGAATTTAGGAGACACTAGTACAAATAGGAGAGAAAACTGTTGGTTGAAAAGCCTTCTAGTTATCTCACATTGCACCATTATTCATACTTTTTTTTTCTTTACCAGACCTATGATGTCATTAACACAGGGATCAAGAACTTCTTCTGGTTTTAATCTTAGAGTGGTCTGCACCTGTAAAAGGTTAAATAATTTGCCTGAAATCAACAAAAATAGTGCCTGTCAAAGGCAAGATCAAAAACAAGTGTGTCTAACTCATAAGCCAATTCTCTATCCACTATTGCATGTTAACTCTATATTTTCCTCATACTTAATAGAAAATTGGAAAAAATGAGCTTGGTGTTATGGGAAAATAACTCAATTTGAATTCAAAGTTGGTACAAGTTCTGACACCATTTTGAAAACTACATAACCATATTTTGTTTTTATATTACAACCATTACCAGATGACTCCCCAACCAGTGAAAGCTATCTTTCAATAAAGTAAAACAATTCAGCTAAACTAACAATAATGACTTTTCTGGAAGTATAGTCAACATTCCATGCCTGTAGCACCTCCCTTACCTCTCTATTTTTAAAGTATTATAATCAACAAAAATTCATTTTCTCTCCTTAACACTCCCCACACGATTAAAAGAAAAATGAATTTTATAATATACATGCATAAACAAAATTCCACATTTTGTCTTCTGTGGTCTTCTTTGTCCTTTGATTATGAACTCTTCTGATAACTGCAGATCTGATAGGTAATTTTTCTGCATATTCCTCTAATTTTTTGTGATATGCTTTTATCTAGGTCAAGTGTCCATTTTGAGCTTATCTTGGTATAATAAGCTGGGAGGTATTAGACAAAGTCCCATTTTTTTCATTCTGCTTTCCAGTGTTTGCAGAAATTTATACCAAATAGTCAGGTTTTATTCCAGTATCTGGTTCTTTCTGTTATTGAATTCTAATGTATTAAACACATTTTTCCTAAATATTGTGCACTTGATCTATTTAATGTATGATCGATTTTTATCTGGTGTTAAATTGTATGGATCATTATTAATTTTTGGTATAGTTTAAAATGTGGAACTGGTATGCCTCCTTCATTCTCATCTTTTTTTTTCATCATTTCTCTTTTTTATTTTTGAATTTATTGCCACAATGTAAGTGTCATTATTATATTTACTTGTTCTATTAAGTAATGGTTCATGCAACCCTAAGTAAATTAATATATGTATTACTGACATTTTAAATATATTGGTTTATCCTATTCAGGAGCAAGAAATATATTCCAAATTATTTGTGTTTTTATTTCTATAAATAGTAGTTTGTAGTTATATTCATACAATTCTTATATGTATCTTGAAATGCTGAGTACCACATATTTTAATATTCCATATTTATTATTAAGTGAATTTCTATTTCTTTGTCTTTATGCTGGGTTTTATGAATATGATATAGAAATTCTGATTTGTATGCATTTTATTTTATATCTATGCCAAAGGGTCATAAAAGTGTGCATGCCCATTGAATAAGGAATGCTACTACTATGCCTGGATCTCAAAGAAATTAAAGAAAATTAAAAAGGGTTTATATGTACAAAAATATTTATAGCAGTAAAGAATTGGAAATTGAGGGAATATTTATCAATTGGTTAATTGCTGAACAAGTCTTGTCATGATTTTGATGGCATACTATTGCGACTTAAGAAATGATGAGCAAGATGGTTTCTGAAAAACCTGGGAAAATGTGTATGAACTGATGCTAAGTGAAGTGAGTAAAATGAAGATAACATTACACATAGTAATAGCAATAGTACTGATAATTGTGAAAGACTTAGCTACTCTCTTCAATAAAGAGATCTAAGGCAATTCCAAAGAATTAACAATGAAAAATGCTCTCTGAATTCACAGAAAGAGGTAATGAACTCTGAGGGCAGAGCTTTTATTTTCTTGTTTCTCTTTACTTTTCTTTCTTTCTTTTTTTTTTGCAAAATGGCTAACATAGAAATATGTTTTACATGACTTGACATGTATACTTGATACATTACTTGCCTTTTCAATGGTTGGAGCAGTGGCTAGAGGAAGGAATTTGGAGCTCATTTTTTTAAAATTAGGTTTAAAAAGTTTTGTAAAATAATTGGTTAAAGAACAAATTATAGAAATGACAAACAATTTTTATTAAAGATAACAATATGCCAAAATCTTGGCAATGGAACCAAAACAGTACTTAAGAGAAAATTTTTGCTGCTAAAAAGTTGTTTTTTTTAAAGAACAGAATATTGGATTGGGAATAAAATGAAAAGTACTAAAAAATCAACAATTTAAATATTTCAAGTATACACTCATATAATAGTACTGAAAATTTTTTAAAAAGATGGAAAAAGAAATAAAACTAAGAGCTATTTAAAAATAAAAGTTAAATCAGGGAAGAAAATGGAACAAGTGTTTTAGCACCTACCACCTGCCAACTCTCGTGCTAAAAGGCTTGAAAATATTTCATTTAATCCTCACAATAACCTTGAGAGACATGTATTATTATCTATCTTTGCCATGGAAGAAATTGAGGCAGAGAGAAGTTAAATGACTTGTTCAGGTCACATAGACAGTATCTGAAACTTGAATTGAAATTAAATCTTTCTGATTCCAATGTTCTATTCACTGAACTTCCAAATTGGCCATTAGCTAATTTAATTTTTTAAGAGGAAAGCAAAAGACTAGTATCAAAAATGAAAAAGGAGAATTTGAAAGAAATAAAGATCATAAGAAATTAATTTGTCCAATTATCCTCTGACATTCAAAGACCTTCACAACCTGACCCTTTCCTATCCTTACAGTCTTCTTGAAGTTTATTCTGCCCCTTTCACCCTACTCCACAACAAAATCTTCATTATAATGGTACATGCATTCTTACTGTTCCTCTCACACTCTATCACCTGACTCTAAATATATATGTCCCAGCTAAAATACCTCCTACCATAAGAAACCTTTCCTGATCTCCCTTAATGCTAATGCCTTCCTTCTATTTATTTCTTCCAATTAATCAATAGGTGTGTGTGTAAGTAACTAATAGTTGTTTTTATGTTGTTGTTCACTCCATTGCACTGTGAGTTCTTAAGATAAGGAATCATCTCTTGCATTTAATTATAGTCCCAGTACTTACCACACTTTCTGGCACATAGGAAACACTTAATAAATGCTTATTGACTGATTGGTAATTACAGTGAGCACCCTGGGATTTAATCCAGGCAGAAAAAATATAGAGGATATAAATTATCCTCATATCAATTGATATTACAAATATCAATTATATAGAAGATCAGTATCCAAGGGCATGCTGCTTTGTCCCATAAACCACATCCCTAATCTCTCTGGCAGTGTTCAGTCCTTAAGTAGTGTAGAATTTTTTCAGTTTCCTGGGGCATGCTTCCTAACTGGAGAAACCATAATTGTTTCCACACTCTTTCCTGATGTCTTTCCATGTCCCAAAATACAATGCTTCTAGTTTAAACTCTTATTATCATTGCTAATTAAACGACTTTATGTCCTGTTGTGGCCTCATGTCTCTTCCCTCTGTAGAGAAGAGAGCCCCACTAAGGTAAGAGGAGAGCAGGCATGAGGTAAGACCATCATTCTCCCTCTTCTACAGCAATACCAACCACAAATCCAACAAAGCAGGTCTACAGCTCCATAGTTAAGAAAAAAAGAGTGACACTAGCTATAAATATGTAAAACATCCAGAGAGGGGTAACAGAGTCATCTCTCCCTGATAATTTCATATCCCTGTGGGAAGTCCACAAATTCAGAAGTTTAGAGGCCTCCAGATGGTGAGATACATGGCAATAACTACCATCATTGGAGAAATCTTATGATTTGTTATTATCAGAGTAATAGTTTTGAGTTATTCTTCCCCTTAGAGTTCTGACCACATTAGCTACCTTTCAAATCCCCATGGCTTTCCATCCAAATCTCTTGATTGTCCCTGTCAAAGGAAAGGAGTTATCTTCTCTTGCCCATTCTGGATATTATGTATTCCTTTACATCAGCAATTCTCAACCTGTGGGTTATGTTCAATTTGCAACAATGAAAACACATCCTGCATATCAGATATCTACATTATGATTCATAACAGTAACAAAATTTCAGTTATGCAGTAGCAATGAAAGTAATTTTATGGTTGAGGGTAACCACAACATGAGGAACTGTATGAAAGGGTTATGTGTAGAGTGGCCTTTTGGGTTGATGGACAAAGAGTATGTGCTATGACCAGTGAGTTATCTTGACAAACTTATATTAATTCCCATCCTGCTGCCTTTTGCAACAGGTCAGATTTGCCTGTTATTACAATTATTGTTTTATTTCCTACTTTAGCATTCCAATCCTCTATGATGAATGTGACATCTTTTTAATATAGTTTCTAGAAGATGTTGCAGTCTTCATAGAACTAATCAGTTTTAGCCTCCTTGACAGTGGTTGGAACATAATCTTGCATTACTTTGATGTTGAATGGTTTGCCTTGGATTCATATACCTTTCTGTCATTTTTGACGTTATATCCCAGCACTACTTCTCTCACCCTTATATTGACTATATTGAGGGCTACTCCATTTCTTCTAAGGTATTTTTGCCCACAGTAGTACATGTAATAATCACCTGAATTAAATTAACCTATTCCTATTCATTTAAAGTTCATTGACACCCAAGATGGAGATGATTAATCTTTCCATTTCGTGTTTGACCACATTCAACTCACTTTGGTTCATAGATCATAAATTTCAGGTTCCTTTGCAATCTTGATCTTTACAGTATCAGATGTTTTGTTTCTTTTTTATCATCAGATAAATATACAACTGAGCTTCATTTTTGGCTTTGGTCCAGGGACTTCATTAGTGCTGGGGCTACTTATAGCTGTCCTTCCCTTGTCCCGAGTAGCATGTTGGACACCTTCCAACCTAGGAGACTCCTTTTCCAGTATCAAAATTTTTATCATTTTAATATTATACATAGAGTTTTCTTGGCAAAAATACTGAAATGGTTTTCCATTTCCTTCTTCAGTGGATCACCTTTTTCTCTAGTATGACCTGTCCATCTAGGGTAACCTTACACAGCATAGCTCATAATTTCATTGAACTATGCAAGCCTACTCACCACAATAGGGAAATAATCCAGGAGGGAGTATTAAGATACACCGTAGGCTAAATCATATCCCACTAAGCAAGCAGCATGATACCTCAAAACTGTTATGTAATTTGCTGTCATTAAATCCAATTAAATAAAAATATGTGGGTGACCAACTAATAGACATCTTGATAATGAGAGGAATCCAAAGAAAATGACAACAACCTTATCCCCATTCTCAAGCAACTTACAATATAGTAGACACAGAAAGACATTAATACAACTTAAATTCAAAATTGGTTCTAATAACTTCATAAGAAAATGCCATGAGAAATCTGAAGAAGTCTTGACATTTTGAATGTCAATTAATCCATGAACAAGCACTTATTTAATTCCTGCCTTATGTCAGGCACTGTACTATGTGCTGGGGATAAAAATACAAAAGTGAAGCAGCCCTTACCCTCAAAGAGCTTACCTTCTACTGGATTGGGGAGGTACCAAGGAATGTAATGATACTATATGACAACATATTGTCAGACAAATAAATACAGGATATTCTAAAAAGGTCACACTGATACAGGGAGTAACAATTGAGGAATAAAGAAAGACCTCTTGAAGCAGGTGGAAATTAAGTTGAGTTTTGAAGGGGTCATGTATTCCAAAATGTAAAGTATAAGAGTGAAGTCATTTTAAACAGAGAAGGCAGCCTGAAAATGCATAGACGTAGGACATGAAAAGCAATGTATGAGGAATAAGATTTTAAAAGGGCTCTGCTTAACTGGACATAGATCAATATCTTATACCACATCCAAAATACAGTCTAAATGGGTTCATGATCTAGATATAAAGGTTGATACCATAAGCAAACTGGGAGAACAAGGAATAGTTTACCAGTCAGATTTATGGAGAAGGGAAGAACTTATGACTAAATAAGAGATAGGGAGCATTTAAAAATTCAAAATGGATAATTTTGATTACATTAAATTGCAAAGATTTTGTACAATCAAAGCCAATGCAACCAAGATTATGAGGAAAAAGGAAAATTGGGAAAGAAGTTTTACAACCAGTATCTTTGATAAATGCCTCACTTCTAAAATATATAGAGATCTGAGTCAAACATAGAAGAATACAAGTCATTCCCCAATTGGTAAACTGTCAAAGGATATGAACAGGCAGCTTCCAGAGGAAAAAAATCAAAGATATCTAAAATCAAATGAAAATTGCTCTAAAACACTATTGATAAGAAAAAGGCAAGTCAAAACAACTCTGAGGTACCACATCTCACTAGTCAGATTGGCTAACATGACAAAACAGGAAAATGATAAATGCTGGAGAAGATGTGGGGAAATTGGAACACTAATGCATTGTTGGTGGAATTGTAAACTGATCCAACCATTCTGGAGAGGAATCTGGAACTATGCCCAAAGGGCTATTAAAAATATGCACACATTTTGATCCAGCTATGCCATATCTAGGACTGTATCCCAAAAAGACGATATAAGTAGAAAAAGGACCCATATGAACAAAAATATGTATAGCAGGGGCAGTGAGGTAGCATGTTAGGTAAAGCATGAGTCCTGAAGTCAGGAGTACATGAGTTCAAATCTGGCCTCTTGCTGCAGCCAGCACAGTCTGGGCCTAGCTACCAGCTGATTAAAACAAGGAGAGAGTGAGAGAG
>CM053594.1:259324977-259354044 GCA_028646575.1 Pseudocheirus occidentalis | reverse complement strand
CAAATTTGACTTTTTAAGGCATTCTTCTCCTCATTGGGTTTTGGGCCTCTTTTGCCATTTGAGCTAATATATTTTTAAGGTGTTATTTTCTTCAGTCAGGTTGTTGACTCTCTTTTCATGATTTTCTTGCCTCATTCTCATTTCTCTTCCCAATTTTTCCTCCACTTCTCTTATTTGATTTCCAATATTCTTCTTAAGCTGATTTACAGCTTGTAGACAGTTTTCATGTTTCTTAGAAGCTTTTGAAGTGGGAGTTCTGACTGTGTTGTCTTCCTCCCATTCCATATTTTGATCCTTTTATTCCCCAAAGAAAGAATCTAAAGTTTGGTTGCTGTTCTTACTTTACTTCCTTTGCCTGCTCATGTTGGTCAGTGAATTACTTGATTTTTTAGCTTCGTGGACTCTGCTTCCAGAGGGAAAAGCTCTGCCCCAAATCGCTGGGGTTTTTGCAGGTGCTGGAGCTATTGGCCGGCTGCTACAGCTGCCACCAGCTTTGGCTCACTGAAAATGCACACCAGGACCACCACTCAAGACCACGATCTTGATTGAGGCTGTTCAATGCAAGAGTACTTACCCTCTAAACAATTGTTTGGCCCTGCTGCAGTCTGCCGACTGGGAGTTCTGAAGCAGCCACATGGAAGCCACTGCAGGGTTGCTACAGGTTCTGCTTCTTCCTTGCCCTGGAAGCAGTTTGGCCAGACCACTTTTCTTCCCCAAATTCAGCTGAGTTCCACTGACCATTCACTTTGTCCTTTTTTTCTCATGGCTTAATAATTCTGGAAATTGCCACAGCTGCTGCCGATCCAGTCTCCTGAAGGCTCCAGCTGCGGCTCATCCTGGCTGCCCTGGGGCCAGCCATGGTTCCAGACTGGGCTGGTTTTGGCTCCTAACATTCTGTGATGAGCCCTTCCTTCTGAGGTGCCTTCAGTGAGAGATGTGTTTTTCTGTATTTCTGTGGGTTATGGAGCTCTAAAATTTGTTTAGAGTCATATTTTATGGGTATTTGAAGTGGCTATGTGGGAGCTGTGGAACCGCTGCCATCTTGGCTCTCCCCCCCCCCAATTATCTCAGTCTTTCAAAATACATTCCCAACATTTAAAAACTTGAGTCAATGTCTATTCTTTCTTCACCAGACAGCTTCTAGAAGTTTAACTGATTTTGTGTTCTTGGTTCAAACCACCATCCACCAAACCTGTAACATACTCCCTATAAAGTACCTGATTGTCTATACTTCAATGCAATCATGTATAGCTCATGTTGTTAAAGAACTTATTAATGTGAAAGAACATTGATATCCTTTCTTGTAATAGTCCAATTTAATTTTGGTGTATCCCCTGCCACCGTGCCTATTTTTCTTTGCACAGCCACCTAATAGCACTTCCCTTTTGATTGTCTCATTCCCACTTGTCTGGCACCTTCCTACATGATCCACTAACTTTAGCACTACAGCCCTCTCTTTGTCTGGAGGCTATCTCCAAGCAACTTTCATTTGATTTTCTCTGCCTTTTTACAGCTCTCTAGTCTGGTGCTGGATGCCCTTTATTCCTTCCACATTCCGCACTCATTGTTATTATATCTAATTCACATCTAAATGTTACTTTCTAATGTGCCATAGGAGCATAGTTAACATGAGGTACTCTGTGCGGATTTGTAATTAGCATGTATACTCAAAGCACCTACACATATAAACAACTTGATGAATGTGTCTAGTTATCTTGTCTTCCTGCTCTCTGTGCTATTCAAGATGGACAACATTTTTGTCTATCTCTGTGTATGTATGTGTGTGTGTGTGTGTGTGTGTGTGTGAGACACACTTGGTAGCAAGGATGTGTTAGAAGCAGCTCAGACCAACCTTTAAAAAGTGATTTTTAAAGTTTTTTAGTGTGAGCATTAAAATCTAAGAAACAGAGAACTGCTACAAATTAGGATTTGTTACTTTGCTGATTATCCAGAATCATCTAATTTATTGCCAGAGGCTGTAAGCTGCTTGAAAAATTCTGTAATTCTGCCTCCATCAAAATGTAATTGCTAGAGTTAAGGAAATTATTAAAAAGACAACACAACATAGATAATGCTAAGTTGTGATTTTCTAAGTCATTAAGTGCCCAAAGGATCATTTGTGTTTGAGTTTCACATCAATGGACTGCAGACTTAAGAAATTGATGGAGAAATTCTTAAAAATGGAAATTGAATTTGAAAGCATGCCATTGCATATGATCTAGAAACACATTCCTGCTTGGTATCAGTCATCTCAAAGTGTAGTTTCACTACATTGTTACCATTTAGATTATGTAAAAGTTTATTTGAAGTTCCCTTTTTAAAAAAATACACTGAATCTTGGTTTCTGGTCCTAAGATTTGAGAAGAAATTACAGTCTGAAGTTCTACATTCTTGGAAATCAAAAGGATCAGCTCACCAGATATGGGACCAAGAGGTTTCTGGACCCATCTACTGCTTAGAGCTACCTAGTCTGAAGGCCTAGATTCAAGTCCCCACACTCTTCACCTGTGGCCTTCTACCATATCATCGTTTTTTTCTCCATTGCAGGAAAATAGGATTGGGGATAGTTTGGATTGCAGATTTTTTAAGGATAATTTGAATATAAATTGGTTTTGGTATTCCAACATTCATCTTAGAGCATTTATATCATTTTCCTTGTACATTTCAGAGATCTTATTTGATTTGCCTGGCAGAGTATGGAAATCAGATTTGAACACTTCTTATCACTAATAAGTAATTTGATTAAAAAATAAAGTGAATGAAGTAGTTAACAGTATATACGCTGAGCCAATTTGATTGAAAAGAAATCTGTGTCTTGCATTTGCTTCACAGCATGTTATTACTTTGGACAGTTCTTTTTCCCCCAGATTATATTTTGGGCACTTGTGTTCAAGGAGTGAATAGAACCATAGATCATCTTACTTAAGGGATATTTCAAAACTATGGCACAGAGGAATATTTGTTTTCTCTTCTACCTTAAATGGCACTGCAGTACATACTCCTGAATCCTGTAGCTCCTAATTGGAACTTTTTACCATAGCACTTGCTTTTCCATTGTGACTAACTTGGGAGAAGGCAATTCATGGATTCAGACCCTATTTTCAACATGATTCATGCCTTTCAACTATACTTGGAAAAAATGTTGAGGTGTCTTACCTACCTAAAGGATGTAATCCTACCTCTCCAGGGGGTTGAGAGGAAACATCAGTTAAAGAATTAGTTCAATCCCAGGAAACACTGGGGCACCTTATGCATGTTAGACATATGCATAGGCAGCCAGCAAACTTCATGAGTTACAAGCAATTTTGACATGAAGAATGAAATTTGCTTAAGACTCACTAAGAATGTCTCAACAGCATTTTATAGAAATGAAAGTTCCCTTTCCCACATTTTTCTTCAGAACTGATGATTCAGTCCCAAATTGCCTTCAGGAAAGAGGAAAATCTGAGGAAATATAGGTTCAAAGTACGCCCTTCATTCTGAAATCAAATGTTGCACAAGTGGGTCTCATTGGATGTAAATATTTCATGCTTCAGACACTGAGAATGCAGAGATCTCACTGGGAAAAGGAAGTTAGCATTACTACAAAGACTCAAAAGTCTTTTGAAAGTTGTAAGATCAGCTTTCCACTGAAAGTTCATCTGAGGTAATAATGGCTACCTTCCTTGAATTTTAGAACTTACTTCCCAACAGCAGCCTTCTATATAAGCATAATAAGGTCTGTATAAAGGCTCTGACCTCCTCCCAGAATGAGCGAATCAATTTGAAAATGTGCCAAGGCCTACCCTGTCCCACATGCATAATAGGATAACTGCCTTCTAGGAGATTACACTTATCTTGGGTTTCAATTTCTTTTTTAACCATTACAAGGGGTGAAGAAGAGAAGATATATATATGTAGGAATAAACACTCAAGATATAACAATTACAATAATTATCTCTTTGCATAAATTTTAAAATTTTTTGGCAGGGGTAAGGAAGTAGAGTTGTCATTTCCCTGGTGTTTAGATTTTCTACTGATGAAACTACCTTTTTTCCAGAGCTCATTGGTACCTCCTCAGTAATTTCTTATCTCAGGCAGTGGAATGTAGCATTCTCTGCATGAGATTAAGTGTCTTATTCAGGGACAGGAAACCTGTGCATATCAGAGGAAGGACTTAAACACAAGTCTTCCCGATATTGAGGTCTGCTTTCAGATACCTGTACATACCTGAAGATTTCAACATGATTTCACATATATCATGTATCACTTGCCTTGGTGAGGCAGATAGGGTGTAGTCTTATTTTTTTTCATCAATACATAAGTGTCAAATGAGTGTTAAAATGTCATTTTGCTGATGACTAAAACACTTGATTGGTAGGAAGATTAGAGAGGGCATTTCTGAAGTTATTTTGAGAGGAGAAATCTTCTTTTGAAATTGAATTTGGTCCAAAAGGTCAGGATTTTGTGGTAAAGATCACATAGGATATAGTCAATAAATATTGCTCAGGTTTTTTTTTTGATTGACTAGTTTATTAGGTCAGGTCAGTCAATAAATATTAAATGCCTATTGTGTGACAGGTACTCTGTTAAATGTTGAAGCTACAAAGAAAGACAAAATACAGTGCTTCCCCTCAAGGAAATCACAATGTAATGGTAGAGAAAACATGTAAGCAGCTATTTACAAACAAGCAAAATACAGGATTGAGAAAGGTCTGTGGAAGTTAGATTTTGACTTGGACTTGAAAGAAACCAGGGAATTTAGGAGATGAAGTTGAAAAATAAGAACATTTCAGTCATGGGAGATGGATTGAGAAAATGTCTGGAGTCGAGAGAGTATTTTGTTCAGCAATGAAGCCAGTGTCAAATTGATCAGATTGTGTGTTTGGAAGCATAGGGGTGGTGGTGTAAATTTTCCTAAAGACTGGAAACATGAGGGAGGATGGTACTTAGTTAATCCTAACCTCTCTGCTGATTTACAGAATCACATCACCAACTATCATTCACATATTTCCAACAGGATGTCCAGTAGACATCTTGAATTCAACATGTCCAAAACAATTCACCATCTTTTTCCCAAACCCTTCTCCCTCCTAAAATACCTGCTTACTGTTTAAGGTCCTGCCATCATCCAGTCCCTCATGCTCACAATCTTGATGCCACCATTCTCCACTTACTGTCTCCCAGCCCCCACAGCCAATGTGTTGTCAGCGCCTGTCAATTTCATCTTCATAACATTAACTCAATGCTCTACTTTATCTGACACTCCCATTACTTTGGTTCAGGTTGTATCCTCACTCCTGGACTACTGTTCTTGTTATTTAGTTTCCCTGCCATAACTTCCTCCCTACTCCAGTCCATTCTTTATTGAGCTGACAAAGTAATTTTCCCAAAGCTCAAGTTCAACCATGGTACTTCTTCCTTGCCCCCAACACATACACACGCACACACACACACACACACACACACACACACACACACACCCTCAGTAAATAACACTGGAATTTTATCATTTCTAGGATCAAATGAGAAATCAAAACACTTAATAAATTATCCTTTCCTACTCTTCTAGTCTTAACCAAACCTTTCCTCAGTATATTCTTCAGTGCAATGACCCTGGCCTCCTCACTTTTTTCTCACTTTTAAGGGAAAACACAATGCCTGGAGAAATTCATTAGCATTGTATGTCAATTTATGACGGGATGCTTGCCCAGGTTCTGGATAATTAACAATGCTTTCAGGCTTTCCCAGTCACCAATGGAATGAAACAAGGCTTGCTCCCATGCTTGCTCCCATTCCTTTTAGCATGATGTTTTCAGCCACATTGTCAAATGCATTCAATGAGGAAGAACACGGCCTCAAAGTCAGTTACCACACTGATGGAAAATTCTTCAACTGGAAAAGGCTACAGTCTAAGATCAAAGTGGAGGGAATGATGCATGATTTTCTGTGTGTAGATGGTTATGCACTCAATACACCCTTAGAAGCTGAGATACAACAAAGTGTGGATCAATTCTCTGCTGCTTGTGCTAATTCTGGCCTAACAATCAACACCAAGAAAGCACAGGTGCTCCATCAGCCACCACCACAGCACCCATATGTGGAACTATTGGTTACAGTAAATGGAAAAGTTTTAAATGCTGCAGATAAGTTCATTTACCTTGGTAGTGTCCTTTCCCAGGATGTACACATTGATAATGAGATTGACGCACACATTGCCAGAGCTATACTCAGTGTTTGGGAGGTTCTGAAGAAAAGTTTAGGAGAGATATTTGACAATTACCAAACTGAAGGTCTACAGAGTCATTGTGCTGACCTCATTGTTGTACCCCTGTGAAACCTGGACAGCATACCAGCACTGTGCCAGGAAACTGAATCACTTCCATCTGAATTGTCTTAGAAAGATTCTAAAGATCACCTGGCAGGATGAGACACTGAAGGTTTTACTTGAACTAAACTGCCAAGCATTCAAACTGTGCTTCAGAGAGTGTAACTCCACTGGGCTGGCCACATTGTTTGAAATGATAAATATGTGCTTGCCAAAAAGACTATTTTATGGAGAACTCACACAGGGCAAGAATTCACATGGTCATCAGAAGAAGTGATACAAGGACATTCTGAAGGTCTCTCTTAAGAACTTTGGAATTGATTGTGTGAATGGGAGATACTGGCACAGGACTACTCAGTATGTCATGCCCACATTAGAGAAATGTTGCACTCTGTGAGCAAAGCAGAATTGAAACAACTCAAAGGAAATGCAGGATGTGCAAATTTAGAGAACATCCCAAACGTTCACAAATAGAGATTATTTGTTTCCAACCTGTGGTAGAGCATTCTGAACTCATATTGTTCTGATCAGTCACCATTGGACACACTGAAACGTGACTCTAGCATAATGATGTCTTTTTGATACTCTTTGAGAATGAAGAACAAGCAGACCAGATTAATGATGTATTTAGTCTTACCAATTCAGATACCACTATTTAATGGAGAATGACATTAGAATCACACACACACACACACACACACACACACACACACACAAATGTTTCTGCAATCTTTGTAGGATGTTCAAATAGTTTATGATGAATACAGGTTCTTATACGATCTTTTTTCCAGAGGCATATGTTTACATATAAAGATAAATTTGCTCAACAACCACCACTATAATAGTGACTTTGCAGTCATTTTTATTATGTATTGCTGATTAATTTGCACCATTTGCTCCAGATATTGTGTTCCTTCTAGTTAGAAATATCACTTGTAGTAAAAAATGGAATACTTTCTAAGGTAGTTGACTGAGCATAGGGAAGGTAAGGACTGTTCTACAGAAACCTTTCAATCCTATGAAATATCAGACAACCAAATATCTGAGAGATATTTGGGAGAAAAGAACACAGTTGACTTCCAGGATTACAAATAACAAAAATTAGGAATGTCTCTTAAATCCAGATTGTCTTCATATTCTACTTTTAATCAATCCATAATCCATTATGGAATTTATCCTATTTCAATTTATTTAAATTCTTTTTTATTGCATTTACATTTTCAGACTAGCACTTATCTTGGGATATAGAGACCTTTTCCTTTTGGTCTTAAACTCACCCTGTAAAATTTGAAAGGGTTTTTTCTCCCCGTTTGATTTTCCAGGATGCAATTGACTCAAAGCCCTATAAAATTCACAAGTTTATAAACTTTCATCTGATCTTTCTCAGACTACTTTCTAGTTGAAAGGGCCCTACAGTAGAACCACAAGGCATAATAGAATTTCTTTCTGAACAATTATAGTCTGATTGATAAGGAAGCATTTTTGGAGAGCTTTATTGAATCCCACAGATGGCCAAGGTCATATTTCCCCATCTCTTCTCTCTGCCCATACAAACAATAATGACTCATCTATAATCCAGTTCTAGCTTCATCTTGGTCATACATAACTTGTCAAGTGTTTTTTTTAATAAAAGAACAAAAAGAGGAACAATTTGATGGATAATATAAGGAGGTCCATTTTATAATCTTTCAGTCCTTGTTAGTTATAAATTTTATTTGTGTTTATCCAGGATATGGAGTTGTCAAGAAAGGAGTTGTAAATTATAGCAACTTCTTCAGCTAAACCTTTAAGTCTGGATAATGATGTGTTTTTTTTTTCCTTCAAGGAAGAAAAAAATGAGAAAAAGTACAAGTTTTAATGATGCTAAGGCTGAAAAGTTTGTTGAAGACAAAAGTTAAATTTGCAACTCCTTTAATTAATTTTATAGAAATCTGAAAATGACAGAATCTTATAGAGTGTGCTTTTTTTCTATTTCCAAAGAGGGTTGTGTAAGACTCTCAGACATCTGACCTCATCACAACTGCTTGCAGTTCCAGTGAATTTGAGAGTCTCAACTTGGTGAATTGACTGGAACATGATTATTTAGATAATTAGAACTGTGAGATTTCAGAGAATCTCACTGTATACCTTATCTCTTATTTTCCTATTTTCTTTTCACCCCTGTGGGGCACTAAGAACAGAAATTAAGATTATGGGGTCATGGAATGTAAGTGATTTCCCAAAATTGCTCTCTATGGTCAAGTTGCAACTTAGGGAGTCTTAAAAAGTGATATGAGGCTCCCAGAGGTTTTCCTTGGGTCCAGGATTTTGTACAGTTTCATTTAACACCCAGTTAGTGGATTGAATGTTGAATATGGAATAAGAGATCCATGAGTCAACTTATTTGGTTATATGACTTTGAGAAAGTCACATAACTACTTTCAACCTTACTTTATTGTTAAAATGGGGACAGTATTAGTACCTACCTCATAAGATTGTTGGGAGGATCAAAGGAATAATGGACACTAAGAACTTTGCAAAAGAATGATATGAATATCAACTGCCAGTAGTAGTAACAAAAAACATATTTGATGCAGGTGACACCTTATGAAAAGGAATAAACATTTAGCAAATAAACATATTAATATATATACTGGGCATTCTGCCAAGCATTTTATTAATATTATCTCATTTAATCTCCAGAAGAACTCAGTGTGGTAGGTGCTATTGTTGGTCCCATTTTACAATTAAAGAAAATGAGGCAGACAGAAAGTAAGTGGTCTCTTTAAAGTCACACAGTTTGCAAGTGTCTAACGCTGAATTTGAACTTAGATCTTCTTGACTCTTACCCAATAAGCTACCTGGCTATTCCTTATGACAGAAAAAATAAACTTTAAAGGATAGCATAGAAAAACTCTAAGTAAAGACAACAGTATAAAATCATTTAAAAGAGATGACATAATGAAATACTGTAGAGGGGAAAGAGCACTATCCAGGTAATCAGGAGACCTAGATTCTAGAACCAGATATGCTGCTAAGTAGCTGTGTTTGTCCCAATTCAGGCCGTCATTCAGCGGCTAAAGGAAGTAAGCTTCAATTATTTGGAAATTCTATTTCAATGGAAAAATCTCTTTCCTGACGGAATTCCATATGGTTATTTGATTCAATTAAATTATAATTTAATTAATTTCAATAAGCATTTGTGGTAATGATATTAAATGAAAGGCATTGCACTTAATGCTGGGGATAAAAAGACTAACAAGAAAGTCTCTCGAGCTGCTGGTGTACTCCTGGAAAGATACAGGATATATGCAAATAAGTAAATACAAAACAATTAGAGGAGTAAGAGAACACTAATACATAGGTAGATCAGGAAAGGTTTCTTCCAAAACATGATACATGAGGTTAACCTTGAAGGAACCCAAAGACTCTCAGGGGAGGAACATACTAGGATGAGACAAAGGAACAGAGATCATAATTGAAGACTTGTTGAAACAGAGTTAGAAAACTGCCTGCTATCAGGATGCAATTCCATATAGGTTAACACAACATAATTTACTTAAAGACTTAAAACATGACAGAAAAACAAAAGAAACTAGAGTAAAGCATAGGCCTCATCCCACTCTGAGTATCCTGATTTAGATTTGACAGCATGACGAAAACATGTTGAACTTCTGTGATTTTCATGTGATCTGTGTGCCCTTAGCCTTCCCAAAATTGCATATAAGAAGTGTCTCTCAAGACTTGCCAGCAAGCATATATAATGCATAGTAACTCAGAATCACATAAACACTTCCTTTCCTGCATATAATGCTTACTTGTTTAATGGCACCTAATTCCCCCAAAATGGTATTATAGAATATTATCATACAAATGTATGATTGAACAAAGAAGACAGGTTGCCGATGAGGCAAGGACACAAGATGGATAAACTATAGTACTGTAGTGACACAAACCGAAAGATAAAATACTTAAGAGAATAACCTCTAGTTCTTCGGATGAATTCATTTTGTATGATTTCCATATATATATATATATATATATATACATACATATATACACATATATATGTGCACACAAACATGTGTGTGTCACTTCATTTGATCTCTACAATAATCTAGGAAATGTAAGCAATATAAACATTACCATCCTTATTAGGCTAATCAGGTGGCATGGTAGGTAAAATGTGGGACTATGAATAAGGATAGACCTGAGTTCTAATCCTGCTGTAGGCACTTATTGGCTATGTGACAATGGGCATATTGCTTAATCTGTCTGGTTCCATTTTCTCATCTGTAAAACGGGGACAATAATAGAACTTACCTCATAGGGCTCTTGTAAAGATAAGATGAGATAATTTGTAAAATGCTTTCCTAATATTGAAGTACTATATGCATTCTAGTTATTATTCAATCAATAAAGAAGCTAAAGCTCAGAGAGCATATTTGACTTGCATAGGTTCACATGCTTAGAAAGTAATTTAACTGGGACTTGTGAATCTACTGTTCTTTTCATTAAACTTTTTAAAATAAATGATTTAATTTTAAGGTTCTTTGTCTATTTTTCAATTTCTTTACCTATTGATTAGTAACAACCTATGTCATCATAGTCATATTTATTGTTAAACCATTTTAAAGATTTTAGGAGAAAGTGATGGTTTATTATTTTCATTCACTATGAATATAGCTTTTGATAAAGTTTCCATTTCCTCCTGTGTCCCTTCCTGATAGGCAAACACTGGTCAGAAATGTACCAAACAAGCAAGCAAGATTGAATGATTTTGTTTCAAAACATCTTAATTACCTAAAATGGGGTATATCCTATATATATATATATGCTACATCTAACCAAAAATAAACATCTGGCTTTTAGAACATTCCTATTCTATACTGTAAATCAAATGCTTAGCCCAGTAAATCTCCATTTGACCTATTATTGACAAAAATTCATAAAATTCCTTTAATTGTGTTTAGTTTGGGCTCTTTTATTAAGTAGTAATGTTTATGAATGTTTATATTCTCCCTCTCTTTATCATTCTTTTCATTCCTCATTCCTTTTCCTCCTCCCACATCTCTCTCCCTCTCCCTAAGACCTTTGTCTTCTCTCCTTCCATTTTTAACATGACTGTATTCTTGTCATCTGGGTCTGTTGTTCTGGGAAAACAAAAAGCTTCAAAGAGATGATGCTTATATTTCTTTATTCAATAAACTGGGTTCACAGGGTTACCATTTCAAATTTTTATTTCCTTCTTTCATTTGTAATGGACTACAGACAAAACTATTTAAGCAGGAAGCAGATGGTTACTGGGAAAACAGTTTATGCAATTCATTTCTAGGCCTAGCCTCGAAATCTCTTCAGTTGGTAAGGTCTCATTCCAGCTTACATCATGCTAGCACAGTTTCTGAGAAACCATGGTCATCTCCATACTTTAGACATCAGAGATTCATGAAGACAATCTGCTAAAAGAAAAAAGTGAAGCCACATTAAAAGTGAAGGAAGTGAAGCCACATTAATGAAATCATAGCTTTTCCCCAAGTATTGAAGGAGTTAAAAAGGTAAATACAAATGCTTTGTTTCTGTCTTGTGTTATCTTGAATTTTTTTTAACACAAAAACAGTAAATGGAAGAGACGTGAGATGACCTATTATCTCCTGTAGAATTTTTCTGACATACTTTAGAAAGTCCATTTCTTCTGTGTAAGGATTGAAAAGAAATATACCATTTACCTGGCAGTGACCTTAACTTGAATCTTGGGAATGTTTCTTACTAACTATATGGTATTCTGTGAGTTGTTTCTGCTCTCTGAGTCTCAGTTTCCTCATTTGTAAAATGAAGTGATGATCTCTATGGTCTTTTCCATCTATATGACTATGCCAAGCCATGAGTGATATTTGTCCATTTTTCTAAATAAGATAGAGCCTGAAATATCCCTATATACTTCACTCAGCCTCAGAATTTCTATATAGAACAATAATTGGGTTTCCTATTATTAAATTCAGGCATTATAACACAGAGAGACATATGTGTGCATGTTAATCCAATTAAACACAATGATACTCCCTGTGAAGTTTTGAGTTACCACAATTATTCCTCACAGCAAACCTTCACATATCTCTGTTGCCTCCCATGGACATTTGGTATTGGCTGGTATTGCATTTCATGGTACCCTGTAGTAACTGAAAATTGCTTACCATTAAATTTATTTACCAATAAATTGCTTGAATGGATAGAGTTAATTTCAGAGAAGGGTGTGTGGGCTGAAGTATTGAAATGCTAGATAAATAAACTGATAAACCTTTATGCACAGTCTTATTAAGGCATTCTAAAGAGATCTCCTTCCTCTGTCAGCTGCAATGTAATATTGCTTAAATAAAAAGTCACATAAAAAGATCAAATAGTTGGGAGCTGCCCTAATTCCACACCACTTCACAAAAGCTTTTGCATTTACTCTCTTTTCTCTCTTTTTTTTCATACGCAATATAGAAAAAAATTTTATTTCATTTTTACAGTTACAGAAGGCATTTAAGTAACTTATCCATGGTCATACATCTCTTCTGGTACTAAATTCTTTTTCTCTATGAGTAGCATAAGGGAAAAAATCAGGACTCTATCTGCTCCCTAGACAAAGAGGACTGATCACCCCCTCTTCAAGGATTACTACTGATTAGATAGCAGAACAGACAGAGGCCTTTGGACAGTGCAAATGACATAATAGAATTATCCCTTCCACACCACTGAAGTTTAGGTCATGATGCCCCATGATCTGGAAAATCCATGTAAATTTTTTTAGTCCTCCCTTTGTACCAGAGAAGTCTGAATTATTATGGTATGTTGATATTGCACTGTGCTATATACATTTCTGAGTTTCTAAACTTATTCTGTGTTGTCTGATGGCTTTTGTTTATCATGTGCAGCTTCTGTGAAGGCCCCCAAAATTCCTATTTAATTTCTTATTACAACCCATATATATATCAAAACTGTGATGGAGAAAGTTATAATACAGAAGTGATAACTGTAATATAATTATCTATTAAACATCTACTCTATTTCAAGAAGTAGAAGAGAACAAAATTTAATACAGAAGTAATGGTAATTTTGTAATTGAATTGTAATTGAAATCCTCTACATACATGAAAACCTTCCTAATGCCGCCACCTTTTAATACAGTTCCTCATGTTGTATTGACCCCTAACCATAAAACTATTTTCATTGCTACTTCATAACTGTAATTTTGCTACTGTTACGAATCATAATGTAAATATCTGATATGCAGGATGTATTTTTGTTGTTACAAACAGAACATAACCGAGAGGTTGAGAACCACTGCTCTACATGCTTAGGTTTCTAAACAATGAAGAGGAGACAGATTCTGTATATCCTCTCCAAGGTCCATAGTGTGTTCTTCATGTCCCATTTTACCAGCTCTGCTAAAAGAATTCTTGCATCACTTCCTTCCTTCAACAGCTTCTAGGTCCTTCACTGGTTTGAACAGCTCAGGGTTGCTCTTTCTACGCCACATTCTTAGTGAAGCACCTGGCACTTTTGACTCACAACCATAGTTTTGCAAACCACTTCTAAGAAGTGATTAAAAAAAAAGTAGTCATAAAGCCTTAGACTAGGGGTGCATTGAGGGAATCATAATGGTCCCAAACCCTATGATCCCATATTCTTAGCTGCTTTTTTCCATCTCTTCTCCTTTACAACAAAGCAAGGCAATTCTCTCTCTATTCTTCCTTAGCTCAGAGTACATTCTCATAGAGAAACCCCCCACCCCATTAAGTCTAAATTAATTAATTTTACAGAAATTTGTTTAGCCTCTACTATGTTCAAAACACTTCAGTGCCTTTTTTGGATCATACAGAATTTCAGAGATGAAGAAACCTTAAATGTCAGATAGTTCAACTCATGACCAAACTCTCCAAAATTGCCTCTTCAAGACAACCCAGTAAATGGTCAAAAACAAAATTTACTTGAAGTGGAAAAAAGGAAAGGAACAAACATTTAGTAAGTACCTACCATGTTCTAGGCAAACTATGTTATCAATATTATATCTGATTCTCATCAACAACACTATAAGTTTGGTGATGTTGATACCCTCACTTAAGGGTTGAGGAAACTGAGACAAATAGCTACTAGGTAACTTACCTAGAGTCATATACCTAAGAAGAATCTGGGGTTATATTTGAACTCGGGTATTTCTGACTCTAGTTTCATCTCCTATACCACTGAGCTGCCATTCATTTACTGAGGGACTGCACTGCCTCAAGATATAAACATTCTTTTTTTCCCATAGGTCTAAATGAGATAAATTTTTGCATGTTTTTTTAAACTAAATTTACGTTAAAATTTGCCTCTTTGAAACCTATACCCAAAAATAGAAGCCCTCTTCCACATGATAATTCTTCCCATGCTTTATTTAACATAGTCATCAAGTCTCTCTGGTTTAAATATTCTTAATTCTTTCATCCTATCTTCATGTGCAATACTCCCAAGGCCCTTTACCATCTTGATATCCCTCTCCTGAATGATTTATAGTTTATTAATGTCCTTCCTAAATTTTGGCAGCTAGACCTGCACATAATATTTAATGTGATCTCATCAGGGCAAAGGAAAGCAGGATGATAGACTCACTAATTAAACTAAATTGCTTTTTGATTTTGTATACAGGAATTTTTATTATTAAAAAACATTAAAAACATAATTTTAGAAGATACTTGATCACTTCAACTTGAAGACATCATGGAAAGCATAAACAGGCAAGCTGCCATGAAGATAATGCTATTTCGTGCTCTACAGATGTTGCAGAGGATATAGAGGAATTCCATAAAATTTTGACAAGATAGTCCAAATTGAGTCAATATTTACCTCCATCTCCCAAATCTATAGTATTAGGGAGGTGGTAATAGCAAAAACTATGTTGGAAAATGCAGCGTCTCCTAAAAGGATCAGGTTTTGACAAGATATTGCTTAGTCATGGAAAGATTAATTCTGTAGTCAGAGAACCTCATTTCAAACCCTACCTCTGATGCTTGCTACATGAACAACTTTGGGCAAGTTGGGGCTCCCCTAAGTCCTCAGGTCACCTACCTGTAGTATGAGGACATTGAGTAAGAAGGCCTCCGATGTCCTCTCAGTACTAAATCTCTTGTCATATGACCCCCTTATACCTATCAATTATGTTCAGTTGCTGTTTGCATTGATCATTAGCACCTTTTGGTCAGCAACAATTATTTTATTAATACAAAGCATGAAGAGAAATGTGAAATAATGCTGAGCGAAGAAAACAAAAACAAAAGAAAAATATACAAATTGACAACTATGTAAAGACAACAACAACAAGGAAAAAATGCTCTTGATGATCTCTCTAATTCCTTCTCTGAGATTCTATGACTTTGTGAGATTGATCTGTATTAGGTGCATGGTGGTTAATGCAAACTCTGAGGCTCCAACAATGGTTTTGAGATTTATCAACAGCAACTCTGCATAGGCAGAGTATTAAGCATGTCTAAAATATGGGGGAGGAGACTGAGGAACTATTTTAGATTGGTATGACAAGACCAGCAATGACAGTATTTGGGAAACGTAAGTCCTAAGGTGTGAGTTTTTTGTTCTCCATCAATTTTGTCAATAGCTAGGGAATGCATCTCCTTTGTTTGTTGTGAGTTCAGAAAGTTCTCCTAGTAATGGCTGCCTAGGGCTCTGGGAGTGCCTGAGCAGAGATGAATGCAATCAAATCACCTGGGGAGACTTCAGTGAAGAAAGAATTGTCAGTCAAGCTTAATTGATTCACCCTTACAGAGATACTCCCTTCCAATAGGGTGTCAAGAAGAGGAAAGGAGCTTCAGATGCTTAGGTAATTTGCACCTTCCCCTTTTTAAAACCTAATTCCCTTTTAAGAGTAATTAGAAGGTCAATACACATTGATGAAGTCTGGTTGGGTGTTGTTGTTTTTATACTGGAGGAGAATAAGACAAGAGGATTCCTAAATTCCCTTAGCAAATGGCTCCCGGTGGCTGATCCAGGAGTAAAAATTTACTTTTTGTCTGGTTTTGGATGGTTTCTTTTGAGTTTTAGATGAAGATCGCTTCTAATATAGGTTAGAGCTGAGGCACTGAACAAATTTTGCTTGACTTTTCAAATAACTCTTTAAAGAGTCTGAGTGTGTTCTTAAGAGAAGTCACTAACAACTAGGTCTAACATCTATTTCACTGGACCTCGCCCCCACCCCAGCCCTCACAAAACAACTCCAGCCAAAAGTAAAGTAAAAGTAAAGTAAAAATTTAAAATATGAGTTAAATAAGTTAAAATATGAGTTAAATAAGGTTCTAGGCCACAAAAATGCCAGATTTTTTTGGCTAATATATTTTTTGATGACTAGAGAGAATGATATAACTATTTTCCTTCAAAGACATTAGCTCATTTTGTTGGAGAATACACAATGGACAGGGCATCCTTTCATGATCTATAACTTTAAAGTGTTTTAAGTAGGTCAGGGTATAGATTAATAGGAAATTCATAGGAAGAAGAGACTATCCAGTAGTGAGAAAAAGCATAATCTTTCATCTCCTTTAATGCTGTACTTGGAGCTTTCCCATGTCCATTATTAGCCAGTTTTGTTTTAAAATGGTGTTCTATTTTTATATCAGGTCTAGACTATATCACAGAAACATCCATTACAAGTATTATTTTGGCAGCTTCATTGTGTTCCTTTATTACAGGTCCTAGGAAAATGGACTTGGCAAGGTAATTTCATTTGTGGAAGCGAACTCCATTGAAAATATGAAGTAATCTCTAACATTATCAGGCAGTGTTAGTCTTGGTTTTAATCTTTTTTTTATTCTCCTTATTCTACCTTTTTAATTTTTCAGGAAAAACAACCACATAGTGTTCTTTTTTCTTATTAATTTTCTTTTCTGAGAACATTCTAGCTGCTTTTATTTCTAAGTGCAGTTTGCATAAAACCGTAAATACTGTGTGCATTAGTAATAGAAGAGTGGATAGAAACAGACTTCTGAGAAAATACGAAAAAACCTTGAAGCCTAGGGAGGGTGAATAATTTCTTGATATTTGAGAAAGTAACAGTTAATGCCAGGATACAGACTAAACATGAAAAATGGGGGATGTGACCATGGATCTTTCAGAAGCAAAGTCATTGTTTGGACTATTGCTAAAAACAAAAACAAAAACAAAAACAAAAAAACAAAACACCACAGTTCATCAGTGGGCATTGCACTCTCAGAGAACATCTTTTTTTCTCTTTCCCCCAGGAAATCTAGGTATTAGGTAGTTTATATAGATGAGAGCTGAGATTAAGTCCCTCAAGTCTTCTTTGTTCATTGTTCAAACTCTCCTCATATATAAAGCATGTAATCATTTCATAGATAAGAAAGATCATGACCTTCATCCTAGTCCTTTGAGTAGAGAAGGGGGCATAGCTTATTAGCAAAGACCGTGTCTTCGAATTTAGAAAACCTGGTTCAAATTGGTTTTACAAACTGGGTGACTTGGGACTAGCATTTACCCTCTCTGATTATCAGGTTCCTTCTTTGTAAAATGTAAAATTAGATCCCCTACAGATATCTCCCATTTCTAAATATTGATTCTTTGATTTCAATTGAGCTAAAACCAGAATGTTAGATCATAAAAAGAACACTAGACTGGAAATTCAAGCTCTTGCTCAGCTACAAACTAGTTATGTAATTGTCTATGTGTTGTTTTACCGGCAGGTCACAGTTTCTTCACATGTAAAAAGAGAGGGTTAGATTGGGCAATCTCTACTCTTCATTCTGATAACTTCTATTCTTTTCTTTTGCTTTTGCTTTTAAAAGACTGGATCTGACCTTCCAAGAAGGTGAATCACCTGCAAAAAGACAACAGAGTAGCTCATTTATTACTGTACCTGATTCCAAAGGGTGAAAATTGGAAAAAAAAAATCAAGTGTGGTTCATCTTTTTTTTCTGTGATAAATGGAAATGAAGTTTAACAAGGTGACAATAATACCTTTTAGACTATGATTCTTTAATTGCACTGCTCTTAATACTGCTTAGAAGAAGCCATTTTCTCCTCCTAGAGAACTGATAATTAGCTGAATTCAATTGGGTGCCATGTTTTCTATAGTGGGGTTATGTTGGGTTGCTTCTTCTAGTTTTATCCTGGGCAGAACACTGATTGGCTAAAATCCTCCTGCAGAGATGAAATTAAATGCCCAGAAGAGAGGGTAGTTTATCTGAAATCGACTGATTTCTTCAAATCGACACATTTCTTCAAAAATGTGACTCTGATTTACTTGCTCTAATTTTGAAAGAGCTAGAAGGGCCAGCTAAGGGAGGGGGGAAATAGGGGGAAGCAAGAGAGAGACAGAGAGAGAGAGAGAAATAGAGAGAGAGAGAGAGAGAGAGAGAGAGAGAGAGAGAGACAGACAGACAGACAGACAGACAGACAGAGACAGAGAGACAGAGACAGAGACAGAGAGACAGAGAGAGACAGAGAGAGAGACAGAGATAGAGAAAGAGAGACAGAGAGACAGAGGGAGAGAGAGACAGAGAGAGAGAGACAGAGCCAGAGGGACAGAGAGCAAAAGAGAGAGATCCTAAAACATCCTAAAAGTTTTTCGATGTATAGGACTAATTCCCAACCAGCACCCACTAACACATTACTAAGTCGGTTAGGGCTATTCCTTCTCCCTCCATTGAGAGAAATTCAGAAGGATTACCTTTTACCTCCTTTTACCTGTTGTCTCTGTTCGCCTTTCATGCCTGGATGCTCTCCCTCCTCTCTGTCTCTCTCTTTGTTTCTGTCTATTTGTGTCTGTCTGTTTCTTCCTCTGGACTTTCTACATCTTTTAAAACTTAAAAATGAAACTAGTTCATCAGAATAATTTCAAATAAACTACCTTCTGCACTAAGTACTTAATTTCACCTCTGCAGGAGGATTTAGTCAGTCAGTGTTCTGCCCAGGCTCAAATTTAAAGAAGGGACCCAATACAATCTCACTATAGAAAATATGGGACCCTAATGAGTTCAGTTAATTATTGGTTCCCTAGGAGGAGAAAATGGGCTCTTCTAAGCAGAGTTAAAACCAAAGTAAATTAAACAAAAATGCTTTAACAGAAGATTGCCATGTTCTTAAACTTTATTTACATTTCTCAAAAAATTAGATGAACTACACTTTAGATTTTTATCTCTTGACCAGTGGTTCTCAACCTTTGGGTTATATTCAATTTGTAACAATGAAAATACATCCTGTATATCAGATAGATTCATAACAGTAGCAAAATTACAGTTATGAAATAGCAATGAAAATAATTTTATGGTTGGGGGTCACCACAACATGAATAACTGTATTAAAGGGTCACAGCATTAGGAATGTTGAGAACCAATGACTTAGAGCCTCTAGTCACCTTTAAAATTCAGCTAAAATAGGACTCTTATATGAACCCCTAACTGAAAGGTATTACTCCAGATTCTACAGTCTCCTTACCCAAATTACCTTACAATATGTATGCATATGTATTCATATATGTGTATGTGTGTGTGTGCGTGTATATATATGTATATATATATATAATGCTTGTGTGTGTGAGTGAGGGTGTGTATGTATAGGTATGTTTTAGAATGTAAAATCATTTAAAATTCTTTCAAAAATTCTTCATTTTCTTCTAGAAATTTTAGTTAAGCCTATGCCAAAGCTGGTTTTCTTTGAGGCTTTGAAAATATATATTTTGGACTCATTTTCTTTTTCTAGGTTTATGTCTTGAGTGTCCTTATCATCATAATAGCTATTTGTAGTGGCATTCTTTTTTTGCTTATGTAATCATCCTGCTAGCCCTCTTCCTATCTTTCACTTTATGTTAGTGCCATGCTCTGTATACTTCTTGAGGGAATGTCTGGGTTGAGCTTATATCCTATTGATTTCTTCTGCTGCATGTTGGAGGGTAGATTTTTGTTATTCAAAAATCTCAGAGATAACCCAGTCTGAAGTTCTACAACCTTTCAGTGCTCCCAAAGGAGTCTACTCCCTCACCAAATCTGATTAGAATCTTCCTGGTCTGATCTCAGCAAGTTCCTGAACTGGTTTTGTTTCTGGGCAGTAAACATGTGAGCTTCTCCCTGATTGGAGTTTCAATAGAGTGCTATTATACTCATCTATTGTCAGACAGCTAGGAAGTTCTATAGGTTCAGAATAACAGAACTGCATTTTTCGCTTTTGGTCTGGGATTTCATGGTTATTCTTTGGCAGGCTTCAGATGACTCTTTAAAATAAAACTGAAACCCCTCTGGTCCAGGGGTAAATAGCACAAGTACTCATTGCTTCTAAATTTGTTCCTTCCTCAGCTTACAGCGTAGGACCTGTGATCATTCTTTTTTTTTTTAATCTTTTTGGAGAGGGAAAGGCAGGACAATTGGGGTTAAGTGACTTGCACAAGGTCACATAGCTACCAAGTGTTAAGTGTCTGAAGTTGAATTTTAACACAGGCCCTCCTGACTCCAGTATTATGCTGCCCCTGTGATCATTCTTATTCCAGAATATTACCCCTTGACAGTCTTCCCTGGATCTGTGACCCTGAACTGGGTAATGAATAACAGAACTGTCTGTTGGCAATGGTTCATTCATCCAACACAAGGTAAACATCCCCTATATTTGTCTGACATCTTTTTTTTGTCTTTTTCTACTGTTGCACGGCCTTGTTCCACTTTCAGTTTCTATACTGAGGGGCACGTTCCTGACTAGACTCCAATCTCCAGTGTCCACAGACTTCGCTATCTCACTATGCTGACTTTGACTAGAAAAAGAGCAATGATTTTTTTTTCTTGGATTTCCCAATAAGGACTTATTCTAGCTCATTTTCTACACCTTCATGAAGGACTTGTATTAGAAAGTTTGTGTATATATTTTTTTCCTGTTACTCAACCATCTTGGTTCCTCTCCCAGTTTAATATATATGTACATATATATGTATGAAACATACATATGTGTTACACATGTATGTGTGTATATATTTAAATAAAATTTACTTGTTTACTTATTTTAAAATTTACTTGAATATATTGTTTTTCCAGACAGACTGTAAGCTTGTTCAAGTCAGGGGCTGATAAATATTTGTTTTTGTAGCCCAGTGACTTATATAGTGAATGAATACATGTTCATTGCTTGATATAATTTCCATAATAAAAGACAAAGCAGTAAAAGACAGCATTCTTGGAAAGTAAAATGTATGACGGAGAAAATATTTCTTGGTGTCTTAGAATGTCATTAGCTTCCCTTAGTCCAATTCTAATTTTCGAGAAGTTATTTCCTTCCTTAAATTTCTGGATGTCTTTTTCTAATTGTTAGGCTTTCTTTACAGAATTTTGCTTGCTTTTATTGGTTTTCTCTTATTTTTTTCCAAATTTTTTCCTCAATCTCCCTTAGTTGATTTTAAGTCCATTTTAGGTTCTTTCAAGAACTCTTTTAGGGCTTGTGACTATTTGACAATCCTCTTTGAAGTAGGAGTGGCTTTTTTTTTAAGTTCTACTATCTTCCTCTGAATATGAATCCAGATTTTCTATGTCCCCATAGTAGTTGTACATGGTTGGATTCTTCTTCTTTTGCATACTGATTTTTATTTTTAACAGTTTATTATTGCAATCAGATTCTACTCCTGAGGTGTGGGGAATGGTGTCCCAGGCCTCAGGTCCTTCTTACTGTTATTTTTACATCTCTCCAGGGGCCCAAACTCAAGCACTCCTCTCTGCCTCTAAGCAGAGATTAGTCCCCCAGCCACTTTCCCCCAGAAACAGTCTCACTTTCTGTGGTCCCTCTCATGACTGTCAACTTTAGCTTATCCTTTTGTCCTCAAACTGAAACCTGGAACCAGGAACTCTCTTCTCCTTCAAGTGCGCCCAGCTAGAAGGGTTCTGATCCCTCTGTTACCTTTTGTCCTGGGTGTGTGCTCACTCCTCCTCACCCACAGCTGCAGCCTTGACTCCACCTGGTCAACACACCTATACATGGCATCCAGTGACTGTGAAGGGTCCTTCTATCTTCCCCTACTCAACTGGTTAACCCCTCACATTGTCCATTAGGTGAAAGTTTCTCAGCCAAGGCTGCTGCCTATCCCCATTGCTTGTTGTCAGATTAGTGGGTTTTGCCTTAAAGTGTTTTCATTTGAATTGGGCCCAACTTTGCCCTGTGGAGGCCAAGTCTTTCTTGACATCCTCTCAGACTGTCTTAGGAGGACAACTGCTTTACCTTAACTTATTTCTGCTATTCCATGTTCACTTTGAGTCAATGATCTATCTTGTTGGGGGGAGGGGAGGAATTTGGAAAGTCTAGAATTTTCTAACCTACTTCTTTATCTTCCCAGAATCCTCCCTGACCCTTAATTCTTTATGTATGTTTTAAAATCTAATGTATTTCCTCCAACACTGATTTCTTCTGACTCCTTAATTGTGATTACATTGCTGAAAGGAACTCCCAGTATGGAAAATTCCTCTACTTATGCTGATTGGCAACTGATCTAAAATTTATAGTCTTAGAAATTTTTACAGGGTACTTAGAAGGTAAGTGTCCATAATTTTGTAGCTTATATGTGTCAGAGACAGGAATGGAAACCAAGCCAAATCTCTATAAACTGTTACATTGCTTCTCAGTGTCCTACAAATATATGAACAAAGTTGGGAGGAGGGAGAATATTTTCATTATTTCCTTTAAAAGTTCAATGCTGTATGTTCTCTCTTCAATTTGACATTGATTTAGCAAAATCCGAAGTTTTAAAATTATTATGTTTTCATTTCGGATTTTTTTAGTTCGCGATTAAAAGATGATTCCACAAGGTTAAGATGAAGACTTTCATCCCTGAATCAGTCCTTTATTTTCTATAGAAAGCCTTAATCATTAATAGTTCATAGCTCAATAGTAACTCATGCTCTAGAAATCACTCCTCTGGTAATAACCTTGAGAAATAGACAATGTTTGATGTTGTTACCATCCTCAGTATTGATAGATGAGCAAACTAAGACCCAAGAAGGTAAGGAGACAGATTTGGGACTTAAAACCAGATTGTCCCACTCTAAGATGAGTGCTTTTTCTTTCATTTGACAGTTGGATCTTTTACTATACTTGTTGTAACTTCTGAAAACCACTTCAGAGGGGTACAAGGAAAAAGAACATGGAGGATTATTCAATCAAAACATTGCCACTAACATAAAAACAATTTAAAGTGCATGTCCTACCAAGGTCAGGTCAGCGGGTAATCTTTGTAAATAAAATCCAGTGCATTCATTTGTAGATAAAGCACAAAACATCTACAAAGTTATTACCTTTAGAGATGAGTTTAATTAGACATTCCCAGAAGTTTTATTCATGCCACCCTAACAAAGAGAAAAAATGTTTCCTTTTAAGTATCCAGAACTTCTAGTATGTTAATAAAAAAGCATTAACCATCTCATTAAAGCAAATACAGCCAGCCATCCAGCCATGTAATGACTAATAAATTTCAACTTGTAAATTCAATAAAGTGCAATGCTGTAAATCGGTTCTGTCAACTTAACCCTCTTTGACTTATGTTGTATAAGCATGGCTTTGAATAACCTCCATTTCAGTAACAATTTTTATAGTCTGAGCTTAATTTGATCCTATGATGAATTTAATAAATCCCGTTCTATATTTTATGTTTTATTTTTCTCCTCAAGAAACAAGACACTTGCATGTATGTATACATTCATTCACATTCCCAGACACATAAGACTTACCTTTATAATCTTGATGTATTCTGTTTTGTGGGTGGAAAAAAGCTGACTTGCAGAAGAAAACATAGCTGGTAGATTGTTTTAAGGAGATTTGAATGGAACAGGAGGGAGTTACTTGGAGAAAGAAAACTATTTCACTTTAGGTATTTGAGTCCAGGGGATAAGGGAGCATTGACCTAATTTTCAAACCCTTAAGTGTAACCTCAGTCCTAACAAGGGGACCATATGCCTGAGGCTGGACATAGATTGACAGCTCCAGTCCAATGGCAGTCACTTCAAAGCTGCCTCAATCACAAGAGGCTTGTTCACTGAGAGCAATTGAAAATGATTTTTTTTCCCCCTAGCACCATTATAGAAAGCCCAGAAACCTCAGTCAAGATATCTTTTCTTAGGGCCAGGGGAATTTCCTTCATCTATCTTGGCATACAGCATCGCTCATATTCTTCTGTTACTCACCCCTCCAATCAGTGCTAATTCTAACAACATATTGCTGCGTCAGACCCAGAATATCAAACAATATCTTTACTACCTAACCCTCTTCTTCTCCACCACCCTATGGAGCACAGTTATAATTAGTAAAGACAGCAATAGTGTCATTACTATTGAGGGGAAAAGAGAGAAATATGAATGTGTCAGATTTTTAGATGCCCTGTTCCAATAATGAATATTTAAAATGCCATCTTTTCTACTTTTTTCTCTATTTGTTCCCACTGCAGAGGAATTGTGATTGTTATAATTATATTGAAATAAGATGATTTTCTACTTTTTTGCCTTTTATCTTTTTATTTATTTTAAAATCTGTTTATATACTTTTAGTTCACAACATTCAGTTCCACAGAATGTTGAGTTTCACGTTTTCCTCCCCTCCCTCTTCTTCCCCCTCATCCCCATGGAGGCATACAATCAGATATAAGATCTACAAATACCTTCATATTAAACATTGGTCATGTTGTAAAGAAGGATTATAACCAATGTAGTAAACAATGAGAAAGAAGAAACAAAACAAAAAGAAAGAGAGACAGTGTTTTTCTTCAATCTGCGTTCAGACTCTAGTTCTTTTTCTGGATGTGGATATCCTTTTCCATCATGAGTCTTTGGAATTGTCTTATAACCGTGCATTGCTGAGAGGAGCCCAATCTATCAAAGTTAGTTGTCACACATATGTTGCATCTGTAATTGTGTACAAATTGCTTCTGTTTCTGCTCTTCTCACTCAACATCAGTATCAGACTCATCTAAGTCTCTCCAGGTTATTATGAAGTTTGTCTGCTCCTCATTTCTTATACTACAATAGTATTCCATCACATTCACATACCACAACTTATTTAGCAGTTCCCCAATTGATGGGCATCTCCTTGATTTCCAATTCTTTGCCACCAGAAAGAGAGCTGCAATAAATATTTTTGTACAAACAGTTCCCTTTCCCACTTCTATTATCTCTTTGGAATACAGCCCAAGAAATGGTAATGCTGGATCAACGGATTTGCTCTTATTTATAGCCCTTTGGGCACAGTTCTAGATTGCTCCCTAGAATGCATGAATCAGTTCACAACTCCACCAAAAATGCATTAGTGTTCCAATTTTCCTACATCCTCTCCAGCATTTATCATTTTCCTGTTTTGTCATCTTAGCCAATCTGACTGGTGAGACGTTGTACCTCATAGTTGTTTCAATTTGCGTTTCTCTAATCAATAGTGCTTTACGGCCCTTTACATATGCTTATAGATATCTTCAATTTCTTCCTTTGAAAACTGTCTGTTCATATCCTTTGCCCATTTATCAATTGGGGAATGACTTGCATTCTTATAGATTTGACTCATTTCTCTGTATATTTTAGAAATGAGGCCTTTATCAGAGATACTGGTTGTAAAAATTCTTTCCCAATTTTCCACTTCCCTCTTAATCTTGGTTACATTGGCTTTATTTGTATAGAAATTTTGCAATTTAATATAATCAAAATTATCTATTTTGTGAAATGATATGATTTTGAGGACTTAAAAAAATATGATGTAAGCCTTCATTTCTCTAGTTAAATTAATGAGGAGTAGTATGACATAGTGGAAAGCTCATTTATTATGGAATTAAAGAATTTGAATACTGGGTTTGCCACTTGTCTCCTGTGTTAACTTAGACAAATCATCTGACTTCCATAAACCTCAGTTTTCTTATTTACAAAATAAGGTCATTGGACTAGATAATCTCTTTCTTAGTTTCATTCTAGCTCTGAATCCTATGATTTCATTCTTATTTCTTAATTCTTTTTCTGCATTGGTTTTAATTTATTGAATATTAGCCAATTCAGCTGTTAACATAATATGTATAGACACCTAAATATTAAAACAGAGATATTGATGTTCCTCTTATTTTACATGTTAAGTTCTTTCCAATTCTAAGTCTTTGATTCTAACATCCTACCAACACCTACTAAAGCCCCATTTGGGGAGTAGAATAAACAAATCGTCTTTAAGCTCTCGGATTTTCAAATCATTAGTGTATGGGGGTCCTATACCTTACCCATTACTCATAGAATCACAGATAGAAGCCATCTAGCACAACCTCTTAAACTTAAAAAGGAGGGCACCCATACCTAAGGATGGAAAGTACCTTTCAGAACATTACATTGCTAGTAAGCATTGAATGCAGAAATTAGAACAAAACCAAGTCCTCAGTGTTCTGAGTCAATGCTCTTTTGAAGACAGTCTTACTAAAAGTTTGGTTTCCTTCTCATGATTTTCCAATTCCAGAACTAATTCTTTCAAAACTATTGTAAAAACTTTTTACTGACTTTCTCTCTCCCCTCTTTTCATATACACAACAAAGTGTTCTAGGACTAATAGAGCTGAGTGCCCAAGATCACTCTGAATTTTCATTGGTGCTCTGCTATCCAGGTTGAATCTGTGTGTAGAAATATCTAATTGGATTGACCTAAATTATATAAATTAACATTCATAAGAATGAGTAAAAAGTCATTCATCAAATACTTACCATGTATAAGGAACTGTGTTTAACTGTAGCATACAAATAAAAAGACAAGAGAGGCTCTGATCTCAAAAATCCAATTCAATCCAAAGAGAGAACTGATGAGCTCTGAATGCAGGTGGAATATATATATATATATATGTATGTGCATGTGTATGTGTATGTGTATGTGTATGTGTATATGTATGTATGTATATGTATATATATTCATTTTCTTTTTTTTACAATGTGGCTACTACAGAAATGTGTTTTCTTTGAGTTCATGCAAAAAATTGATACATATTGCTTGATTTCTCAGTGGTGGAGGAGGAACTAGAAAGAAGGAGAGAATTCAGAACTCAAAATTTTAAAAAAATTGTATGTTAAAAACTTTTAAAAATCCATATTCTAATGAGGTAATAAGTATCTCTCTCTCTCTCTCTCTCTCTCTCTCTCTCTCTCTCTTTCTCTCTCTCTCTCTCTCTTTCCCTCTCTCTCTCTCTCCCTATCTATCTAGATATTCCTGCCCCTGTTATATTGTGGATTTAAAAAAATATTTATTTGTAACTTTCATTTTTAAAAAAATTGAGTATATATTAATATGTGTTATACACACATATACATATGTATTACAAACAAAACTGCAAAACAGAAAACTGACAGTTTCCTAGTTACATGTTTTCCTATATGATTTTATTGCCAATGAATTAGCCTCATTATCTTTTGTTCCTCTTCTCCTCAGAGACTCTCCTTAATGAGTTTGGGGGAATGCTTTCTCTCTTTTTCCTAAAGACCACTTTTTAAGTTGATTCCTGTAGATTCTGTTAGATCCATCAAACAAGTTTCTAGAAAGGTGTCTACCTTTGCTGTTTTGTACTCACAACCATTCTTCATTACAAGAATTCCAGTTCCTTCTGGATTCTGTGCACCAGTGTTATTGTTTTCTGAGTCTCTGAGTGAGGTCCTTTTGTAATTTGCTCTCACAACTCAAAAACTGATTTGTGCCTGGCCACATATTGTGTACAAAATTAGCATGCCAAGCTTGATCACTTTGAGTTCAGCTGTGCCTGTATATTAGTTGCAGTAAGCAGCTGCTGATAATGTATTAACAAATAATGCTTAATTAACAGCTCCTGAAATCACATAGGCATTTTCTCCCCGAGATTATCTCTGCATCCAGCTGGTCATCAAAGCTCTGGAGATTTCTGATGGCCAAATGGAAATTCTGGATGAGGAACATAGTGGAGGAGTTTCAAATCCCCTATGCCTTGAATTTTGAGACAATACTATTTTGAAAGGTCCTTTCTTTTAATACACATACACACACATACACACATTCAACAACAACAACAACAAAAACAGAAATAGACACATCTCTTTTGATGGATTGCATATCTTCCCCTTCTACCAGTTATTTGTCTCCTTTAAACTCCAGTTTCTTATTATTAAAATTGGGATAATGATTTACGTACCTGAAGGCAAGGTCAGAATATTTTGTGAGGATTTTTTTTAATCTAATGTCTATGAGTCTGAATTTGTGCAATTGTGCCTTCCTCTTTTTCATGGCTTCTGTCCTGTTATGTTTTTAATTGCATGTTCAAAAACTCATATTTGTAGTTTTGAAACCTAACTTCCATACATTTTAAGAACAGTCTTTTAAACTTATCTCTCTTTTTTTGTCTTTCAATTTACACCCATGTCTTTTCTTTCTTTTTCCTTTTTTTTTGCTTTTTAGGAGGGAGGAAGGCAGGGCAATTGGGGTTAAATGACTTGCCCAAGATCTTATAGCTTAGTAAGCTACTTGTCTGAGGCTGAATTTCAACTCAGGTACTCCTGATGCCAGGCCCATGTAAAGCCAATCAGCAGTAGATTCCTAAAAGAATGCTACTGTGAATAGCTTTTAAGATTCAGATTATGCAGTATTAGTGAACACTCTGTTTATTCCATTACAAACCAAGATTCAGTACACTGTTCACAGTATCAACAATTCACAATATTATATACAATATTTAGAACAAGGAAAGTGTCAATATTATGTCTTATTACAGAAAGTAAGAAGGAACAAGAGAAGAATCACTTGGTTTCCCTAAGGGGG
>CM053594.1:259285834-259324477 GCA_028646575.1 Pseudocheirus occidentalis | reverse complement strand
CCCCAACTTCCTTCCCCCCCTCAAAAAATTCTTCCTTATAAGCACTGGCCTTCTCCCAAGTCAACAGGGGAGTGTCTCAGCCAATAGCCTTCTCCCAAGTCAACAGGGGAGTTCACATCTTTTCACCATTGGACAGAGTTCTATACTTAGCCCTAAGTTACTAGGTGCTACTTAGCCCTAAGTATCTGATCTACTTAGCCCTAAGTATCCTATCTACTTAGCCCTAAATATCCAACAAATTGATTACCATTACAGCTCAGTAGTCTATTCACTGTGCCACCTAGCTGCCCTTACTAGCATTTATTTGGCAATATTTGAGTTTTAATTGGCATGTTTCAGCATTCTTAAAGGTTTATGTTTTCCCTCTTGTGGCTAGGATTGCTCTTCCCATCCATTTCCATCTCATAGAACTCCAGGAATAGGGGGAAAAAATGCCTTTGTGGTAAGTCAAAATAACAGATGAGAATCCCATAAAGATTACTTAAAGCTATGGTATACCAACAGCTTCAGAACACACAAAGCTCTTCATCTCAGGCACTTAAGGGAAGAGTGGGATAAGGTTGCAAAGGGCTTGCTGTCCAGTGCTAAATTGTAGTAGGGTCAATTTACTAATTAAATCACCATATTTATATAACTCAAAATCCAGAGAGATTATTTAGATTAGCAGTGCTAAAAAAAATGCATGGTTTCTTTATCCCAAGTAGCAATAGTAAAGTATATTTCACTTTGCTGTGGCTCTGATCCTGTCCTACTTTGATAGTATATGAAATAATCTTTATGCCATAGGAGAAAAGGTAAAAATACTCCTTAGTTGTTCTATCACTCTATATTTCCAAATTTCACTTGACTTATAATATTTGATCTCCCTTAATGGTAAGAATTCTAGACCTTGGAACTTGAAGGGACTTTAGAAAGGACATTTAACACAAGGTACATGAAGGATATTTTTTCTCATGGACCCCTTTGCCAAGGTGTTGAAGCCTAAGGACTTCTCAGAACAATGCTTTTAAGAGTATATAATAAAATATATAGGCTTATAACAGAAACCAACTATGTTGGAATATTACTATCAAAATATTTTTTAAAATCCATCAAGACTGGGTTAAGGATCCCTGAATTCTAAACCAATCTTTTCATTGTATAGATAATGAAATTGAGACCCAAAGATATGAACAACGAAGGCAAATATAAAAACAAATAAATACGATTCTTGTCCTCAAGGAGTTTGTGGTTTACTTAGCCCATAACGAGTAATTCTGAAGCTCAGTGTCTATAAAAGTTGAAACTTTTTCTAAACAACTTGGTTTAACAGTCTATGTTTATATAAATTAAGTTAGGTGGAAGAGATGATAGAATGCTGGGCCTTGAGTCAGGAAGACGGATCTTCCTGAGTTCAGATCTGGCCTCAGACTCTAACTAGGTGTGTGACCCTGGGCAAGTCACTTAATGCTGTTTTCCTCATTTTCCTCATCTGGTAAATAAACTGGGCAGGGAATGACAAACCACTTCAGTACATTTGCCAAGACAACCCTGAATGGGGTAAGGAAGAGTCAGATATGACTGAAAAATGATTAACAAGAAGAAAAAGGCATCTTGACATTTCGGCATCCTCCTGATAACTCACCATGAATTTTTTTCCAACTTGAAAACCATTATTCTTTAAAACATGCCAAAAATAACATGAAATCTTATTTTCAACTTGAACAATTAACTTTCATATTTATTTTGTTTTCCTCTTATCTTTTTGATAAAAGGCTAGACTGGTGGTCCCGAATGCTTTTAATTATGGGGCCTCACTTTTGATATTAGAAAAAAAGATATATGACATTCTAAAAGGCAGAATTTGTACTATCATTATAGGTTAACTGAGAAAATATAGCATGTATATTTGTTTACCCCTGGCAATAACAACAATGCTCACTAACAGTCTGTGCTCCTCAGATTAGACAACACTAATTGGGAGTATTTCAATTTTTTTTAAATAAACATTCTATTTCTTCAAGAAAGTAGAAACTTAAAAAAAAAGAAAGTAGAAACTTTAAATTTTGTATAATATAGTCTGACCAAAAACTGATTAGATTATGCATGATAATTGAATACAAAAAGGATTTGGTGATTTCCTCAACATAGGTAACTCTTCGTATCAATGGAGATCATTCAGGGACTTGTTCAAGGTTATGCAACTAGCAAGTATCAAAGGCACTTTTGATGATGTAGTTACTGTTACACAGCCAAAGGACATGGTAATTCAATCTCCTCCAAAGATTTAAAAGACTCCAAAGGCTGGGTCATTTTTACATTAAGTATTAAGTAACAGGTTTCCATAGAGTTTGAGCCTGATGTGCTGCCTTTGGAACAAGGATCGTCATTGTTCCTTCTGCTGAGGGCCCACCTTAGCAGGAAAAGCAAACAATATTGCTCAACCCAGAGTATGCAGCCATACTGGTCAATTTCTAGGCTTGTCTTTGTCTGAAATAACAACAGGAACAACAATAACTAGCATTTATAGAGCCTTTAAACTTTGAAAATAATTTTACATATATTAGTACCTCATTGGATTATTACTGAATATATATATAAACATATATAACTTTATATATATACATATATGCATATATGTATACAACATGTAAAGGCATATATAAAACATGCTGTTAAGCCACTGTTTTATAGATAAGGAAATTGACTCTGACAGATTGAGTAACTTGTCCAAGGTTACACAACTTTTAAGTATCTGAGGAAGGAAGTTAATTCAAGTCTTCTAGTCTCCAATTCCAAAGCTCTATCCATTGGGAAAACAGATCATATACAAGTTTCTTACCTTGTAAGAAACTAGAATTTCAACCCAAATCTTCCTAACTCCAAGCCTGACATACTATTCATTACATTTATCTGCTTGTTAGATTTTAGGGTCATCTAAACATGCTACCTATAAATTTAGATTATAAGTCCTTGTCTAAATGGCTAACAGCTAAACTATTATTGATAGATATTTTCTGAACCTTTTTCCTTCTTACAATAGAGATATATCAAGCATCTCAATAATTTCAAGTCATTTAACATCCTTAACCCTCAATTTCCACTTTCTTCAATTAGGAAATGAAGTGTTCAGCCTGGATGACTCCTGAAAGTTCTTCCAGATCTAAAATTCCAGAATTTGTCATCTATGAAAATTAAGCATTCCAGTTAATCAAATAGTTTCAAAACCTAGATTTTGGTTTAGTTTTGGTCAAATTCCTAAATGACTTAAAAGGGTCTTTGGAAATATATAAATTTTAGGAGATTGTGAGGTGTCTTTATAAGTAGTTACATTCTGTGCCCAGTTGCCTCCATCCCATAAGGTAAATACTTCATTAAATTCTTAGGAGACATATTTGTAGCACAAATTGAATTAAAGTAACCCAGCTATTCCCTCTTTGTAGTCTGTTAATTGGCCTTTTCCCTTAAGAATGCCTTGGAGGTAATGTATGACCTCTAAGCTCTTCCTTAGGAACAAAGAACATTTAAACTAATAGAAAAACATTAAAGTAAATGAATTACTTTCTTCTGTGAGTGGGAGTTGTAGGTAGCTTGGTTTTGGTATTTCCTTTTGTAAATCAGTCTGGCTGCCAAGCCTATGATTGGCTGTAGCCTTCATAGCACAGCCAGCAAAATGAGCCATATGAAATGATTTTCAAAACTTTTACTAATAATAAATCTTCCTGAAGAAGGATAGGATATTTGGAAATCACTTTGGTTTGTGAATGGATGAATACAATATATGACTGCTGTATGCTAGGAATTATGTGAAGCACTAGGCACACAAATATAAAAATTAAGGCAGTCACTTCCCTCAAGAAGCTTTCTTCCTAATAAGGAAAAACAGCACATGTAGAGGAATGATGACAGGGGACAAATATTCTTGTATGAGGAATGACAGTGATTATGAGTCAAGTCACTTGACCAATTAGTTGATACAACTTTTCCATGAATATGAGTTTTGATTTGATTATGCAACCCTAACCTAGAAATGCAAATTGGTGGACAGGGAGGGTGGTGGAATATGTATAAAGAATAGCAGACATAGTTTGTGAGTGACATGGTAGGTTTTGGTTGATCAAATAAATAAACTCTCACTAATCAGGAGTCCAGGGCCCCAAGGTCCCAAGGTGAGGATTCTAATCATTTTAGAAATAATATCAAATCTTTTGATCCTCAGGAACAAAAAAGTATCTGATAAATTATTTCCTAATAATGTGCCAAATAAGTGCTGTAAGGTACCTACAATTACATTGTTTCATGGATCATCCTCATGAATTAATTAAGCAAAAACAAATGACAGTCCCCATAGCAAGAAACTTTGGAGAAGTGACCAATTGGGACAAGGTTAGAGAAGTCAAAACAGTCAATTGACCTTAAAGGCAAGTGAGTATAGTTGTGACTCCCTTAAATGTCAGTCTAGCCTAGACATTCACCAAGTAGAACATCAGGCCCCAAGGCAGAAATACTTGATTATAAATTTATTAGAATTTTTAATTCCACACAGAGCAAAAAATATTTTCTATGAAATAGTGTAATTTTAAGCATAGTACCTACAATTAGCACCGGAGAGAGTTCTATTTGTACTTCTGCTCTCTTTCCCTTTCCCTAACTACTACTACCATTAGAATAAAACATATATTCTCCTTGTACCCTCTCTGACTTTTTTGCACGTGCTGCTTTAAATAAGGAATAATGTTGCTGTTCTTGGAGTAAAATCTAGGATGGAGATGAATTGACTGAGTGTTAGTATCTTAACAACTTGCACTAGCTATAATCAGGCAGATCCCAGGCCTCTGGTTCCCAACTTCTCATTGTCCTCTCCAACTCTTGCTCAGTGATTGATAATGAATTCAACGTGATCATTACAACTGTTATCTGAATGATAACCTGTCATCCTATGGTTCAACATCAAATTCCTATAATTCTGAGACAAACACTGCTTAAACCAATGCTCCCCCTTCCCTATCCATCAATTTCTAATCCCTCATATCTATCTATGCATGCCAGCTACATTCCTATTTCATTTTACACTATCCTTTCAGTGGGCCTTCTGGTATTCCTATTCTTTCATTGACAAATTAAACTTCGCATTAGACTTGTGTCCTTCCCTTCCTATAAAAATTATTCTGTATTTACTCCTAATAAATTGTGAGTTTTTTGAGAGCAGGAATTTTCTTCTGGCTTTCTTTGCAATTCCAGTGCTTAAAATAGGCACATAGAAGGTGCTTAAATTGTTGTTGACAGACTATTTCATTTTCTATAGAACCCCCACCCCCATCCCAAATAAAGTAAGCTCATTGAGAATAGAACTGATTCCTTTTGTGATTTTTGCCTTTGTATTCCCATCACGCCTGAAACATAGACTTAAGTAATTTGTTTGTTTGCTTTTTGGAGGGAGGAAGGTAGGGCAATTGGGGTTAAGTGACTAGCCCAAGGTCACATGGCTAGGGGTGTGTGTGTGTGTGTGTGTGTGTGTGTGTGTGTGTGTGTGGTGGGGGAGGGTATGAGGCCAGATTTGAGCTCAAGTCCTCCTGATTCCAGGGCCAGTACTCTATTCACTGTGCCACCTATCTGCCCCTAAAGTAATTTGCTTCTTGAACTGTATTGGATTAATTTTAATACAATTGGCAAAGTTGGGAATGTTTTTCCCTTCCACCCAGGACTTTACAATGAGAATTTCTCCCCCATACTACCTGGACTATTGAAATTATAATTAATTCTGCTCCTTTAAAGTGCTGACCCCCACATCTTCCTCAGACAAATCTGTAGAAAACTGGGTCTTTGCCTTCACACAGAAGGGACCAGTATAAAAAATCCCCCACTTACAATTTTTAGTGGGTGCCAAAAATTAACTCTAGCCAAGCATGTGTTTTATAAATAGAACAGAAAAGGTTATACAGCTTTCTAGTATTTAAAGAACAAGAACTCTGACAACTAGTGGCTGATTACAATTTCCCCAACAGATCCTTCAATTCTTTCCATCTCTTGCTTCAGAAACAAATCTCCTGCAGTAAAGAGCACATATTCTGTGGCATTTTCCAAAAGCTAGAGTACAGAGAGACTGATTTTTTCATGATAACTGGCAAAATAATAGCAGCAAGGTAGTCCCTTTTCTAGCATGGTTTGAATCCTGTTGATACCAAGGTGAAAACATCAGAAAATGTTTTATGGAGGAAAATCCTCCTAGGAGAGACAAATAAAATAGCACTATGAGGAGGGAGGATGTAGAAAGGAAATGTTCCTGCAAAGCTCCATGCAACTGTGAAAGGAGATGGGACATACTAGATCTTTTCTCTGTGGTTGTCCATGCTCTTAAGGAATGACTGATACACAGACTCCTTAGTACATTGGCAATGTTTATACAGATCAAGCAGTTCTTCCTGCCTGGGAGGGAATGTTCCAAGTAGGAGAGGCCTTAGGCTGCAAATAAAAATTGCTATCAGATTTCATTTTCCACACTGACAGAACTCACTGCCAATAATCTATTAGAACAACAAGATCAAAAAGATTTAATCATGTGATTTATATTCTTAACATGAAAAGAAATATCAATTCAGTTATCTTCCCATTGTTGGAAACTGAAGGAGTTGTGGTAAGCCATGAGGTTAATACAACTGAGGATGGAAAATGATATCACCAAATTGTATTTTGGCTAGGAAATGACTAAAGGGTTTAAGGCAAAAATTAATATGAGTGGGAAATAATGGATTGAATCAACTGGTGAGACAGCAGTTTGGCAAAAGGGATTGGGAGTCAGGAGTTCTACATTCTAGTTATATTGCCATTATTGCTTGTGTGACCAGTTGAAAGTTACTTGCCCTTTCTCTTTATCTCATATTGAAAAGGAAGAAGTTGACCCAAATGAAAGTAGTATGACACATTGGAGATTGGGATTGGGACAGATTGAGACCTAGCTATGCCACTTGCTATCTGGGTGACTATAGTGAAAAATATAGTGAAAAATCACGCATCACTTAAAAGGAAGTGAAAAAATTGGACAAAATGATCCATAAGCTACCAATATTTTTTTACTTTTAAAAAGTTGTATTCTTATGTATTGTTTTTACATCATAAACATTTAGATAATGCTCCCAATTCCTAAGAGTCCTTTTATATTAAAGTAAAACAATTCACTTAAAATGAATAATAGTGACCTCAAATAATGAAGATTGAAATTGGAAGAACCAAGAGAATATTGTATACAGCAATAGTAATATTGTTTTAAGGACTTTGAAAAAATCAGTTATTTCATTCATTATAAACACCCAAATTAACCACAAAGGGCAGGTAAAGAAAGATATTACCTGTATCCAGAGGAAAAATTTATAAATATAAATTTGCATAGGACAATTGACATGTATATAAAATATTATACACACATATACATATGTGAATGAGATAGTTTGTGAGTGACATGGTAGGTATGAATATATGTATATGTCTGTGACATGGTAGGTATGAATATATGTATATGTCTGTCTGTCTAATGGTAGCCATCTTTAGGATGGGAGGGAGAGAAAGAAAAATAATGTGATAATTTTGTTGTATATTTGAAAGAAATAACAAGTAGTGCATAGTAGATTTATGGTTTCATGTGCAATCATCTTTTTTTTGGTAATACGCTATAGAAATGTTTATTTTATCCCAAAAATTAAAAATTAAAATTTTTAAAAGGATATGGAACATTCTGTATCTGTAGTACCCTGCTATCTCTGTATTTAAAAAAGAAATAGAAATATATTTTGTCTCTCTCCTACCAGTTCCATTAAAAAAACACACACAAACAAAAAGAAAACACATTCCTTGTAGCAAATATGTGTAGTCATGTAGAAAAAAAAATTCTTCCCAGTAACAGTATACGTAAATATGGTCCTCATTCTTTACCCTAAATACATTTGCTCTCTCTGATGGACAGCATATTTTTTCATTCTTTCCCCGGAATCATGGATGGATATTGTATTTATCATAGTTCTTACAATTTTCAAAGTTCTTTTTATAGTGTTATTGTTATAAAAATTGTTCTGGCCCTTCTCATTTTATCTTTCATTTGTTCATAGAAGTCTTTAATATTGTTCAGTTTTATAATGCTGCAGTTATAGCATATGTTCTATTTTCTACATACTTTACATCATTTTGTATGTTTACAGTTCAGTATGTTTTAAATAATATAGTTTGTTTTTTTGCTTATAGTGTAATAGTTTTTCATCATATTTATACAGCTTAGCTTATTAAGTTGTTCCCCTTGCTTGATGGACATCACCTTATGTAATGGTAATGGAATTTGGAGATGCCCCTGAATTGACTTGGCTTTTGGGTTGATGTGACTTTGTTCAGAGCTTGTGAATCCCACTTGTGGGATGAACTTCTTGACATGAAGAGAGAGCACTGAACTGGGAGGAGCCATGAATTGAGAAAGGCTCAAGCCCAGAGAAGGTCAGAAGAAGGACTTTTGGGAAGAGCAATATCCAGTGTCATGGAGCCTGAGCTGCTAAGAGAGACTGCTGAGAGCCCATTGGAGCTGCCCAGGACTTTTGAGGACTGCCACCTGGAGCTGCTGAGAACTGAGGAGGCATGGCTATGATCTCAGTATTTTGTCTGTCTGTTTTGATGTTGTTTTTCCAGATTCACCTGATGGTGGACAGTGCTGCTTTTGTAGACGTCCTGGAACCTGGCTGTTGGTGCAGAAGCCCTGAAGAATGTTGTATGTTCACAGAAATCCTGGAAGGGGGCCTTGCTGATACTTTCAGGGGTTTGGGGACTGTTCTACATGGGCAGAGAGTGACTTGAAACACTATCTATGGCTTTGTTTGGCCTCGTCTCCAGGAACTGAGATTGCTGAGGGTTTGCCTCTAGTGAAGAAGAAAGAAGGGTCTTTCCTTGTGTATTCAATGCTGAGATGTTATCTTGACCTTGTTATGGCTTAAGGCCTTTTGTGCTCTCCTGCTCCCTTTGAGAAAATTGGTGTTAATGAATAGTATTATAATTAAGTTGAGTCCAGGGGTGGGAAACCTTTGGCTTATTTGTGCTCTGTGATTAACCAAATGAATATACTTTGTTTATGATTGGAAACTGATCTCCATTTGAGAATAGACTTCCGCTGACTAAAAGAATGTACTGTCTAGGGGTGGCGTAGTACCTGGATTGAAATAAGAACTTACTTGCTAAGTGAATAAGTTATACCTTACTGTATTTTGACTTTCTCTGTTCTGTGAATGATTGCTGAACAAATGGGGTTTGCTATGCTGGGAATCCAAACCTTGTAAGCTGCCTTTGTTTGTCATTACACATTACTTTTTAGGTTTTTTGTCATCACACAAAGAATTGCACAAACACATTTGAATATATTGAACCCTTTTTTCTTTGATCCTGTAGGGGATAGGCATAGGAATGGTATACTTGGGTCAAAAGGCATGTATAATTTAAGAACATTTCATGTATAATTCTAAATATCTTTCCAAAATTATTGTACCCTTTCACAAGTCCACTAACAGTGAATCAATGATCCTATTTCCCTTTAATGCCTCAAACACTCATTTGTCACTTTTGCTATGGTGATGAATAGGTGATAGGCTCTAAGAATTGTTTCAATTTGGATCTTGGATTGTTGGTGATTTGAGCATTTTTTTATTTGTCGTGGGCTTCTTCCTTGAGAATTGCCTAGGGGAATTCTTAGATCATTAATCAATGGGCAAATGTCTCTTCTTATAAATTTGAATCAGTTTCTTACACTTGTTTGAAATGACATTTTTATCAGGGAAACTTGATGCAATTATATTGCCTAATTGATTGCTTCATTTTTAATCCTGGCATTATTGTATCTGTTTCTAAAAAATGATATGATTATTCGTTATCAAAATTATCCATTTTTTATTCTGTGATTTTTCTCTTCTTGTTTGGTCACAAGGTTTTCTCCTATCCAGTAATATATATTTTTTCCATCTTTCTCTAATTTGTTTATGATGTGACTTGTTACATTTAGGGCAAGAGCTCACTTGGATCTTATCATCGAATAAGCTGCAATTTGTTTTTTTGTTCTAAATCTAATTTCTTCCATACTGTTGTCCAGTTTTCCAAACAGTTTCTGTCAAATAGTTTTTTTCTTGGTAGCTAGTGTTTTGTATTTATCAAGTAACAGAATAAGATGTATTTTTCCTTTTATATGTTGTATTCTTAATTTTTTTTAACTTATCAATCTATTTTTAAATTAGCTCCATTTTTTAAAAAAAAACAATTACTATTTTGTTGTATAGTTAGAGATTTGGCACTACTATGTATTCTTCCGATTCTCATTTTCTTGTTTATTTCTCTTAAGATTCTTGACCTTTTTGGCCCTCCATATGATTGATAACTGTTTCTAGTTCTATAAAGTCATTCTTTGTAATTTGTTAAATTTTACTCAGAAATACGCCATTGACATTTTAGACTTCAAAACTTCATCATCCATATATCTGTCTCATCCAGAAATTATCCCTCAGAGTCTGGACCTCATTACCTAGAAGATTATTCTACCCTGATGTCTAGCCATCTTCTCCCATTGGTGAATTTCTTCTGAACCTCTATTTTGTGAAAATACCCAGTCTATCCATCAGTCATTCAATACCCAGCCCTATTATTGACTTGTTGGACATTAGATGATACACCTAGGCTGGTTTCCTTCCCTCTACTTTCCCACTCTTTTTAGAGCAGAGACTGTCTTTCTTTTTGCTTCTTGTATTCTCAGTGCTTAGTGCAATACCTGTTCCAAAAGGCTCATGATGGAAAATGCTATCCACATTCAGCCAAAGAAGTAAGGAGCCTGAATGCAGATCAAAGAATACTATTTGCTTTCCCTCTCTTTTTTTTTCTTTCTCATGGTTTATTCCATTGGTTGTAATTCTTGTTTGCAACATGACTAATGTGAAAAATGTTTAATGTGAATGTATATGTAGAGCCTATATTCAATTGTATGCAATGTTAGAGAGGGGGAGGGAAGAAAGGGAGACAAAATTTAGATCTGACAACCTTGTAGAACTGAACATTGTAAACTAAAAATCAATAAATATATATATTTTTAAAATAGATCTTGTAAGGGAAGACACTCAGGGTTTCTGGCCAAAACAGAAATGGTTGTTATTTACATTCATTCTAAACCCATGTGGCCCAAACAGTGACCAAGTAGGACTCTCTCTGGGACTAGAGTGATTTAAGGTTGACCGGTTTAGAGAAAAAAAATAAAACCCAACAATATTGTTTCAGAGATTAACATTTACATTCACTTTGGGCAGAGCACTGCCAGGTAAGGTGTGATACACCACAGAGAGAGAGAAGAAAGACACAAGTAAGAGCTGGAAAGGAACTTAGAGATTATCTAGTCTGACTTTCATTTTACAAATAAAGAAAATGAAATCTAATGTGATTGAATGACTTGTACAAGATTATATAGACAGCAAGGGGGCAAAGACAAAAACTGAGTCTAGGTCTTCTTATTCCAAAATGATCCCTAATTGCACTCTTCCTTAGGTTATCAGCTAAATAATGGAGCAGTTTGGGTGGGGGGGGTTGTCATATTGTGTTAATTATATTACAACAAAAAAATTAAATCTCATGTTATTCAATTATCTTCACTACAGGTCAAGGGATGATGTATATGTCTTTGTCCATGACTGTATCTTTGTCTGTGTGTATGTTAGTTTTTTTTCTGTATTCAGCTGTCAGATACTTCCCTCAAATTGGTACCCCTTTTATAGTTACTGTTCCTTTAAAGAAATTTCTAGGCTATAGGAAAACTGTAACCAGTTCAGTATTTCTTTCAACTTTCCATTTAGATTTTTTATTCCAGGAATAAAAGCTTTTATCCTCTATTTTGGTTTCCCCTTATGGCTGACCCTGCCAGGCTGCCTGTTTGAAGGGATTATGACATCAATGAATTGTTCCTATACCTCTAGATGGATGAAAGTTTTTGAAAAGATTATCACTACAGAAGGTTTAATATTTATCTTTTGTGCATACAGAAATTTTAAAAGATCTTGTCCATTTCCAAAATAGAGAGAAAGGATCATTTGCACAGCAGCAATTTCACACTCCATAAAAAAAAAATCAAAGAAGGTTCAGATGTAAGGAGAACTTCAGTTCCTTTAAAGTAAAGTCCTCTTTGCCCCAAGAACAACAGTGATGGAGTCCTACAAAAATGTTTAGGAGAGGGGATATAATAAATCGTTATTGAATAAAAGTCACGGAAAGGTTTCTCCAAATGAAATCTACTATTGACATAACATCAATTGAGGTAGAACCAAGATAGCTGAGTAAAGGCAGGGACTTGCATATGGTCTCCCCCAAACACATCTTTCTGAAGGGATTTTTGCCTTTAAAGATATTTGCCTTTAAATAATGACTCTAAACAAATTCTAAAGTGGCAGAACACACAAAAATGTAGAGTGAAACAATTTTCAGGCCTAAGACAACTTAATTGGTCAGCAGGAAAGGCCTATTATACCAATGTCAGAGAAGAGCACAGTGCAGCATAGGTCATGCCATCTCAGGTCAGTCCATAGCAAAACAGGAGCAGACCTCAGGTAACTGAGTCAATACAGCAATGTCAATTTCCAGACCTCTTAGGGTACAGATGGCAAGGAGATAAGATAATGGATCAAAAGGAGATTTACAGAGGTCCCTTTGTTGGCCTTAGGGGCAGTACTCTGTTATAGTATCTACACTTGGATGTTTGTCACAGTACTGGGTCTTAGTCCCAGTGCAAGGAGGAACACTAGCACAATAGAGCTCGCAGTCACAGGGGTTTGAGCAAAATCCTTGGTCAAAGTTCCAGAAGAGAGTGGTTGATCACAAACCAGTATACATTATAGGAGAGTAGTAAACACATCTCCCTAGGTCATATCATCTTGAAAGACTTAAAAACTTAAAGATTCACAGAATTACCTCTGAAAACAGCCGTTCAAAACACCTGAAGTTTGGGACAGTGCCCCTACACTTGGGAAGCAGAGCCCCACTTTAGCATAGAGTTTAAAGTCAAGAAATAGACTGAAAAAAAAGCAAATAACAGAAAAAAATTGACTATAAAAAATTACTTTGTTGACAAGGATGATCAAAGCACCTTCAGAAGAAAACAAAACAAAAATTCCTGCATCCAAAGTCTTAAGAGTAAATATGGATTGGTTTCAGGCCATGGAAGAGGAGCTCAAAAATTTTTTTTAAATCAAATAAGAGGTAGAGGAAAAAATTGGAAGAGAAATAAGAGTGATGCAAGAATAATCATGAACAAAAGTCAACAACTTGGTAAAGGAGGCACAAAAAAAAATACTGAAAAAAATAACACTTTAAACATAGAGTAGGCCAAATGGCAAAAACAGACACAAAAATCCAATGATGAGAAAAATGCCTTGAAAAGCAGAACTGGTCAGATGGGAAAAAGATATATAAAAATTCACTGAAGAGAATTTAAAAATAAGAACTGGCCAAATGGAAAGGGAGATTTAAAAATTCACTGAAGAAAATAATTCTTTAAAAGTTAGAATTGGATAAATGGAAGTTAATGACTTTATGAGGCATTAAGAAACAAACCTAATCAAAGGAATGATAAAAAGACAATGTGAAACATCTCACTGGACAAGCAGCTGACCTGGACAATAGATCCAGGACAGATAATTAAAGAATTATTGGACTACCTGAAAGATCATAATGTCAATCTAAGTAGTAAAAAAAATAAAATATTTCAGTAATTGTTATTGAATTAACTGATTTTGGAAGTCAAATTGTTTGCTTGGGTCAGATGTTTGGATACCAGAGAATTCTAATCTTAGTGAAAAGACAAGCCAGGATTCTCATTTCAAGAAACATATAAATATTTCATATTGGAAATTCTTATGAAAGCCTTATTTTATTTCATTCAAGATTCAAAAATATCTCCCCAAAATGCACTAATTTTTAATTATTTAACTAAGAATTATGGAAACAGTATTTTCCTTAGAACCCAGGAATTGTTAATGCTTTTTTTTGAGTCGTTAACACTTTTGTCAGGTAAGAGTACCCTAAAGATTCATTTTATAATAATATTTAAATCAATAAAATAAAATATAAAGGATTATATTAGAAAACAATTTTTATTGAAATATATATTTTCGAAAGTTCGTAGACCCTAGATTAAGAATTCTTATTCTAAATTATGTTAATGTTTAAATTGGTTCATCAAATCACACTATTAATCCTTATATTAAAATGATAAAGTAAGAGAGTCTTATAAACAGCTAATTGAGAGATCAAAGGGCTAATCAATACAGAAAGAGCAAAATTATGACATCATGGAAAGAACCAAGTTAGGACATAATGACCAGTAAAATGTGATCTTGCAACATAACAAGCCCATTTATATCATATATAAATCAAGAGACTGATAAATAACTTTGAATTTTTTATCTCCTGATGTTAGGCCATACTAGGTGAGCTACAGATCACCACCTTCTCTAAATAAAGATTGGTTTCTTGGGCCAAAAGACTTCCCAGTTTCTTTCTTATGTGTATATATATATATACACATATATAAATAAATAACAATTTATCTCATTTCTGAGATATATTTCTAAGGAATTGACTCAAATTTATAATAAGCATTTTCTGAATTGATAAATGGTCAAAGGAAACAAACAGGCAGTGATCTAAAGGAGAAAAATAAGCATCTTTTAAAATATCCAAATATTAATTAGAAAAATTCATATTAAAACAACTCTGAAATTCTACCTCATAAGCATGAGATTAACAAAGATTACATCAGAAAAAGGAAAATGATAAATGCTGATGGTGCTATAGCCAAACAGGTAACTAAAATGCAGTGGATTTACACAGATATTCTGCAAATCAATTCAGAATTGTCACTCAAAAGTCTTAAAGATATATATACCCTATGACTCAATGTTGCCATCACTAGGCCTATTCCCCAGATATCCTAGAGGAAATAAACCTAAATGTAGAGAAATGCTTATAGCAGCTCTTTTTTGTAGTAGTTGAGCAATTTATAGTATATGGATGCAATGGAGCCTTATAGTGTTATGCAAGAAGATGAAAAAAGAAACCCGGAAAAACTTTTATGAATTGATGCACAATAAAATGAGTAGGACCAGTACAATAATTTATAAGTTAACATCAATTAAAAATAAAACAGATTTGAAAGACTTAAGAACTCTTATCAATGCAGTGCCCAAGCAACAATGACTTTTTGCTTGAATATGCATATTTGTTACCAAGGTTTTTCTTTTCTTTGTTTTTCATGGTGAGTGGGATAAGGTGGGGGGAAGAGGAAATTAAGCGCTTGCTTATGAAAGAGTTAAATGATTGAATAATGAATGAGCTAACAGAAAGTCAAATATACCAGCAGGCACCCAATAAATGTTGAATATAATTGGGTCAGTTTTATTTCACTACTTTCCATTAGTCTTATAGGAAAGAGGTGGAATTGATAGTATAGAATGTGATATAGCAGAGAGAGACAGTGAGAGACAGAGAGAGAAAGAGACAGAGAATGAGAATGAGAATGAGAATAAGAATAAGAATTATATTGTGATAGAAATAGCACTGACTCCAGAGTAAAAGTTATCTAGATTCAAATTCAATCTTGGACAAGTCACATTATCTCCCTGGGATTCTGATTCCTAGTCTGTAAAATGGTAATTAAATTGAATATTCTCTGAGGCCCTCTCTAGCTCTACATCTACAACTCAATGATTTTCTAAACTTGAGCATTATATTCTTAAAACTGATACAAATAGACCTGAGCCAAAAGAATTACAAAATTAGAATAAAAAAATCTAAATTCAAATCTTATCTCTGATGCCTGTTTACTGATTATATGACCATTGGTAAGTTAGTTAACTTCTCTTTGCCTCAGTTGCCTTATCTGTAAAGAGAGATTAAGTGGATAGAGTAGCAACCATGGTGTCTGGAGGACCTCAGTTCAAATTCAGTGTCAGACAATTCCTAGCTATGTGACCCTGGGCAAGTCATTTAACCCCAATTGCCTCAAAAAAAAAAAGAGAAAGATGGAATAATAATATGACCTGAACTACATAATCACATAGGATTATTGTAACAATCAATTCACCTATTCCATAGAAAGTACTTTATAGACTATAAAATATGAACATCAGTTGTACTGTTATTATTCTTTTGTTCTCATCTAACTAGATAATATTTAGGTAGTCCTGGGATAGGTCATCAATTTGCTATACTACTTTCCTGTTTTAAAGTTTTTTTGGGAAAATCTATTGTATATGTGGATAAAAATGACTGTGTTGTGTAATGGATTGAGAATCATTTTTGTAATTATTGTTATTCATATCAGTATCTATTTACATGGCCACTTCTTCCTCTTCAGTGATATTTAGGGTATAAAAAGATTGGCTTCAGTTTTGTCATTAACATAGAACAGAGACTTAAGTGCTTCTTGGTGCCCCATTCTCATATCCTTGAACTCTCCTAACTTCCCTTTCATCCATTCCTGTCTCTTTTCAATGTTCAACAGAAAGACTGATTCCCTAACTCTTCTTTCCTGGATTCCTTCCAAAACGAGTTTTAAATAAATTAACATCTAACACTATCATCAATCCTTAAGCATAATTTAAGCTTGTACTTATTTCATAAATCTTCATAATTTACCTAAGGTTCTTATCTCCATGCTTAAACTGTTCCTTTTGTGACTCCTTTAAATGCATGAGGAAAGATCATTCTTGTCAAAGCCTCATTTCAATTATTATCTTGAATTATTATGATTGTGGTGATACAGCAAATCTGAGACTTCCTGGGAAATAAAATGATATCTATCTATCTGAGCCTGAAATTAACCCTGAGTTATCTCTGGATGCATTTGAGCACTTAATGGTTTCTCTGTTTTCTTTTTCTCTGCCTTAGAGGTAATTACCTGGCTCAGAGTTACTTCTCTATGAGCAGAACTTCCAAAACCATTATATTCTGCCTACATTGGTTTGATTTTAGATTCTCTTGTTTTAGAATGGAAGTGTGTGTGTGTGTGTGTGTGTGTGTGTGTACACATGTACCTTTGTATAGATAATTTAACATTCAAATCAGAATATGTTATTCATTATTCTTATGATCACTGTCACTTGATTGTGAAGCCTGTTGGAAAGAAGGTATTCATGTGGTCATGCAGTCAGTATGTATCAAAGACAGAATTTGAGCCCAAGTCCCTCAACTCCAGAGTCAAAACTCTTCCTCCTATACCATCAAACCATGATTTGCAATCTTCCAAACAAAGCTAATTCAAACTATTTAAGTATATATTCTGGGTATATAGTGTTTAATTCCATTGTGTATAAAATAGAGAGAGAATAGAGACCAAGGTGAAGCTTTGGGTAAAATGATGGATTTTTTTTTCCAGATGAGACCTTTATGAGTATAGAATGTTTAAGTGTAGGAACAGTCAATTCTATTTAATCTTATGGCAATATTACAGATCCAATACAAAAGTAAGAATAAAACTTTTCATATAAAACGTATTAGTGCTGTCACTTATAATTAAGGAAAACCCCACCTAATTCAAATTTCATGCAAAAGTGTCCATATTTTACATAGACATACACATACATACACACACAATAGACATATTAACATGCATACATACATATTATTTGTATATGTGTATATGAACATATGTATATGTATGCTAATGTGGAAATTAAGCATACATATCTGTGCCTTGGAATTATTCCTTCAAAATATACACATGTGATCACAAAGTGAAAAAACAAAAATTCATCTCTTGGCCTTATGGAAATTATTTCCAGGTCTTTATAGTAAGGAGGAATAGTGTAGCATGGTAGACAGCTGTCCTACAAGCCAGGGAAACATGAATTTGAATTCTCCTTTGACACATACTGACTGTAACCCTAGACAAATCAGTGATCTCTCAGTGCTCTAGGCAACTATCAGATGAACAGTTAATGACAGTACTGTCTTAGTATACTCTTGTCAGTTATAGTTAAAAGGAAGGTTACTTTGTCCTAACATAGCAAGGATATGCAACAAGGATAGACTGACACTTTTTTTCTCTACTTGCACGTATTCTCATTTGCACATGTAATATAATGCACATTTGCAAAAGCCTAAACTCTTATGGTGTCCATAGGTCCCATTTAGCTCCTAGAATAAGCAATGATAAAAATACCATAGAATGTTGTACCACATACAGCCTGATAAAAATGCTAAGGACTGTATGAAAAATAGCCACATGGTAAGTGTCATCTCCTTAGAAACAGCTTTCTTCTGGCCCAGTCAGAGGAGAAAAATCTCCTTCTCATGCTTCTCTTGCTTCTTGTATTTGAACATCAAATTTTCTATTCAACTCTGTTTTTTTCATCAAGAATGTTTGAAAGTCCTCTACTTCACTGAATTATCATATATTCCCCTGAAACATTATACTGTTTTGCTGTGTAGGTGATTCTTGGTTTTAATCCTAGCTCCTTTGACCTCCAGAATATCCTATTCCAAGCCCTTTGATCCCTTAATGTAGAAGCTGCTAGATCTTGTTTTATCCTGATTGTGTTTCCACAATATTAAAATTATTTCTTTCTGACTGCTTTTAATATTTTCTCCTTGACCTGGGAACTCTATAACCTGGCTATAATATTTCTAGGAGTTTTCTTTTGGGGATCTTTTTCAAGAGGTGATCATTAAATTCTTTCAATTTCTATTTTGCCCTCTAGTTCAAAAATATCAGGGCTATTTTCCTTAAGAATTTCTTGAAGGATGATTTCTAGATCCTTTTTTTGATCATGGCTTTTAGGTAATCCAATAATTTTTAAATTATCTCTCCTGGATCTATTTTCCAAGTCAGTGGTTTTATAAATGAGATATTTCACATTGTCTTCCATTTTTTATTTCATTTGTTTGGATCTGTTTTATAGTATCTTCATTTCTCATAAAGGCATTAGCTTCCATTTGCTCCAGTCTCATTCTGAAGGAATTATTCTCTTCAGGGAGCTTTTGAAATTCTTTTTCCATCTGGCAAATTTGGCTTTAAAGGCATTCTTCTCCTCATTGGCTTTTGGGGCCTCTTTTGCCATTTGAGCTAGTCTATTTTTTTAATGTATTATTTTCTTCAGTCAGGTTGTTGACCCTCTTTTCATTATTTTCTTGCATCATTTTCATCTCTCTTCCCAATTTCTCCTCCACTTTTCTTACTTGATTTTCAAAATCCTTCTTGAGCTCTTCCCTGGCCTACAAGCAGTTCATATTTTTCTTGGAAGCTTTTGATGCAGTAACTCTGACTTTGTTGTCTTCCTCCCATTCCATGCTTTGATCCTTTTTGTCCCAAAAAAATGAATCTAAGGTTTGATTGCTGTGCTTACTTTGCTTCCTCTGCTTACTCATGTTGCCACTCAATTACCTGACTTTTGAGCTCTTTGCTATGGTAGAACTCTGCTTCCAGAGAGGAGAGCTTTGTTCCAAATTGCTGGCTTTTTTGCAGCTGCCTGAGCTATTAGTTGAGTGACCTCTCTGAAGCCCCCACAAGCTCTGGCCCACTGGCCACACACCCCAGGACCTCCACCAAAGACAGTGATCCAAGTAGTTAAAGCAAGAGTGATTACCATTTGAATGGTCTCTTGGTTCCCCTACAATCTGCAGGCCAGCAGCTCTGGAAGTAGCCACATGGTGGCTACATGACCACTGTACCTCCTCTGCTTCTCCCCTGGGGTTAGGGGCTGGACCACGCTCTTGCATCACACCACCCCCCTCACTTCCAACAGAGTTCCACACTTGCTCTTTGGTGTTTATGGGTTGATAAGTCTGGAAACCACTGCAGCTGCTGGTGATTCACTCTCCTGAAGTCTGTTCTGGCTGCCACTCATTGGGGCCACCCTGAAGCTAAAACTGGGTGTCATGGAGGCTAGGCTCAGCTTCTAGCCTGGTGTGATTAAGCCTTCTTATAGGCCTGCCAGGCTTCCTTCAATGGGAGATTTGTTTCTCCCTGTCACTTTGTGGGTTCTGTAGCTCTAAAATTTGTTTGGAGTCATATTTTTTAGGTAATTGAGGTGGTTGTGGTGGGGACTCACAGGATTTTCCTGTTTTTATGCTTCTACCTTGGTCCTTCCCCCAACACTTAATTTCTCTAAATTTTATCATCCATCATCTCCATGTGGCAAGGTGTCTGAATATCAGGGCAGAATATATTAACTAAAGTGGTCTTCAGAAAGTCACCAAGTTCAAGGACCCTAGACTCCACATGTCACATGGCTGTGGCTTCTTCTGCCTTTAGATGACTAGAATGCTCTGTCAGAGAAGCAAGGTTAATCAGGTCCTGGATGGCTTTCTCTTACATAAGGCCTTTGCCATTTGTAGGAGGAAATAAGCGACCATCAGGGAGAGACTGGTCCTAACACAGCAGCTATTTCACCTTATGAGTAGCCAAGAAGGTGCTAACTTGCATGAGTACAGTTTCCTCACCCAGGAGTTCCCCACAGCAGTGAAATTCAGTCCTTATTTTTATTTACTAAGTAGTCATATTAGATTATATGTGTTTGACTTCCTCAAGTAAATTTTAAGATACCCAAGAAGCTTCTTTTCTAGTCTCCAACATAAAACTAAGGACAATTAGTTCATGTCGAGTTTAAACTTTCTTCCAAGTTCATTCCTTTCTTCTATGGAACATATTATTTGTTATACCTAAGATTTTACACTGCCAGTATATATTATATTAATAAAACTTGTTGATTTAATTATCTATTGATTTTTGAAGAAATAGCAATGTTACATTTAGATTTATTCAATAAATCAGTTGATAAGTATTTATTAAGTGCTGAAGTGTTAACAACATGTTAGGCACTGTGATAAATGCTGAGGGTACAAAGAAGGGCAAAAGACAGTGAGCTCAAAATCTAATGGGAGAGACAACTAAATAAATATGTATAAACAAGTTACATACAGGATAAATAGGAAATAACAGAGGAAAGTCATTAGAATTAAGATGGCTTAAGGAATACTTCCTACAGAAGGTCGAATTTTATTTGTGACTTGGAAGAAACCAAGGAAATAAAGAGGTGAACTTGAAGAAGATGAGCATTCTAGTCCTGAAGGACAGCCAGTGAAAATGTACATAGCTGAGAGATGGATTATCTTGTTTTTGGAACAGCAAAGAGGCCACTTTCACAAGCAATTACAATTGCTTATAACATACGAGAAGCTTTAGGAGATGTCCAACACAGGCTCACTGTTCCTCCTTGTATACTGTTATCTGCTAAGTACAAATAAAATTACATAGTAGCCTTGAAAAGGAAAGAGGACACTTTCAAAGTGTGTGTGTGTGTGTGTGTGTGTGTGTATGAGAAGTTTAGAAAGATGCCAGGGAGGGGTTCTCTGTTGTAAAGGACTTTGAACACCAGAGGATGTAATGTTTGGCCCTGTTTGGGGATGAGGGGATAGAGTTTATTGAGTTTAGGAGGGATGTGGTGGACCTGTGTTTTATAAAACTCTTTGCTGGATGAATGGAAAATGGTCTGTAGTGCTGAGAGATCTGCAGCAGGCAAACTAATCAGCAGTCTATTGCAATAGCAAGGCATAAGGTGATGAGGGACTTCACCAGATTTCATGAAAGATTGATTCCACCATTTTCCTTAGTAGATAAATTGACCTGCCAGGTCTCTAATTTCAAAGGCAAGCTTCCTTTTCTACCTTCCCCACAACACACACACACACACACACACACACACACACACACACCCCACATCCAGTCTTTTTTGTTAGACATATAAAAGTGATACATTGAGAGATCTTGTTGTAAGTAGGCATTGCAAATTAACATTTTTACTAGCACAGTCTTTTCCTTTAAACACAATTGTAAAGAACTAATGTGATCTAAGCCCTTCTTTCTAAACTTATTGTCATTGGAAAAAACAAATAAAGTTTGGAATCTACAATTCCTTCTTCACCAAAGTAATTTATCTTCAGTCCTGTTTGTTGTTGAACTGAATTTCACTTATTTGTATTAATATTCTTACATCCTTCACAACAAGATTTATTTCTTTTTTTCCCCCCATAGGAAGGATTAAATGTCCACATAGATATCTCACTAACTTTCATTCTTCTTTCACAACCCAGTGGAATAACTCTGCCAGTTCTAGAGCATATGGGCTCAATGTGTCAATTCAAAAGTGGCAATCATTTGCCTGCCTGGACATAGCACTTTCCTTTAAGTGCCATAGCTTGTAATATATGACAAGCTTTAAGAGATGTCCAGAGGCTCACTGTGCCTCCTTGCATACTGTTATCTGCTAAGTACAAATAAAATTGCATAGTAGCCTTGAAAAGGAAAGAGGACACTTTCAAAGTTCAAGATGCAATCTTTTGAGGAGGGGAGAAGATGGGAGAGACAGACCCTCAGCTTTTCTTCTGTGAAGTAGATGGCGTGGTAATTATTCCTAAGTTGTTTTGACATACATACATACATACATAATGTATATACATATATGTGTGTGTGTGTGTATACATATATATATATATGAAACATTCAACAAGCATTTATTAAGTACCTATTCTTTTGTTCCAGGCACAGTGCTAAGGATCAGGGTTATAGAAAGAGGCAAAAGACAGTTCTTGAACTCAAGGAACTTATGATCTAATAACAATTGCCCACATATACATAATGCTTTAAGATTTGAAAACTGCTTAGCATTTCTTTTTCTTATTTGACCCTCACAACAACATTATGAGATACACTAATTTATTATCCTTACTTTATGAATGAAGAAACAGTATGAGAGGTTATGGGATTTGTCTAGGTTCACACAGTTATTAAGTAGCTGAGACAGGTTTTTAACTGAGCTCTTCCTGTCTCTTAGCCCCATATGCTATCTATCCATTCTACTACTTGGCTACTGAGATTCCATGTATACTTACAGGTATATATGAGACTGTATCCTGATCTGAGTAATGATGTAATTAGCTAGTCCCTAAGAATAGGTCTGAATGTAAATAAAAGTACTCCTTTAATTAATTAGATTCTTTTGTCCCCAAACACTGCATGCCTAGCAGTGCGGATCAGTTACAGAGATTCAATGTGACTTTCTAGTTGCTTCAACTTTAATTAATTGATCAACCTTTGGACATGTCAAATACAACTTTGAAAAAAAAACCAGAAAGTCGATGATTTTCCCATATGTCAGTAAAAACACAATCATTAAGTGTTTACTGTGTGATAGGAACTATGCTAAGTACTAAGGGTACAAAGAAAGTCAAAGACAATCTCTATTCCCAAGCCATTTTCACTTTATAACTGAAAATGAAATGATCAGTTATAGAGTATTATTCAATAATTTTTGTAATATACAAAGTTGATTAATATATATGAACTTTTTTAATGAATATAAACATTTGCGTTCTTGCTTTTTATTTTAATGCACTCAGAATCACAGTTTTTCAGCACTAGAAGAAGCCTTGGTCACTATCCAGTTCAATTCATTACCAAGGAAGAATTTCCATTGTAACATGGTTAATAAGTAGTCATCCAGTCTTTGTCTGGAGACCCTTCAGTGAGGAAGACTTTCCTGAGGCAGCCCATTCCAATTTGAGAGAATTTTAATTATCATGAAAATTATCTTGACAACAAACCAAAGCTTTTCTTTTGAAGAAGTTCTGAATCTGGGATCATAAACTTCTATGTCTATTATACATACACATATCTTTATATATTATATATATTTCTATATCTTTATCTTTATTATCTATCTATATATCAAGATAGAGATAAAGATGATTGATAACTGTATTCTTTTGCAATTTAATATACTTTGTTGTGTGCATCTAAAAATATTATTCTGAGAAGGGATGTATAGGATCACTCTAGACTACCTATATGATGCACAACAGAACATATCCATCCATTATTTTATGCAAATTTTACAATATCCATGCATTTGCCCTATGAGAACAAACAAAACAAGTCCTACCTCTCTCAGGTAAATAGCCACATGTGTCCCTCTAGTTTCTCAACCTTCCTAAAGCCATGACCCTTTAATACCTGCATGTGGGCATAACTGCTGGAGACAGATAGAAGAGTGGTGTCTCGTTTCCTAATGAAGAGGTTACCCAAAGAGGGTTAGGGTTGCCTGAGACCCCAAAATACCAACATGCTGGTTATTGCAGAAAGAATTCCACTCAAGTCTTCTCAGCCAAAGAAAAGTAAAGTTTATTGAAAGTTCAGGTCTGCCATATGGGGTAGATTCTTAAGGAGCCAGTCTATGCTAGGTCTTTCTATGACACTTTCACACAGTAAGTCTTTGCTAAGATATTCTATGGCTCTCTCACACACATGGAAAAAATATGGGATTCTTCTATACAGAGGAATCTAGGGGTGGTCTAGAGGAGGAGTTTGGGGAGGGTCTTCAGAAGGAGTTAATGAGGTCAATGAAAGGGTGAATTGATATTTTGATAGGGTAGGAAGTAGATGAACAATGGAGAGCCAGGCTAATAACAGATGTTTGGGCCCAGCCACAAGGAAATACTTATATCACCTCTGCAAATGCCTCATCAAATGGGAAGATTCAATCAGACTTCAAGGGGTTTCCCAGAGCCTGTACCTCAAAGATTCAAAGAGAGCTGAAGGGGGGGTCCCAGAGCCTACACTTCATCACTAAGACCACAGGAAATGTGTTTGCCAATGGTCTTAGGCAATCCTATTTGACCCCCAAAGGGGTCACGACCCACAGGTTTTCCAGTGAGGTCCTTTGATGGAATCCAGATTTTAAAGAACAAATTGCCTTAATAAATGGATTTGTTCTGTAAAACTTGGACTCAGTCAAAAGACTGAACAGAAGGACTTAAAGTGCCAGATATGACTTCAAGAATGCAGGTTCCCTACCCCTGTAGATATTCTCTAGAGCCTAGCAGCAGCTTTGCTTCTTGAAGATCTTTATATATAACCAATATCTTTTAAAACATAATCACTAATTTTCCATAGAGATTGTGGATTTCACTTTCTTCCCTTTTAAGAAAATTGAAAGAGCTTTTACTCTTTCAAATAGCATGACTTTGATGAGGTACAGGCTCTGGGAACCCTTGAACTCTGACTGAATCTTCCCATTTGATGAGGCATTTGCCTGGGGCCATAAGCCTTCCATTATAACTAGGACAAAAATCTTTGTTACTAGTCTAGGTCTCCTTCTTCCAGCAACTTCCCACCCTTGATCCTCCCACAATATCTACACCCAAATCTGTTACACCCTTGAACTGGCCTAGGCCACCATTGTCTGTGATCTCCAGGTAGCCTCCAGCAACTTCCCACCCTTAATCACTCCTTACTGGAGTGTGATCTCATCTGACTCCTCCTGAAGACCCTGCCCAAACTCCTCCTCTAGACCAAGCCTTGATTCCTCCCATAACCTTTCCATCCATCAGACGCCATTTTGCTTCCATGAGAGGAAGGCCAGAGAATGATCTAGCACAAACTCACTCTGTGTCAGAAGATTTTGGCCCACTTGTCCAATACAAGTATCCCAGATACCCAGGCTCCTTAAGAATCTACCCATTATGGTGACCTTTAAATAAACTTTGCTTTTCTTTGGATGAGACAAGACTTGAGTAGACTTCATTTGGCAAGGACCTGGCATGTTGGTATTTTGGGGTCTTGAGCACCCTTAATCCTATACCTCATTATTTTATGTTTCCCTAACCTCATCAACTTTTCTTAGTTTCCATAATCCTTCTACTATTGCTTGCAGCATCATTCCCCTTCCCCCCCCTCCCCCAGGACATTCTCCTCAAATGAAAATTGTGAAACTCTACCTTATATCAGTTGTCTGTTGTCATTGGCCTATTTGCCCTGTCACTGGCTCTATTTTCTTTCATCTTCTTCTTTTCCCAAAAGTAATTAGAAAATCTTCATTGTTATCCTTAGCTTTTCTCAGTTCATTCTGGGCTTTATCATTCTTAGATTTATTCTTACAAGTTCCTAGAATGTGTTTTGCTTGTTCATTCTTAATATAACTTTTTCCTTTTTTTTTTTAACACTCACTCATCTCCTGGATCAGAAACATTTTCCAAAGTAGATATAAATAGTATGGATCAGTGAAATGAGATTCTAAATATCATTTTAATGGAGAATTTAGCTGAATCCTTTGGCAAGATAGAAAGTGTATATACACGTATAAGTATACAAAAGATAGTTGTTATTTTTTTTATTTGCTGAAGTACAGATACAGAGCCACTCATGCACTGATTAGGGATAGGACAGAAATTTTAAGCTGGTAAGAGAGTCATTGAGTCCATGAATAAGGCAGATAAATCTCCAAAATCTAAATACAGATCCATTTGACAACAACTCAAAAACAGTGCTTCAAACAATGATTTGTTAGATGAGTCAGTCAGTCAATATGCATTTATTAAGGGCCTACTATATACTAGACATTGTACTAAGCACTGGAGATTCAATGAAAAGCAAGGGTAAATTCCTACTCCCAAGGAAGTCATAGTCTAATAAGGAAGAAAACATCAAAACAATGTATAATATATATATATATATATATATATATATACAGAGAGAGAGAGAGAACTATATATATATACACACAAGTATTTATATATCATATTACATAGACTGTATCTATTATGTTATATATAAGATATTAAAGATAATATGACACACTATATATAAATAAGATTTGTTTTCATCATATATTTGTCTTCTAAATTATATATATCTGTCTTATACAATTTATATGTGTATATATAGTATGTATACATGCATGTACAGTATGTATGCATTCATATACAAGATAAATTGTCAGTAGTGTGAAATGACTAGCATAACAAGGGATCAGGACAAGCTTCTCGTAGTAAAATGAGATTCAGCTTTGAGTTGAGGGAAGTTGTGATGTTACATTTGATCCTGGAAGTGATAGGGATCCATTGCTGTGTATTGAATAGGAAGAACAGGCTCAGATTTGCACTTTAGGAAGAAGAATCTGACAGCTGAATGGAGGACAGAAAGGATTGAAGGGAGACCTGAGGCAGGAGATGAAGCAACAGGATATCACAATAGTTCTGGTATGAGGTGATTAGGGTCTGCAAGAGATTGAAGAGAATGTCAAAAGAGAAAGGGAGGCCTATTTTATGTTTATTAAAAATGTAAAATAATAGGTCTTGGTAACTGATTGCATTTGGTGAAATCAGTAAAAGAGAGTGAGGAGTTGAGGATGACACCTATGTTGTAAGCCTGGGTGATTGAGAGTATAGTGGTACCTTACCAATAATAAGGAAGAGTGAAAGTGAGGAGGTTTTTTGGGGAAAGATAAGTTAAATTTTGGATATTTTAAGTTTAGGATGTCTATGGGACAACCATTTTGAGATGTATAATAGGCAGTTGAGATTGTGGAGTTTAGAAAAGAAGTTAGATTTGGAAAAGTAGATCTGATAATCATCTAAGATGAAAATTGAGAACATTAGAACCAATTAGTCACAAGTGAAGTAGTATACAGGGCAAAGAGGGCCCAGGGTAGAGTCCTGGAGAATACTCTCCTTTTCATGGTCATGATCTGGATAAAGATTTAGCAAAGGAGACTGAGCCTAATGTGGCTTCTGTAAATGTTTCATTTTCCTTCTGACCTGTCTCATTTTTTCAGGCATTTTTCCCCCTCACATTTTTCTTTTAAGTCAGCTTTTTCCATCACCTATTTTTCTCTGTAAGTTTAGCCTTTTCTTAGACCCATTCCTCAGAAATAAATCATAATTTTTTTGTCTTTATTCACTATGGTGCCAAATGGTTTTCATTTTGTTGTTGTTTCCCCTCACTAACTCTGAGTAGTTTTGCTAGCCTCACTTCCTGTTACAGGAAAAATACAAACTTCATTAGTAACTTCTTTTCTCCTGAGTTCATCAATGAGGTACTAATGACAACTGCAATGACACACCTAAGCTAACTTTGACAATTTTAAAACAACCAAGATTTGACTAGTTATACCAAAGCAGTAAGGAATCCATCAGGTATGTTCCTTCTTTGTTCCATTAAAAAAAAGCATAGGGACAGTTAGGCTATAAATTCATAGGCTCAATTTTTACCATTTCAGTCACATCAAAGGATGTCCTTAAAAGATGTATTGATCTTCTTGGAAGACAAGTATCTTTTAAATTGAAGATATTTATGTTTTATTTTGTTCCTTTTCAAAGGCTCTGAATTTCTATCTAAAGTGAAAAGCTATTTATTCCTCATTGTAACAAGTGTTCATATGCTATGCATACATTAGGGCTTTAAAAGTTGCTTGCTAATTGATGGAAAAGACCATCATTCATTTTTTTCTTTGTTACAATGCTTAACACCTTATTACTTCCAAAATATCTTTAAAAATAATGTATAGATATCTGAAAATGGGATGAATTTTAAGTTCACAAAACACAAGAGCTAAATACACATCTTGGGTTGTGCTTTGAAAGGATTTTCACTTAATTGTAATTAAATTTTGTTGGTTGACCTTAAAGGAAAGATAATTCCAAATAGAACTGAATTTGAACTCAGTTATATTACCCTTTGTTGTGAGTACAGTACAAATAGGTTTATGACAGAACCTCAGAACCATGGAAAAGATGGAATCATAGCACATCTGCATGGCACAGTGGGGAAAGAATTCTGCCTTCAGATACAAAGGACCTGTTTTCAAGACCTTTGGTTTTGCTATTTCTTGCCTGTGTAACTATAGACAAGCTAGCCCCTTAAGCTCAGCAGGGCTTGTATTCTCTTCTAAAGTATAAAATGTAGGTGTTTATCATGATTACTTCTCAGACTCCTTCTAGTTCTAAGTCTCTGATTCTATGATCTTATAAGCCTATATTGTACTGAAGCACAAAAGAAACAAGAATGGTAATTGGGAGACTTAATTTCTAACCCTGGTTCTACCACTACATATAATCGTGAAAGGTTATCTAAAATCTTTGACAATTTCTTTACTGTGGTAAGGGATGTATTAGATAATTCCTGCTGAGCCTTTTAGCTCTGGAACTCTTTGGTTTCTTTTTATTTTCAATTATGCATGAACAATTTTATACCTTTAACAGGCTCTAAGCAGACACTTAAAATGTTTTTTTTAGTTTAAAAAATACAGTTAAACAATATTGCAAAGATTTTATTAGTAAGAGGACAAGGTCAAGTATATATAGAAAATGTCCATGTTAAATGTGACATGGTTTTGAAAACCCAAGTAAATAACTCTTGAGATATGTGAAAAGCATAGAATATGTTTGAAAGAGTTATGAATATTATTATGACTGAAAAATGTTTATTGAGAAAACAAAAAGCTATGAAGGAAGCTTTATAAAATCTGTGTGAGAATAATCTGCATACATAAGGAAATAGATAGGAATAAACAAACTTTCACAGATTGTATTCACTAGTTTTGTTTTGTTATGTTTTTTTTTTCTTTTTGGAGGAGGGAAGACAGGGCTATTGGAGTTAAATGACTTGCCCAAGGTCACACAGCTCCTAAAGGTTAAGTGTCTGATGGCACATTTGAACTCAGATCCTCCTGACTCCAGGGTTGGTGCTCTATTCACTGTGCATTGTATTTAATAGCTGACCCCATTTTTACAATGACATAACTGAGTAAATGAACAGAGAATGCAAAAATCTTATATTTTTGGTAGACAGTTTAATGCACACATGTACACACACAAACATACACACAAACATTTACTTCAGTACAACAGGATATTGACTTAATAGCTGTTCTCCCATAAGATTTCTCCTGTGTATAAATAAAAATCATTGAAGATGCCATGATATAAAGATGGATGGAGATAGTGTATATGCCTTGGACAGATGCTGTGAATAGATGATGAACTGGGTTGAGAATTTAATAGAACAAAAAGAACCAGTTTGTGTTATCTGGCAAAATGGATGATATTATTAATGACCCAAAGCTTCTCCTGAAGTGAAATTTCTTACTCTAGGGGCAGCTAGGTTGCACAGTGAACAGAGCACTGGCCCTGGAGACAGGTGGACCTGAGTTCAAATCCAGTCTCAGACGCTTAACACATACCAGCCTTGTGACTTTGGGCAAGTCACTTAAACCTAATTGTCCTGGCCTTCCCCTCCAAAAAACAAAAAATTGAAATAAAAAAATATTACTACCAATATTCTTCTAGATCTTATATAGCTGTGAGTCATGGGTTTCTTAAGGTCCAAGGAAAGAAATTATGGATCACTGAGAGGGCAATAGGTTGGTACATCAGGGTTTGAGTAGACAGCATCATATAACCAATGAAGATTTGTTATGGAAAGTAGAATAAACATTATCAGAGAGGTGTGTGACTGAAAAATTAAGCAGATCAGTCATTTAATGAGAACAAGAGATGGACAACCTGAATGTCGCATTTTGTCCAAAGTAACATTGTATGATGGATGGTAGGGGACTTGTATTCAGGAATACTTGGGTTTAAATTTTGTTCATATTTACAAGCTTTGTGACCACAGGAAAGGCATTACAATTCTATAAGCCCCAGATTCCTTATCTTCAAAATAAAGATTACATCTTTGGCATATGGTTGCTGTGGAGACCAAATAAGACACAGTATACAAAGAAATTTATTTATTAAAAATGCTTTTTCCAATTGCAAGTAAAAACAATTTTAAAGTAAAAAAATTGAGTTCAAACATCTCATCCAACATTTGTTCTTTTTCTTTTCTGTCATATTAGCCAATCTGATAGGTATGAGGTGGTACCTCAGAACTGTATTTACATTTTTTGATCAATAGCAATACAGAGGATTTTTTCATATGACTATAGAAAACTTGATGTCTTCATCTGAAAACTATGCATTCATATCCTTTGACCATATATCAATTAGGGAATGACTTATATTCTTATAAATTTGACTAAGTTCTCTGTTTATTTGAGAAATGAGGCCTTCATAAGAGAAACTTGTCATAAATCTCTCATTGTACCCTACCAACTTTTCTTCTTTCATTCTCATCTTGACTGCATTTGGTTTTGTTTGGGCAAAGCCTTTTGATTTAATGTAATCCAAATTGTCCATTTTATCATTTTTCATGCTCTGCATCTTATTTGGTAATAATTTTTCCTTTATCCATAGTTGTGATAAGTAAATTATTTCATGCTCCCCTCTATCACCTTTTATGTTGAAATCATGTGCCCATTTTATTATTTCTTAGTATGTGGCCCAAGATGTTAGTCTACACATAGTTTATTTCAAACTACTTTCCAGTTTTCCAACAGTTTTTGTCAAATAGTCAGTTCTTGCCGCCTCACCCACAAAGTCTTGGACCTTTGCATTTATCAAGTACTAGAGTGCTAAGAGCATTACCTACTGTGTATTCTGTACCTGTGGTATATGGGGTGTCCAAGGAGGATTAGAACCTCGGGTATGAGGGCTTGTCAAGCCCTTTTCCAGGTTGCTCACACACCTCTTCTGCAGACCTGGCACTCAACTCTCACATATGACTCCAAGAGGCTGTAGCATGCTCAATGGCCACAACATGGTAAAATTTCTCAGAGGATGAATTAAGTGGAGGGTAATCGATGGACCTCAAACCCATCAGTGAGCTAAGGGGGTGTCTACACCAAGTATGTAAAAAACTATCTCTGGATGAATAGGTAAACGAGAACAATTTGTTGCTATTGCCATGAAGGTTGTTGAAGCAGGTAAGAGCTTGGTCAGACATCAAAGATACCAAGGTAATCCACTGCATTTCAAGCCATTGTCAATCATTGTGACTTTTGTCCTACCAATGGACTTTGATGACTCTGGGAGATTGAAACTACTGACTTTGTGCAACTGTACCTCACTTAAATCCCATTATAGTAAGAGTCAAGACATCACATCATGATGTCATTGGTCCTCTTTGAAAATGGAGGACAAATAATGTGTACCTACTTTATTCCATTGATCTAACACTCTATCTCTAACCACTACCAGATTATTTAAAAGATTTTCACTGTGCAATACAGCTTGAAATGTGGAATGGCTAGGGCACCTTCCTTTATATTTTTTAATTAATTCCCTTGATATTCTTGACATTGTGTTCTTCCAGATAAGTTCTGTGATTTTTTTTTCTAGCCCTATAACATATTTTTGGTAGTTTGGTATGTCACTGAATAAGTAAATCAATTTAGGAAGAGTTGTCTTTTTTATTACATTGGCTCAGTCTACACATGAACAATTAATATTTTTCTAATTGTTCAGATATGTCTTTATTTGTGTGAAGTGTTTTTTTTCTTTTTTATATTTGATTTGTTTATTTACTTTTAGTTTATAAGATTCAGTTCCAAAATCCCTTGAGTTTCAAATGTTCTCCCCTCTCTCTCTATCCCCCAACCATGGCGGCATGCAGTCAAGTATAGGATTTGCAAATACTTTCACACTGAATATTAGCCCTGCTGTATAGAAGGGTTGTAACCAATGGAGTGAACAATGGGAAAAAAGAAATCCAAACATGGAAAAGAACAATAGTATATAGATTGCTTCAGTCTCCATTTAAACTCTGTTCTTTCTAGATCTTTCTCTGAATGTAGATATCTCCTTCCATCCTGAGACTTGTAGAGCTGTCTTATAACTTTGTGTTGCTGAGAAGAGTCCAGTTTATCAAGGCTGGTTGTCATGCATATGATGTGTCTGTGATTGTGTACAAATTTTTCCTGGTTCTGCCCTTCTCATTTAACATTGGTTTACATAAGCCTCTCCAGTTAAATATGAAGTCCATCTCTTCCCCATTTCTTATAGCACAATAGTATTCCCTTACATTCATATGCCACAACTTGTTTAGCCATTCCCTAATTGATGGGCATCCCCTTAATTTCCAGTTTTTTGCCTATGTGAAGTGTTTTGGAATTGTGTTCATATAGTTCCTGGGTTTCTTTTGGCAGGTAGACTTCCAAATATTTTGTATTGTTTATGGTTTTTCTTAATGTAATCTCTCTCTCCCTCTTTCTGTCTCTTTCTCTCTCTGTCTTTGTCTCTGTCTCTCTCTGTCTCTGTCTCTCTTTTACACATTGGTAAATGTTTACTTTCCAAAATGCCTATTTTCAGATACAGGCAGAATCACAGATCATATACTGTAAGGTGAACAAGTTACACCAACTTGCCTGGTGTGATTGTCCTAATGGCACAGTGCAGAGAGAACTGGGGGATGTGGAAAGCAGGATAGCTTCTATACTCTGATTTTTACCCTTTGGAAGGAGATATCTGTTTTAAGAAATATACATTTCCAGGGGACAACAGGGTATGCTTTCATCCTGTCACAAGGAATGAAGCCACTGGTTGGTCAAGGCTTCGGCTCTTCCTTGCCTGAGTGGTGAGGTGGGGGAGTATACTTTTCTTCTTTCATTAGCTTCTCCTTCTGCTTCATGATTATTCCCAAGCATTCTACCATTTTCTGCCTATGTAGACACTCAATGAAATCCTCATATTCCAGTTTGCATTCTTTCTTGGCTCTGGTCATTCCAATTCCATGGGCACACTCAATGAATTCCTTCTCAAAAGCATGGCATCAGACTGGCATTTTGTAAGGTTGTTCAACACTCATAATTATCATCCGTTTGTCAATATTGAGGTCAGCCAGTTTTGAATATTCAAAAATAGCATGATTGTGGCCTAGTCCAAACACCTAGTCCCTTTCCTTCACCACAAGTTTCTGTCATCCTAGAACCTCTTCACAACCTGCTGGCTGTAAAGTGTAGTTGTAACCTCATGACACCCCTCTCTTTCTCTCTTTTGCTGCCAGATTTTGTTAGTAATATATGGGAATGCTGATGATTTGTGTGAGTTTATTTTATGTCTTACAACTTTGGTAAAGTTGTTAATTATTTCAGTTGATTCCCTAGAATTCTTCAAGTATACCATCATATCATCTGCAAAAAGTGGTAGTTTTGTTTCCTTATTGCCTATTCTAATTCATTCAATTTTTCCCCTCCTTTCATTGCTAGCATTTCTAATACCATATTGAATAACAGTGGTAATAATGTGCACTCTTGCTTCACCCCAATCTTCCTGAGAAGGCTTCAAGTTCACCCCCCAAAAATAAGGCTTGCTAATGGTTTTAGATAAATATTACTTGAATGTTATGCTTTGTCAAAATATTTTTTTGCATCTATTGAGATAATCATATGTTGTGTATTTTTTTTTTGCTATTGATGTGGTCAATTATGTTGATATTTTTCCTAATGTTGGAGTAACTCTATATTTCTGTTATAAATCCTGTCTGTTCATACTGTATATCTTTGCTATATGTTACTATAATCTCCTAGCTAGTATTTTATTTCTATTTTTTTGCATAAATATTCATTAAGGAAATTGATCCATAGTTTTCTTTCTCTGTTTTAATTCTTCCTGGTTTAGGTATCAGATATACCATTAGGTATTAGGTAGACCATATTTGTGTCTTAAAAGGAATTTGCTTATACTCTTATATTTTTGTGAATATTCATCAATTTCACTTATATTGCCAGATTTATTGGCATGTAATTGGGCAAAAGTTCATAAAAATTATTCTCATTTCCTCTTCATTGATTATGAATTTAACTTTTTTCATTTTTGATGCTAGTAATTTGCTAGTCTATTTTCTAATTAAGATTTGCCAATGGCTTATCTATTTTGTTGTTTTTCCCCATAAAATAAGTTCCTAGTTTTATTTATTAATTCAATGGTTTTCTTGATTTCAATTTTATTAATCTCTCCTTCAATTTTTAAGATTTCCAATTTGGTACTTATTGGAAGATTTTTAATTTGTTCTTTTTTATCTTTATTTTTATTTTTTTAGTTAGATTCCGCTCCATCCTCTTACCTTTATTCTGTGCCTCTCTGCTACAAATGTGTCTCTTGTAAACAACATTTTGTTGGATTCTTGTTTTTATTCTACTTGGCTTTCTGCTTCCATTTTATGGGTGAATGCAGACCATTTTCATTCACAGTTATAATTACTAAATGTGTATTTCCCTTCATCCTTTTTTTCCTTGTTTAAAACTCTTGAACCTTACTCTCATTGGAGTAGACTGAAAGAGGGAATTACATATACAATCAGTTGGGTATAGAAATCTATATTAGTGTTTTGATTCTAGCAATCCCTCCTCCCAATCTTTGCTCCCTTCTAAAAGTTCCCCATCTTCTCTTATCCCTCTCAACTTAGGATGCTGACCTTGGAATCAGACGACTCACCTTCATGGGCTCAAATCTAGCCTCAGAGACTTAATAGCTACATGACCCTGGGCAAGTCACTTAACCCTGTTTGCTTCAGTTCCTCCTCTATAAAACTGGCTGGAGAAGAAAATGACAAACAGGGTCATGCAGAGTCAGACATAACAGAAATGAGTCAACAATATCACCATAATATCTTCCTATGGTCAGATTATTTTTTGTTGTTGTTGTTTGTTCTTTCCAGCCTGTTTCTTGTCATTTAACTTCCCATTAAAGCTGAGCTTTGCTCCTAGGATTCAGAATGCACTGTCAAACTTCAGGTTTTTCTTGATGCTGTTGTCAGAACTAGTTCTAATGATCTGTAAGCTTTCAGTTCTTCAAGATAGTATGATCTGAGGATAGGTGTGATCACTACTCCTCTGGTCTGGTGCTCTGTTCTGTGAGCAACCAGACACTCTATTCCACCTAGAACTGTGACATGAATCTTTGCTCCCCTGTGACTTTGAGCTCTAGAGTGCTAGTGTTTCTCCTTGATCCAAGACTACAATTTGGACCTGTGAGTTAGATGCCAATACAAGTGCAACAGTTCCGCACCCAGTTACTGCAAAGCAATCCCTGTAATCAACTTTTCATCAGTTGTCCAGACCCCTTAACATCAGTTTGCTAAGAGCTCTGGAGGTTGTAGCTGAGAATTCAATCACTTCCAAGGGCTATTCTGTATTCCTAGGGTGCTGCTGCACTAGACTGCATTCTACTCTCACTTCAGTGAGACAAACATTTTGTGTCAATTTTCTAGGTTGTCTTGGTCTGGAAAATTGTTTTACCCTGTCCTTTTGTTTGTTCTGCTGCTCTAGAATTCATTCTGAGGTGTTATTTTAAAGTTCTTTCGAGTAGAATTTGAAAGAACTCAGATGAGTCCCTATCTTTACTCTACCATTCTGCCTCCACAAGGAATTTTACAAACCTTGAACCTTTACAAACCTTTGTTCTTTCCAGCCTGTTTCTTGTCATTTAACTTCATATTAAAGCTGAGCTTTGCTCCTAGGGTTCAGAAGGCACTGCCAAGCTTCAGGTTTTTCATGATGCTGTTGTCAGAACTAGTTCTAACAGTCTGTAAGTTTTCAGTTCTTCAAGGTAGTATGACCTGTTATACAAGGTCTACATCTGACCTGTTATTTTTGTTATTGTTACAAATGTAATGTCAGAGGACAGAGAATGTAAGTTTTTTGAGGGCAGAGAAAGTTTCATTTTTATCTTTGTCTCCCTAAAGTATATTAGACTTCCTAGAACATTGTAGGTGTTTAACAGAGGATTGGTGTTTAACATAAAGGAAGTTCCCAGAACTTTAGGAGTCTCTCACTACAGAGAATTTAGGTGACTCCCAGAGCACAAGAGAATGTGGATTATGTTTTATCTGTATCATTAGTCTGCCTAGAAGTATTCAAGTCCATAGAAATACAGGTTGGAGTGAGGTAACTTCCTATGTCCATTCAGATCATCAGCTTCTTTTTAACTTGCAGTCTTTAAGAAATGCCTAAAGCACTGAAAGTGCTTGCCCAGAATTGCATAGGCAGTTTGTATCAAAGACAATCTTGAACACCAGTCTTTCTGGGTCTGGGACTTGGTTTTCTATACACTATGCCATTTTTAAAGTAAAAATCACCCAAACACCTTACATTTAAGACTGACAGAATACAAATTTAGTTTCTTTTGATAGTTTATTTTTCAATTCAGTATTCCAAATACTGAATAAAATTAAATTTAAAAAATAACACAGACTGATTGTGAATCAGCCAATCAGGGATATTCAATCATAACCATTTTACAACATCAAATTATATACGGTAGAGGTAACTTATGGTTCCACCATTTATTGTCATTTTAATAAATGACAGCAGAAGCTTTCCAAATCAATGAACTAAATCCATTTATCTGACACACACACCATCTATTGGAAGATTGAAATTACTTCTGAGGGTCCTGATGAGGAATTAAATTGCACAAGATTGAGCTCGTAGCAGTCAGCTACTGGGAGAGTAAACCTGCTCAATTTAGGGGAAAAAATATCTCTGGGCAGGATCTCCACATAGTATGATTACCAGGTATTTATTAGTACTCAATAACAGGCCACAGAGGAGGGGAACCACACTTATTGTTAAGGGGAAACTCATGGCTCATCTGTATCTGAGAAACTAAGTAGGAGGCAACATGAAGAAAATACATTTTGTTAGTAGAGAAGATGATTTAATTGTAGAAAGTTGATTGCTTCAGTGAGGAAAATGTCTAAGACCACCTGGAGAAAGCAATGTTACAGAAGACTCTCAACATTCTAATGTAAAGTTTTCCTTGTCTGAGATCTTATGGGTTTTAATTTTGCAAAATTGAATAGCAATCGTCATACAAGATTAGGTTATGGAAAATAAGACTTCAATTATGTTGGTGGGAGGGATGGGGTCAAGATGGCAGTGCAGAAGCAGCAAAGTTTTGCAGCTCCCACACAGCCACCTTAAATACCCATAAAATATGACTTTAAACAAATTTTAGGGCTCCAAAACTCACAAAAATACAGAAAACATACCTCTTGCTGAAGACAGCTTGGCAGGTGGGGCTCATCACAGCAGGCTGGAGCTGAAACCAGCCCAGCCTGAAACCATGGCCTGGCCCCAGGGTTCTCGGGAGGAGCTGCAGCTGGAGTCTTCAGGAGAGTGGATCATTGGAAGCTGGAGCAGTTTCCAGATTTATCAAGCCAGAAGAAACAAGGCTAATAGAAAAGTCAGTGGAATTCAGCTAAACTGGGGGGAGAAAAGCAGTCCGGCTCAACTGCCCCTGTGTCAAGGAAGAAGCAGAAGCCACAGTAGTGGCAGAAACGGCAGCTGCCTCCACTGTGCTGCTTCAGGGCTCCTGGCCTGCAAATTTCAGGGGGGCCAAGGTGATTGATCAGAAGCCAAGCACTCCTGCATTGAGTGGCCTGGATCTGGATCATGATCTTGGGTGGTAGTCCTGGGGTGTACTTTCAGTGAGCCAAAGATGGTGGGGGCTGCAGCACCCCCATAATAGCTCTGGCAGCTGTGAAAACCCCAGCAATTTTGGTCAGAGCTTTCCCCACACTGGAAGCAGAGTTCCGCAGAGCTAAAAAAAAAAGAAATTAATTGACTGGTCAATATGAGTAGGAAAAGGAAGCAAATTAAGAACAGCAATCAAACTTTAGAATCCTTTTTTGGGGACAAAAAGGATCAAAGCATGTAATGGGAAGAAGACAACGCAGCCAGAACCCCCTTACCAAATGCTTCCAAGAAACATGAAGACTGCCTACAAGCCATAGATTAGCTTGAAAAGGACTTGAAAACCAAATAAGAAAAGTGGAGGAAAAATTGGGAAGAGAAATGAGAATGATGCAAGAAAATCATGAAAAGAGAGTCAACTACCTGACTGAAGAAACTAACACCTTAAAGAACATATTAACTCAAATGGCAAAAGAGGCCCAAAAAGCCAATGAGG
>CM053594.1:259264804-259285334 GCA_028646575.1 Pseudocheirus occidentalis | reverse complement strand
ACAAGGTAGAAAACAAAACAAGGAGGGGGCGGGATAGGAAGGAGGGACATACAATCAGCCTCTCACAATATGCCCACCATGGAGATGTCCTGCGTAATTATACATGTACAGCCTGTATTGAATTGCTTCTCCTTCCAGTGGGAGTGGGTGACAAGGGAGGAACCGCAAGAATCTAGAATTTAGAGCTATACAATCAAATGTTAAAACAAACAAACATATATATGTATATATGTATGTATATATATATATATAATTATTATTAACCACATGCAACTGGGAAATAAGACATACAGGGACTGGGGTAGGGAAACCCTCCCTGCCTTACTGGAAAGTTAGAGGGGCGTTGGAGGAGGAAATAAAAGAGAACAGATTGTGGGAGGGGCTCTACAGTGGGATCACTGTTTTGGGTTTGGGGTTAGGGTAAAAATGGGGAGAAAATTTGTGACTCAAATCCTTGTGGAAATGAATTATGTAATCAAGAAAATAAATTAAAATTTAAATATTAAAAAAATAATAAAAATAAATAAAAAGCACTGGAGTATTGAAAAAAGATAATTTCTTGAAGGATGATTTCTAGGCTCTTTCTTTGATCATGGATTTCAAGTAGTTCCATAATTTTAAATTATCTCTCCATGATCTATTTTCCTGGTTAGTGATTTTTCCAATGAGAAATTTCATATTTCATTGTATTTTTTCAATTGTTTGGATTTGTTTTATAGTATATCAGTTTCTCATAAAGTCATTATCTTCCCTTTGCTCCAATCTAATTTTGAAGGAATTATTCTCTTCAGGGAATTTTTGAAATTCCTTTTCCATCTGGGAAATTTGCCATTTTAATGCATTCTTCTCCTCATTGGCTTTTTGGGCCTCTTTTCCCATTTGAGTTAGTTTAATTTTTGAGGTGCTGTTTTGTCCTGTATTTTGGGAGGTCTCAGACTGTTGACTTGCTTTTCATGATTTTCTTGCAACATTCTTATTCCTCTTCCAAATTTTTCCTCTACTTTTCTTACTTGATTTTCAAAATCCTTTTTGAGCTTCTGCATGGTCTGTAACTGGTTCATATTTTTCTTGGAATCTTTTTATGCAGGAGTTTTGACTTCATTGACTTCTTCTGATTCTATGTTTTGATCCTTCTTTTCTTCAAAAATTCTATGGTCTGATTACATTTCCTCTGATTGCTCATCTTGCCAGCCAATTACATGACTTTTGAACTCTTTGCCACAGTAGAACTCTGCTTCCAGAATGGAGAGAGCTATGTCCCAAATTATTGCGGTTTTCATAAATGTTGTCAGAAGTCTGATTAGGGGGCCCTCTCTCCAGGCACTGCAAGTTCTGCCATGTTTGCCATGCATCCCAGGATCCCCACCCAAAACCATGATCCAGATCCATGCAGGTCAAAGCAAGAGTGATTACCATCTAAATGGTTACTTGGTCCCCTTATGATCTGCAGGCCAGGAGCTCCCGAAGCAGCTATGTGGCATCAGCTGCAAGCACTGTGCCTCCACTACCTTTTCCTCTGAAGGCAGGGGCCAGACTACTCTTTTCTGTCACTCAGTTCCAACAGAGTTCCCCACTAACCTTTTACTTTCTCTCTAGTATTCATGGGTTGAGAAATCTGGAAATCTCCACAGCTGCTGGTGATTCACTCTCCTGCTGTCTGCTCTGGTCAGTCTGTGCCTCTGGCTGGGGCTGCCCCAGTCTGGGACCATGCAGCTCACATGGAACTGCTCAGTCCCCAGCTTGGTGTGACAGACCCTTCCTGTCAGCCTGGCAGCCTGTCTTCAGCAGGAGATTTGTTTCTCTCTGTCACTTTGTTTATTATGTAGTTCTAAAATGTTTTTAGACTCATATTTTACAGGTTTTGGAGGTAGTTGGAGCAGGAGATCAGATAAATTACTGCTTTTACTCCACCATCTTGGTTCCATCACCCTTTTCCCCTTTCATTTAAATTTGAGCTATGTTACGAAGCATGAAGGAGCACTGTCTTAGGCTTCTTGTGCCATGGATTGCAGGCCCTGGCTTTTACCTGGTTCCATGCTGATGTTGTCCTGAGTCCCCTGGGAGACCTTCATGTCTGATGCTCTGCTGAGGGAGTGGGGAGTGTGGTATCTGGTACTGCTGGAGGCTGTGGGGATGTGACAACTTCCCTGGTGTTGAGCTGTGTTTCTAGTGGTGGTTTATGGTGTGTTGTGAGGTCTGTTGGGGTTTTTCCATGTTTCCCCAGGGCTATACAAAGCTGGTGGATGCCTGACCACTGAAGGATGCCTCTGGCTGGGGCTGTGCTGAAGCACATTGTGGTCTGACCACTGGAGAATTCCTGCTACTTGATTCAACATTCTTTAGAACAATTTGGAACTCTGCCCAAAGGGCTATAAAACATGCATATTCTTTAATCTAGAAGTTCCACTACTATTTCTCTAAACAAAGAGAAGTACAAAAAAAAATGGAAAAGGACCTATATGGATGGAAATATTTATCGCAGCTCTTTTCTGGTGATAAGGAGTTGGAAACTGGAAGGATGCCTATCAATTTTGGAATAGTCAAACACATTGCGGTATGTGAGTATGATGGGATGTTATTGTTCTATGAGAAATGATGAGTCGGATGCTCTTGAAAATAACTGGAAGGTCTTAACATGCGATGATGCAGAGTGAAATTTACTGTGTAAAAGGTAAGAGCATTATTGTGAGATGATCAGACATGAATGACTTAATTATTCTCAGTGGTACATTGATACATGATGTGTCTGAAGGACTTATCATAAAAAATGCTATCCATCCCCAAGTTTTACCTTTTCCATCCCCCAGAGATATTATTACACCACAAAATATTTAAATGATCTGCACCAGAGTCCAGTGCCTTTACTTTCTCATACTCTTGATGATCTATGGAACATCCATAAATATTTGAAACAAAGTGAGGTCCTTACTTTCTAGCTGACTCTAAGTTATCAGAGTGTAAGCATCATTGTGAATGACTCTCAGTAATAATTGAAAAGAGGCAGTGACGTGAGTGTGTGTGTGTGTGTGTGTGTGTGTGTGTGTAAGTGGAAAAAGGGTTAAAGGACTATAAAGAACTTTGAGTTGAAAGAGAACAAAGACACTTCCCCTACTGATGATTTTTTTTTCAGGAAAACTCTGAAGTATCTGAAGACAAAATTTCCATGAGTACTTTAAATCCAAACAGGACTGGTATGTCTAGAATGTTGGAGCCAAAAGGAGAGAGAAAAATTAGGACATATTGGAAGATAATGACTATTTAACTACAAGTAGAGCTATAGAACATCCAGTAACTGATAAAAAAAAAATTGCCCAGGAGCCTATATCTGTTGAGATGACAAATTTATTCACTGCAAGCAATTATCCTGAAAATGTAACTATTTAGGGAAGGAAATTCTCTTGGGTGGAAGTCCTTCCCCGGAGAGTAGGGAGTACTACCATTATTTTAAAGTTTTATTTTATATATCCTGGAAGACTGGCATGGATTTAGGAAAGGTAGCTTAAATCACTATATAGGGGCATTTTCATAATCTGTATCTTAGGCTTAACCAATTCAAATCCCCATAAATAATATGAAATTTGAAAGATTTAAAAATGATTGTTTTGAAATTGCATTTGTTATATTTACTTGGGTACATTCTAGATATTGTTATATAATGTGTCTTATTAGTGATATTAGGTAGGTTTTTAGCTGACAAACTAATAACTGTAATGCATACTAATGGATAGACAATAATGTCATGTTTTTACTACTGTTGCTTGATAACTATAACCACTCTTTTGTGGGTTTTGAATACAACAAATAAAAAATGTCACCTATAGAGACATAGGACATTAGAGAAAGACAGAATAGAAATTCTTTTCCACATTTAACTTTGATATCTAACTTTGGAGGTGATACATTTAGTTTAGTGGGTAAACATTTATTATGTAGTTTCCAGAAGATTCCCAAGATTTCTGTCTCTCAAAAAGAGATTGTGTTTCCTTTGATCCAGTAATACTACTGTTAGGTTTCTATCCCAAAGAAATTTAAAAAACAAAACAAAACAGGAGAATGACTTATATGCACAAAAATATTTAAACCAGTTCTTTTTTTGTGGTGGTAAAGAACTAGAAATTGAGGGAATGTTCATCAATTAGGGAATGACTGAACAAGTTGTGGTATCTGATGTTAAAATAGTATTATTGTACTGTAAGAAATCATGAACAGCATGGTTTCAGAAAAACCTGGAAAGATTTATATGAACTGATGCAAAGCAAAGTGAGCAGAACCAGAAGACTGTTGTGCATAGTAAAAATAAAATTGTACAGTGACCAACTGTGAATGACTTAGCTGTTCTCAGTAATACAATGATCTAAGAGAATTCCAAAGGACTTATAATGAAAAATGCTATCTATCCCCAGAAGAAGAATTGATGGAGGTTGAATGCAGATTGACACATACTTCTTTTAAACATTATTTTTCTTGATTTTGTTTTTGGTCTATATTTCCCTTCACAACATGACTAATATGGAAATATGTTTTTGCATGACTACATTTGCATAATATGTATAAAATTTCTTTGATATATGATGAAGGGAGGGAAGGAGGAAGGGAGAAGGAATGAGAGAGAATTTTGTACTCAATATTTAAATAAAAACTAAATGTTACATTGCTTTTAAACTTAATTGGAAAAAGTAAATATTAAAAAGTTGAAGAAGAAAAGATGGTGCAATGACTTTTATTTTAGTAGTTGGGAAGTACTACACTGTGAAAAAACTTCATGTAGTACATAATCAGCAGTAAAGAAATTTGAATAATTAGTGTTATTTGTGCTTTTTTGCATTCTCTGTTAAGGAAGCAATAACTTAATCATCTAAAGCTCTTTAGGTTCCACACAAAGGATTCATTTTGAAAATATTCTAGTGAATGGAGAGGATGTATTTCCTCTCTGTTCATCTTGGTTTTTTCCCATTTGGGAATTTCTTACCTCCTTACTGTACCTCAAGAAAACTGTTGGATTCTAAGGGACTGGAGGGGAACTAAGAAAACGTTTGATAAATTATTTGTCTGGATTGGTATCAGCAATGCACATACTTAGGAAAAGGAGGAGAGTGAGAGATGTCTAGCACCACAAATATAAACTGACCACTCTTTGTATTTCATTTGAGTAAAGGAGTACCATTTTCTCTGGTGTTGCAAAGGTCGACCCTAAATTGTCCCTGTCACCAAACCGAGGAAGTGACTTTCTACTTTTATTAGGACTGGACACTCTTGATTTAAAAATATATTTGCCATTTTAAAATGGTTAGGATCTCTAAATGAACCATGGAACTTAGAAAAGAGAAGGTATACTTTTTCTCCACACATATCAAGGGAAGTTAAGGAGTTATTTCTGGGCTACTTGAGTGATATATCAATAACACAGTCAGGACTTCTTGTCACAGAAAGCCCTTACTTGAAAACTCACTCTGGGATATATGGAGAGGATACAATATTGTGCCACAGAATGCTCAAACCCTGGAAATAGAGATTCAAATGAAAACATTCTTCCTGGCTCCTTTCCTGCCAATAACTGCCCTGAGAAATACACACAAAGATGCATTCATGTTGGGAACCTTTTTCTCCCCAGGTAAACACAAAGAATACAAATGGGCTAAACTCTGAAGGGTTACTCAAGTCTTTTTTCCCACTCACTATAAGAATAATTTAAGCTGACTAAAGACATACATTAGCTTGCCTAGTAAAATCTACTATAAATGGTAATTGTCTTTTGTCCTCCTTAATATCAAAGATAACATTTAAGTGGTGGCCCAGAAGACCTTAGCTAATCTGCCCCACTTCTTTTGTATAGACTATGGCAACTTCTATTGCTAAGCAAGATACTGATGTGCTGCTTGAATAACAGGTAAGCTCTTGGAGGGCAGATACTGGGTTTTTCTTTGTTTTTGTAAAATTTCTTATTCTCAACAAAACCCAGTGCTGCATGCAGCATCACTAATAACAAGGGCAAATTGTGGAAATTCTAAGCAGGGCAAAAGGATTTTGTTGTTATGTTTAATTTCACTTACAGATCACCTGAATTGAATGGAAGTTATAGGAAGGCAATGAAAAAAGCACAGAACCTTTTCTCTCTCTGTCTCTCTCTGTCTCTCTCTGTCTCTCTCTCTCTCTCTCTCTGTCTCTCTCTCTCTCTCTCTCTCTCTCTCTGTCTTTCTCTCTCTCTCTCTCTCTCTCTCTCTCCTATCTAACTCTGAAATTCTAGATAAATGAGGATTTAGTGAAATGAGGATTCAGTCATATCTCTTTAGTTAATTAGATTTCCTTACTATCATATACTCTATGCTCTATTGACCAAATGATCAGATTCATGGTAGTTGCTCCCAAGGAAAATCTTTCCTGAAGCTTTGCTTATAATATAGAACAGATGAAGAGAAACGTTAGAGGCTATAAATATCACATTGCTCACCTCTCAAATTGACTACCTCTTGGATTGCAGAAGCAATTTTAGGTTGTGTTAACAAGTCCTCATATCCACGTACATCTCTCCACTCACTGAGATTAGATATCATTAATCTGAAAATGTCCTTAGAGTTGTTAGATATGAATTATACAGGACAGAGACTAGCACCCAGAATGCTTGTCAACCTCCCTTCCTGTGTGTCTCTCCATCTTCCTCTGATTCTGTTTCTCTAATGTTCTGATCCTATCTATCTCCTTTCTTTTCTTTGTGTATTTTGTATATATACATGCACATGCATATATGTATACATATGCATATGTATGTACATTCATATATTTATATATCCATATTTATTTTTCTATGCATTCCATTCAGCAAATATATTCTCTCTTAATTATTAAAGAATGTAAAGAACTCCTTTCAAATTGGAGAAAATTATTCATTTGTGGGAGAATACCCCAACAACTTATTTAGGCAGTGTCTAATTTATTTTATGAATGTATATGAACACTTTCTGGATCATATATTGAGAGGTCCAAATAAGAGAGATGTCCTGTATGTAAGAATATGAACAAAACTTTTATTTTTATTGTTCTTGAAAAGATTTAGTTTGAAATTTTTCAAGTGGTAGAACTTTCTTCACTTTTTGTTGGAGGCTGCCTTTTAATTCAGTAATTCCCATTATCAGGAAACATTCATTGATATTCAACCAAATTTTTAAAATCTTTTTAATGACATTATGTTACTTAGTTACAGGAATTACCCTATTAGAAGTCTGAACATGATAGTCATCTTATTATCCATTTTCTTCTTTTTGTTTCCATGTTTATGTGCATCAAAAAGCCAGTGGGTGGTAATGAGATGATCTTTCTGTTTTATTTCCTTTTTTTGTAGACACAGAAAGGAAAAGCCACAAATAAATGATGATAGATGAACTGCGATTTCACTCATATATATTTTAGTGACTAAGATTTAGTTAAAGGTCATTAATAGGTCATCAATAACAACATGTTTTTAGGGTTGGCTGGTTTTAGTCAGGTTTTACACAATGTGAGTTCTGGGACTTCCCCTTGACTAAGATTAGGGAAAAAAACCCACCAGAATTTCTTCCCACGGGTTCTTGCATAGAAGCTACCATAGAATGCTATCTACTTACATGCACTTTATGAATTAGGCACCCAAAGAGAACATGTACCTTTACGGTAGTTAGGTTTTTGAATTTTTAATTTCCAGGAAGTCTCTAAATTGTGTATGGGAGGGAGTGATGTTTCCTCACTATTCAGAGAGCTCTCACAGCACTCGAATTTTTTTTTTTTTTTTGCTTTTTGGAGGGCAGTTGGGGTTAAGTGACTTGCCCAAGGTCACACGGCTAGTTTTTTGTGTTAAGTGTCTGAGGCCGGATTTGAACTCAGGTACTCCTGACTCCAGGGCTGGTGCTCTATTCACTGCACCACCTAGCCGCCCCACAGCACTAGAATTGATGCAATCACTCTTTGATCTTTGTAGATTTTTGTTGTCACTGGAGCCTTCAGGTTGGAACAGGATATTGATCTCTGTGTCTAACACATGGTATTGTTGAGACCTAGTTAAATCACATCAAGCTGTCGCTACAGAAAACTATGTGACCCAAAGAGGCATGCCTCATGAAGCCTACAGAAATTCCTACTCAAGAATATTATTGCCATTTTCCAGGAAAGTAAACTATTATTTGAAGGCCTTAAAATTGTGGGTTTTTAAAAAATATATGTTACTAGGCTTTGGCCCACCTAAAAGGTACCTAAGGGACCAACTCTATGAAATCTACTCTAGGAATAGTTACAGGAGGATGCATGTTTTAGTATAGTCAGGTTAGCTCTCAAGAAAGATTTCTTTGTAGGAACACTGAATTTTGTGTTTGTATCTCCAAGCACTTCATATAGAATCTGGAACACAGTAAGCGACTTCTTAACTACTTGTTGATTGATCACTGACTGATTCATTGGGTGGCTGAAGTACTTATTTTGCTTCTTGACTATTCCTGTTGACTTCATCAAAAGACAATCCTACTTCTCATTTTCATATGACTGCATTGGATACAAATCTCATGATTTATTCCATGATTTTTCTTGCTATCTGTTCTTCTTGGCATCATCAATTTAGTATCATTCTACCTTCCTTCACTTGGATTTACCATGTTTACTCTTTTTATGTTGCATGGTTTGTTTTGTGTTGCATTGTGTTGTGCTTGTTTATTTGGAGACTTGTGTCTCTATGTTACCCAGGCTAGAAGTAGAGTGATCACTCATGGACTTAATTCCACTGCTTATTGGCATAGGAGTTTGACCTGTCTTCTTTCCAATGCAAACTGTTTCACCTCTACTTAGTCAGCCTGGTGGTCTCCTGCTTCTCCGAGTTGGCTTATCATATTGGTGTTGGATTTAGCGTGGACATATGCCTGGTTTAACCCACTACAACTCAGAACGTCTGTGCTTAAATGGTTTACCATCCTCAATCTCCCTGGGAACAGATATTATAAGTATTCCCTACCAAACTTATTCATGTTTACTCCTACTGGAGGGCTTTTCTCCACGCTCCAGATTGACTATCTTAACTAAAAGTACTCTATTCATGAAATGAGGCCTGACAAAACTCCCCAAATCTTCTTAAATTGGAAGCATTATCTTTTGATTTTTTGAGAAAGGCATTGAAATATATTCTTTCCAACTTTGCTTATCTAATTCTTGGAGTTTGATTTTCCTGAACTTCCAGCATTTCGTCAGAAAGAGGGGAAGCAATGGATAATCTAACTGGACTGAGAGGGCAGTTTCTGTTGCTAGTGGGGCAAGACATCTTTAGTTAAAAAATGAACTATATTTCTATAAAAGCCATCTCCCAAATGATCATCAGTTCCGGATTAGAGTGGGTTTGGTAAACTATAAAATATAATTTTGTACCTAACTCTCAGTGAATGTTGAAGAGCCACAGGGAAGAGGGAATATAATCACATGGGACTTCATGAGAACAGAAGAGAAAAAAAAGTATAAAATAGAGGTACACAAGGTTTTTACATGCTTTTAAGTGAGGGAGGAAGGATTTTTTTTCTTCTGTAGAAGCAAGAGGAATAAACATTTAAATACAAATTATTCCTTTAAGTCTCTGCCAATGTCTAGAATTATCTTTTTCCCTATTTATTTACTCTTTTATTTTCTAACTCTCAATTTTTTCCTTCTATTCTTCTCTATTGAGTTATACTTGCTTTTGATCTTGTAGACAGAAAACCCTAATGTCAAGGAAGCAGATGCTATGCATGATTAAGAGTTATAAAAATGTATAAAATTAATTCATCCTTATTTCAATGATTTTTAAAAGTTCCTGAGATTATTATAAAGTAGTACATTTTTACATGGAGTCAGGGAGACCTGATTTTAAATCCAGCCTAAGATATTTAATAACTATGTGACCCTGGTAAATTACTTAGCCCTTTTTGCTTCAGTTTCCTCATCTGTAAAATAAGCTGGAGGAGGAAATGGCTAATCATTTTTTGGCAAATTACCTTTGCCAAGGGAACCTCACTTGGAGTCATGAAGAGATAGACATGTCTGCACAACCAAAAGTGTACTTTCATTCTAATAGGAATAGTTTTTGATAGATATATGTATTTGTATTGAGCCAGATTTTAAGACATTATACAGAGTGATGTAAACACATTATACAGGGTATCCTGAAATCATTCAAATAGTTTTCACCTACTAAAGCTTAAAACTTATTAATTAAAACTTTGTAAAACTTAAAACTTAAGACTTTGAGGGCCCAATATACTTCTTCTTTCACTCTGAGTATGATCATAAAAAAATGTCTTTTTTTTAAATGAAATTTTACCAGTTCATCATTCTCCTGGGCACTTTCTAACAGATCCCAATGAGGGCTGGTTGAGAAAGGCAGTCAAAGGAACCCTGAAATACTTTCCTGGGGCAGTATTGTCTATTCTTTTTCCTTCTGATGTTGTTGAAGACCTAAAGCTTCTGATTTCTTTTTTTGTTAACTGTCAAACCCAGTGCCCCAAGGTATTACAACAGTGAAGAGTTTATCATATTTAAAATCATGAACCTTTATCCAAATTCTAATGCAAATTCTGCGCCAAATTTTCTGTTACTTGGGACATTTTTAAGGAAATGTGATCTTTAATTCTGAGGAAAAAATAAATTTGGTCTAATAAAAATGACTTGAGAAATGTCAGTGGTGAGTCTGAACATATGGCAGTTCAGAGGTCTGCTTGTTAAAAAAAATCATTGTTGATTTGTTTTATTGATAACATCAACAGCATGTTTAATTTTATTATATTTTGTAGAGCTCAATCATCTTTGAAATAGTGTGTTTCTTATTTCATTTATTAAGATAGCAAAGAACAGAATGCATTCGCTTTGCTTGAAGGGCACATCAAGGCCACCAAACATTTCTGATTTCTGACTATCAATGTGAATCTCAAATAAATTATTTCATTTATTAAATTAATCAATATATATTGGAGTATATGTTAATGACAAAATGCTTTCTAATGTTCATGGAAAATGAGCTTAAAATATTCAATAACTTTATCTCTCAAATTCTAGACTTACCTTTTAAATGTTTGTACCTTTTATTTTCACATTAGGAATCCCATGACTGGTTGGTGTTGTCTCTTGACATTGCATGATGTACTGGGAAGAATGCTATACCTAAAATGAAATGATTTGAATTCCCAACTCTGCCATTAACTAACTATGTTGCCTTGGGAAATTAATTTATTTGAATTTCAGTAATCCATAAAATCAGTAATATCAATATTGTTGATATCTACCTCATAGAATTGTTGTAGAAATTAAAAGAAATACTGTATGTCAACTGTTTTGTGATCATATAATTATGCAAAATTATACAAAAGAGGCCTCTAGGTGTCTTAGCAGAGAGGGTACTGGACCTGGAGTCAGGAAGACCCAAGTTCAAATCTGACTTCAAACACTTACTAGCTATGACTTAATCTCTATCTACCTCTGTTTCTTCAACTTTAAAATGGGAATAATAATATTTATTGAGTCCATGAGTGATCACTGAACCTAACTCCACAAGTTATTGTGAGGATCAAATAGTATATTTGTAAAATGCTTAGCATAGTACCAAGTATATAGAAGAGCTTAAAACACTTCTTTCCTCCTTTATTTTAAAACTTGATCCAGTCCTATTTTAGGATTATAAATTTAGAGTGTAAAGTAACTTTTCAGCCATTCAGTTTAACTTTCTCATTTTATTCATGAGGAAGCTGAGTCACAGAGAGCTTAAGTCACTGACCAGGTTAACACAGATTATAAGTAAGGATAGGCATGATCTTTTGTCCTTTATTGCTTAACCTAGTTCCTGGCACATGCTTAATTCATGTTTATTGATTGATTGATTGAGTGAGTGAGTGAGTGAGTGAAATAATGGATTCAGTATTTGATACCAGATATTCTGCCTCTGAAAACAGTGTTCTTTCCATTCCAATATATTGCCTTCCCCCTCTAATGCAGCAGACTTAGATATTTTACATGAAATGAGTTGGATAAAACATTTAAAAAGACTTTTTTCCATACCACAAATGGACACCATGCACAGTTTTCACTTTGAAAAGTTCGGCCATAAAAAATCCATTAAAAACGACAATGGAAAAATCATTTTTTCATTGTAGATGAGAAGAGCAGAATATCTCTCTTAGACATCTCTCTTCTTTGGGGCCACAGAATTATAGTCACAGAACTAAGACTCTTTCATCTCTATCACCAAGGAAGTTCTTAATTAAATTTCTGGAATCTTTACAAATAACAAGTAGCTACCAGTCCCTGAGGCACAATATATGTCAGTCAGCAAAGCTTTTATCCACATTTCCCCTTCTGACTGCTTTACTAATATGTAGCCCATTCAGATATAATTTTAGTTCAAGAAGTGATTTGTTTGGTGAAAACTCCTCACAGTTACTCATTTAATATTTGAGCTAGGCACATGGAACCAGCTGAGAGAAAGGAAAACTCCAGAAAATATGGAATTTAATTCTTTTCCAGCTCTGTCTATCCAGACATGAATGAATGTTAAACATACATCACACACAGTGTTATTGATATAAAAATGATAGAGAGACTAATATTTGTTCACTTTCCATTTGATGAGTTTGAAATTCACTTAGTGATCCCATCTAGGACTCATAGGAATGATATGACGTACCAAAGGTTCTAGCTAGTATATAGCAGTGCTATAACTGAAATTTATCTTCATGTCTCACATTCCAAATTCTATTACACTGTGTTTGCTTCAATATGTCAATGGATCTGGGATCACATCTATATGCTAATCCCTCTAGTAGGGTTGAACACTATCTCTCCATGTTCCTTCACACTGGGAAATTCTTGTCTATGCAGTCCTCTAAAGCCTTCATAGAAGATCTGCCCTGTATACCTAGGGACTTTCTCTTAGACCTCTAGACATAGCATCATAAGGACATAAGAGTGGGAGAGGTGGAAAATGCCTTCTCTTTCCTGCTCAGTTGATGTAAACAGGATGGTAAGGTATGTTAAAGTGTTTACCTTATATGAACAGAGATGAGGTATGTTAACAAGATGTTAATACCCTACTATCCTTTTATAAGTAGGAATATCTTTCTTGACTGAACCCAAAAGGACAATGGCCTTTGGACATCCAAAAATGAAATACTTTTAGGAGTGAAGGTACTTGTTGAGAGGCATACGTCCACTTTAACAAATGGAGAGTCAGTTGTAGGGAGTTTGAGGCACAGGGAGAAAAGAAACACACTAGACAGACACAGATCCAAGGAGGCAGTCTCTTCATACCAAAAGCAAGCCACGTGATGTCTAAGGCTGCAAAGAACTTACCCTATCAATCAAAATGATCTGCAGAGATGATCAGCCCTTGGTATCTCAGATGAGCAATGTGCTGGGCAGATGTATTGTACTAAGTGGGAGGGTTTTTTGATGACTTTACTAGAAGAGAAAGGATATCAAGGTCTTGAAGTAACAATTGTTATTTACTTTGATCTTTTTCATCCCCTATACTTAGGAGTGTGCCTCACTAACATTGTATTCACTTTTCCATTGATACTGTGTGTATTTTAGGAGCATGTCACCAATTTGCAGGGAGAATATTTTCATAGCTTCTGATTTTTCTATGTCATTTTAATAGATAATGTTGAATCTTTGAGTTAATTGTGTCTAGTAACTGAATATTAATAGGACAATTACAGGGATGGAGTGTGACTATGGTTTTATGAATATATTTCCGCAAGGTTACAAGAGTACGTGTTCATTTGCATGTTCCACCTGTATACCTGTAAGGACCAAGGAGGAGTAAGTAGAACAGAGTGAGTACTACTTTTGAATAACAAAAACTATGTAAATCGTCCTTCAGTTATGATTCACAGTTTTTTTTAAATTATGTTTTCTTTCATTTTTATTTTGGAATTTTCTCTCCACTTCTCTCCCTCTCACTTTCCCTCCACCATTTGTGAAAGTAAGAACAAAACCCATTAAATACATCGTGAATCAAAACAAATTCCTACATTAGTGATGTTCAAATCTCTCTCTCTGTCTCTTCCTCCCTCCCCTCCCCCTTCTCTTTTTCTCTTTCCTTCCCTCACCACTCATCTGGTCTCCTCTATCTATTGGTTTTTTTTTCCATTTTGCTACTCAGAGTACTTAAGTCTTTCAAAAATCATTTGTCTTTATATTCTTATTACATAAACAGTTCTCTTGGTTTTGTTGACGTCATTTTGTGTCAGTTCAAACATGTCTTCGCATTTTCTATAGAACTTTCACATACATATCCCATAAATTGTCAGTCACTTCCTAAATGATAAATACCCTCTTCAAATTCCAATTCTTTAATATCGCAAAAGAGCTGCCATACGTGTTTTCATACATATAAGTCTTGTTCCTCTCTCTTTGTTGTATAGACCTGGTAGTGGTATCATTGGGTCAAAAGATATGCACAGATTAATAATAAAATCCCCTTGGGGAGCACAGTTTCAAATTGCTCTCCAGAATAGTTGGACCACTTTACAGTTCCACCAACAGGGCATAAATATATTTGCTTCCCCCTCACCCCCCCCAAAATATATGTCATTTTCCTTTATTGTTAACGGCCAATATGATGAATGTGAGGTCATATCCAGAGAAGTTTTGGTTTGCTTTTCTAAATATTAGTGATTCAGGACTTTTTTTTTCCTATAGGGGTATTTGCAGCTTGATGTAGCTCTTCCTCTAAAAAGTACTTTTGAAGATTTATCAGTTAAGGAAGGTATGCCTTACTCTCCCTACATGTCAAACCCATGTCATTTTCCGGTCCCAAATTTCCCAAAAGATACATTTCACCCAATTACTCCTGATAATGTTTTGTCATTTCTATTCTCTTTTTCAAACAACAATAAATTTAGAATCCTGCAATAAAGACATACCTTCCTTAAACCTTAGGTTTCTTCAGTGAGAATTAAGGGTGAGTAAAACAGATTCCAGAATACTGTGATACTAAATATCTAGAAATTAGAAGGTAATGGAGAAAATACTAATTACATAAATTAGACTTAAAAGTGTGTTATGCATGTATCTATTTTCCCCAGAGAGTCAATTCTTATACATTTATTAGCACATCCAAAAGTCAAAAATGAAACTAACCCCATATATTTTTGTCATGGCAAGGAAATAGATCTGAAATTTTAATTATTATGGCAGCAGACCATATCCTAGAAAGGTTTCAAGAAGAGTCACAGCACAGAAATGGAAGTGGTAAACTGCTCTAGTATCTTTGCCAAGAAAACTGCCTGTATAGCCTTGGCATGCTCTTTTCCACAGGGTCATGAAAAGTTGCACACGACTGGACAAACAAAGAATAGCAAACTTCAAAAACAGACAAAATGTACTGCTTGATCTCAGTCTTGTTAAGTAAAGAAAGGCTCTTCATCAGTAGGGTACTACTCGGTAATGAATTGTTTGATCATAAGATAAAGAAAAACACTAAGTGACCCTAAGTCCTGTGTGAGACTCTCCTGCTTCTACAGTTATGGTGACAAAGTGACAAGGAATAGTACAAAGAATGTTAATAATTGTATATTTGTTTAGGCCTTTAACTCTGCTATTCTTAAGTCATTTTGCAGTTGTGTCTGACTCTTCATGACACCATTTGGGGTTTTGTTGGCAAAGATACTGGAATAGTTTGCCATTTCCTTCTCCAGCTCCTTTTCTATGTGAGGATTTTGAGACAAACAGAATTAAATTACTTGTCCAGGGTCATGCAGCTAGTAAATGATCTTAGGTCAGATTTGAGCTCAGGTCTTCCTTACTCCAGACCCTGTGCTACATCCCCTGTGCCACATAGCTTACTATTTTAATTTTAATACTTAAAATATGAGATCTGTTGCAAGGAGTGGATATTCTAGTAGGGAAACTTGGTCATATCTACACTGACATTCAAAGTATATATATTCAAAGTGAACATGAATGTATGAGTATTTAAAATATATTCAAAGTAAAACAAGAAGATGGAGGGAAGTTGCAACAAAATGGAAAGACAACTTGTATGTTCCCCTTGGAGAGGTGAGTAAAGGAATCAGAATAATTTATTTTATTATCTTTTTCAAAGAGAGCAAAAGCTGACATTTAATGAGGTATTTAAAGATTTTTATTGCATCAATCACAAAAAGTATTTGGAAAAATACTGACATGAAAATACTTATAGTTTATGCACTATTATCAGTTTCAGAGTATGAAAATGGAGAGAAATCCAAAGAAGTCACTATTTCCCTCTAGATTAAATCCACACATACTTTCACATTTGAGGACTTCAGTGCAAAAGATAGGATGGTAAAAAATATTGAAAATATGGAATAGAAATAAATATTGAAAGAAGCTAAAACTTATAGACTACACAGAAGACACATGCAGAAAGGTATACAAACTCAAAAAGTGTCATGAATATTTTTGTTCTGTAGAATCAGTTATTAAATATTTTACAGCATACCTCTGAGTGTATTAAGTGAAATGAATACTTTCTTCAATGAAAGAATTTTAAAAACTGGACATGGGAAGTGTTGAACAATGTTACAAAAATGGCAATGATTATTTTTTAGTGAGAAGAAAATCACTTATTTTTGAAAGATATTGTGTTTAGTTAGGTGAAGTCAGATGTTAAAGAACCAAAATTAGTACAAAGTTAGAGAAAAGAATCACAATGATTAAACAAAATTATGTCTAGTTAATTAGTTCTATCCTTTCTTTAAATGACTTATTGATACCAAAAATCAGATATAGATAGAAATTATATAGCTACTTATTATAATAATTTCATTAAAATGTTCATTGATTGAAAATAAATTTTCAAAATAAGGCAAATAAAATTTAATTCATTAGCAAACACTTGGCTAACTAGCCAAATAGCTTTTAACAGTTAACAGCAACTAACAGTTTTCATATAAATTTATTTGTAAGTCATATGAAGAGAAGCAATTAATGGCAAAAAAAAGCTTAGAGAAAGATTGATCTGAGTGACAGCTAAGCTAAATCAGTCCATGTAAAATTAATAATGAAGCCATGAAAGGGCAATAAATAAATGAAAGATAGAAAAAAGATATGCAAATAATTTTGAACCAAATTATTTTTCTCATCAGGGAAAGAAGCACTGCTCTTGGACTCTAATATTTCAGTCCTAGTTGTGCTGATTAAAGGGGCTGAAATGACAACAAAGTGAAGAAGATAATAGGCAAAGTAGGTGGATTTAACCAAGTACAGTGGAGATCCATGCTAAAGCACATGCAATTATGAGGTAACTGAGGGATTGATTCACAAAGTATCTAAGAGAGTGAAAGACACAAAGAGCATGGAAAAAATTTCACCATCAAAAATGTGACAGAGAAACCAATAATTACTATATTATAGGGTAGATTGAAAGCATGCTTGAAACATACATGTTATGTCAGTAATAATTTGGATCCAAAGATTTCATCACAATGACCATAAAATTAGATAAAATATATTTTCTCTCAAAAGATTTCATATTACTCTGCTGGCCAGGTATGATGATAAATCAACAGATGAAATTTTTGGCAACTTTCATATAAAGGTAGGTATTTTCCATGGCAAAATCTGAAAGAATAGAATGCTATCGCCTGCAGTTTTGACAAATGATTTTATTTTAAAAAAAATCTTAATGTGAAAATTTTAATATTAAATAATAAAAGCTAACACATTAATTTGGTGCCTATTATATTTCAGGCATTGGTGATACAAAGTGTCAAATCTATATACGGGATGAAGTGGAGATTATCAACAAAAGTATAAGCATTAAGTGGCACAGGGAGAGACTTTTATAACAAATTCTGAGAGAGTTACCTATAGCACTGGGATGTTAAATAACTTGATTGTTTCAGAATCAGTATGTGAGTCCAGAGCTTCCTCACTCCAATGCCAATTTGTTATTGACTGTATGATGCTGTCTGTTTTCCATAAATCAATAAAACAAAAGAAATATTTTCACTAAAGTGTCAGTGAGATTTCTATGATAGCTGTCATTTCATGACTTCTGATTCAATTTATACATTCATGCAATCAATAAACAATTTTTTTTACTTATTAATTTTGTTTTATTTCCGGAGGGGTGAAGCAAGCCTATTGGGGTTAAATGACTTGCCCAAGGTCACATGGCTAGTAAGTATTAAGTGTCTGAAACTGGATTAGAACTCAGGTGCTCCCAACTCCAGGTTCAGTGGCTCTATTTGCCACACCACCTAGCCACTGATCAATAAAAAATTATTAAGCACCACTATGTGCCAAGCTTTATGCTGAGCATGCTGTGAGATAAATAATTCTAAGATCCACTGTCTAGGGTTCAATATCAGGCTATCAGTCTATTTTTGTCCAGTTGACTTATTTTTGGGTAAAAAACTCATGTGGAGTGATTCAGTCATTCAAATTTGAAGAGAAGCTAAGCAGCTAAACAAATATTGCATTAAGAAATTACTTTATAGATCAATTTCTCATAATAATTTCCCTTACAAGTACCAAGAATATTGTGTACAACAGGCTGAAAATGTGTATGAACCTTTATTTTCTCCCATGATCCTTAAAAAATGGTGTCCTAAAACTTGATGAAATTTTAAAGCATTAAAATATATACTTTTAGTATGTTTAAATACCTTTAATATATGATTAAATCCATAAACCTGAATTATGTATTGGTTTGTCCCAAAAAACATTAGTGCAATTTCTTTTTTTTAAAAAAAATTCTTTTAATTTGCTTTCTTGTTTACATCATTCATTTTCATGAGATTTTAACACACAAATTTTCTCCCCGTCCTTCCCCTACCCCAACCCTAAAACAGCAGTCCCAGTGTAAAGCCCTTCCCCTGATCTGCTCTCTTACTTTCTGGTAGGGCAGGGAGGGTCTCCCTACCCCGGCCCCTGTATAACTTAATTCCTAGTTGCTGATATTGCAGAATTTTAAATTCTAGATTCTTTTGATTCCTCCTTTGTCACCCACCCCCACTGGAAGGACAATCAATTCAATACAGGCTATGGATGTGTGATTATACAGGATATCTTCATAGTGGACATATTGTGACAGTGATCATATGTCCCTCCTTCTTATCCCTGCCCTCCTCCCTTGTTCTGTTCTCTACCCTGTCCCTGTCCCTTTACTGAAGTCTGTGTTTCAGCATCCCTCCCCCAGACCCTCCCCTCCCCTCCGTCATCCCGCCTCTCATCCTCATGCCCCCTACTCTCCTGTGTGGCATGATGCCCAGTTTAGGGTTTATGCCATTTCTTCCCTAAGCCAGATTCAATGAGAGTAATTGAAAGTAAAGTTGTAACAGTTATCCCTTGCCTCTTCTATATGGGATGATTGACCCCATTTTGTCTCTCCCTGTCTCCCCTCATTCAAGTCCTCTCCCACCTCAGAATTTCTCTTTTTAAAGTATCCTCCCTTCATATTCAATTCATCCTATACCCTCTATATACAAATGTACACACATGCTCAAATATGTATTCATGTGCATATATAGCCCCCTATGTAGACATATGTTTACATATATGTACACACATATATATGTACACACACACACATATATATATATGTATATGTATATGTATATCCATTTGTATTCCCTCCACCTATTCTCATACTAAGAAAAGTTTCATAAGTTAGTATTATCATTTTTCCATATTGGCATGTAAATAATTCAAATTTGATAAGTTCCTTATGATTTCTTCCCCATTTTTACCTTCTCGTGCTTCTTGTGTTTGATTGTCAAATTTTCTGTTCAGTTTTGGTTTTTTCAGCAAGAATGCTTGAAAGTCCTCCACCTAGTTGAATGCCAAATTTTGCCCTGGAATAATATGCCCAATTTTGCTGGGTAGTTTATTCTTGGTTTTAATCCCAGATCCCTTAATTGTCGAAATATCATATTCCAGGCCCTTTTATCCCTCAGTGTAGAAGCTGCCAGATCCTAGGTTATCCTGATAGTGTTTCTGCAGCTTTCAAATGGTTTTCTCTTGGAAGCCCTGTAAGATTTTCTCCATTAGCTGGGTATTCTGGAACCTGGCAATAACATTTCTAGGAGTTTCTTTGGGGGGATCTTTTTGAAGAGGTGATTGGTGAACTCTATTTTGCCCTCTGATTCTAAAACATCAGGGCAATTTTCTTTCAGGATTTCTTGAAGGATGCTTTCCAAGTTCTTTTTCTGGTCATGGGTTTCAGGTAGACCAATGAGTTTCAAATTGTCTCTCCTGGATCTATTTTCCAGGTCAGTGGTTTTTTCAAGGAGATATTTCACATTGCTTTCTATTTTTTTCATATGTTAGTATTTGTTTAATGGTATCTTGGGTTCTCATAAATTCATTAGCTTCTACTTGCTCTACTCTAATTCTGAAGGAATTATTCTCTTCAGAATGCTTTTGAGATTCTTTTTCCATCTGAGAAATTTGACTTTTTAAGGCATTCTTCTCCTCATTGGTTTTCTGGACCTCTTTTGCCGTTTGAGTTAATGTATTTTTAAAGTGTTGTTTTCTTCAGTCAAGTTGTTGACTCTCTTTTCATGATTTTCTC
>CM053594.1:259252126-259264704 GCA_028646575.1 Pseudocheirus occidentalis | reverse complement strand
CCTCCACTTCTCTTATTTGTTTTTCAAAGTCTTTTTTTTCAGTTGATCTATAGCTGCTAGAATTTCTTCAAGTGTCTTGGAAGCATTTGGTGTGGGAGTTCTGACTGTGTTGTCTTCCTCATGTTCCATGCTTTGATCCTTTTTGTCCACAAAAAAAGGATTTATTGTTTTTATTGCTGTTCTTATTTTGATTCCTTTTCCTCACGTTGGTCAGTCAATTTATTGGTTGTTTTTTTTTAGCTTTGTGGAATTCTGCTTCCAGGGGGGAAAGTTCTGTTCCAAATCGTTGGGGTTTTCTCAGCTGCTGGACCTATTTGGAAGGTGTTGCAACCCCCCCAGCTTTGGCTTGCTGAGAGTGCACCCCAAGACCATCACCCAAGACCACAATCCAGATCCAGGCCACTCAATGCAAGAGCACTTGGCCCTGATCAATTGACTCAGCCCCCCTGTGGGGTCCGTAGGCCAGTGGCTCTGAAGCAGCCTAGTGGGGGCAGCCACTGGTTAAGCAGTTCCTGCCCTTCCCCCACTGCTTCCTTGCCCTGGGGGCAGATTGGCAGAAATTCTTTTCTTCCCCCAAATTAAATTTCAAAGTTTCACTTTTACTGACCATCTCTAATCCTGATTTGCTAAATGTGAAGATCCCTTCATGTGCAGTAGATCTTCTCTGAAGTAGACTCATGCTGCAGCTTGGGAGGTGCCTCCCGACCTCCCTGGGGCCTGGCTGTGGCTGCAGTTTTGGGGCTGGACTACTTTCAGCTCCCAGCCTGCCAGCCTTCCTGATGAGCCCCTTCTGCCAAGCTGCCATTATCTAATCCTTGTTTTTCATGCCTTGGTAGATGCGGAGCTGCTGGAAGTATTGTAGATCTTCTCTCTTGTAGACTGGCTGCGGCTCGGCTCAGCTCCTCCCAACCTGTCCTGGGGCCTGGCCACATTTCTGTTTCAGGCTGGGCTGGCCTTGGCTCCCAGCCTGCCACGATGAGCCCCTGCTGCCGAGCTACCTTCAGCAAGAGATGTGTTTTCTGTATTTTTGTGAGTTTAAGAGTCCTAGAATTTGTCCGGGGTCATATTTTGCTTTTGTGTGGGATCTGTGGAATCTTGCTGCTTCTATGCCGCCATCTTCATTAGTGCAATTTCAAACATTAAAAGTATATTATTTATATAGTCCCAGAAGTCTTAGTATAGTTTTAAAACACTAAAACTTTGGGAATATATTTTATAAGCTATCCTGGTTTATAGATTTAAGTAGTTTGCTTTGATAGTCTACCACTTTATATTTTTAATCAAGAAATGAACCTAACTGTTTCCTGTGTTTATGCCATTACCTAATAATAAATTATGGATTGAGAGAGTTGCATGAACTCCAAGATATTATTTAGAGGACAAAGAATAATGGAGCCTTTAGTGTAAGCTCATATTTATGAAGAGCTTAAATGGAAAATTTTCCATTTCAAAGAAAGTCTAGGTAATTATAATCTTTGTTGTTAAGAAAAAGTCTAATGATACAAACAGATGATTTAAAAACTTTAGAGAAAGTGTATACCAGTTACCACAGTTTATAGATGGGAGAACACAGAGAGTTTAAGTGATTTACTCAAGGTCACTTAGGTAGTAATAGAGAAAGAAATACATATCACATCTTGAAATTCCAAAGTCCTTAATACCATATAAAGGCACCTCCAATGCATTTTACTATTATCTTCAGAGATCTACCATATCTAACTTTTCAAAAATTGTATTCACCTCCTTAAATTCATTCTTGCTTATTTTGTGATTAGTTTTACCTAGTTCAGAGAGGAGGAGGTTGAGGTTCCCTACTAGTATAGTTTTTCTGTCTATTTCTTCTTGTAGCTCCCCTAACTTCTCTTCCAAGAATCTGCATGCTATACTAGTTGGTGCATATATGTTTAGTAATGATACTATTTCATTGTCTATGGTGCCTTACAGCAGGTTATAGCTTCCTTTCTTATCTATTTTAAGTACATCTATTTTTGTTTTCACTTTATCTGAGATTAGGATTGTTACCCCTGCTTTTTTTTAACTTGACTTGAAGCATAATATTTTCTGCTCCAGCCTTTTATATTTATCCTATGTGTATCCCTCTGTTTCAAGTATGTTACTTATAAACAAACAGCATCTTGTAGGATTCTGATTTTTAATCCATTCCACTATCCTTTTCTGTTTTATGGGAGAGTTCAATCCATTCACATTCACATTTATGAATATTATCTTGGTGTTTCTCTATCCTATTCCCATGGAACCCACATTTATGCTTTTATTTCTTCTTTTTCCCTTTCCCTACTCGAAAGAGTTATAGTTTTGACCACTGCCTCCTTCAATTTGCCCTCCTTTCTATCAGCCCTCTCCCTTTTCCTTCCCTTTTCCCTTATGACCTCTTCCTTGCATTCTCCCTTCCCACCACCTACTTTTTCTTTCCCCTTTCACCTCCCACTGAAAACAGGGCAAGTTAGACTTCTATATATAAATTTGTATGTTATTCCTTCCTTGAGCTAAATCTGATGAGAGTTAAGTTCAAACTTTGCTTATCTCCCTCCATTCTTTCCTTCTACTGTAATATGCTTTTGTGTCTCTTCATTTGATGTAATTACTCTTTTCTGCCTCCTCCTTTCCTCTTCTCACATTACAATCCCTTTTCAATCCTTAATTAGGTTTGTTATCATAACATCAAAATCAATTTATACTCACACCCTGGGTCCATCTACAACCCTGTATAAAGGTACAGCTCCCAATAGTTACAAGTATCATTTTCCCATTTAAGAGTGTAAACAGTTTTTCCTTATTGGACACCATGTTTTTTTTTCTTTCCTGTTTAAATTTTTATACCTCTCTTGAGTCTTTTATTTGAAGATCAACATTTTTGTTAAGCTCTGGTCTTTTCATTAGGAAGGTCAGGAAGTCCCATATCTCCTTGAATGTCCATTTCCTTGCCTAAAAGATTGTGCTCAATTTTGCTGGTAGTTGATCCTTGGTTGTAATCCAAGCTTCTTTGCCTTACAGAATATCATATTTCAAGACCTCCTATCTTTTAGGCTAGAAGTTACAAGGTCTTGTATAATCCTGCCTATGGTTCTATAATATTTGAAATGTTTCTTTCTGGCTGCTTATGCTATTTTCTCCCTGACCTGATAATTCTGGAATCTGCTTATAATGTTCCTTGGCATTTTCAATTTAGGATCTCTTTTAGTTTCAATGACCATTTTACCCTTTGATTCTAGGACCTCAGGGAAGTTTTCCTTGATAATTTATTGGAAGGTGCTGTCTAGGCTCTTTTTTTCAAATCATGGCTTTCACATTGACCAGTAATTCTTGAATTATCTCTCTTGGATCTCTTTTCCAGATCAATTTTTTTCCAATGATTTAAAAATATTTTCTTCATTTTTTTCCATCCTTTTGATTTTGTTTGACTGATTTTTATGTCTCATAGAGTCCTTAGCTTCCTCTGGCACAGTTCTAATTTTTAATGAATTGTTTTCTTGAATTAGTTTTTGTACCTTCCTACCTTGATGCCAGGAGGGCAAGTTAGACTTCTATACCTAAATTTGTATGTTATTAACTCCTTGAACCCAATCTGATGAGAGTAAGGTTCAAACAATTTCGACATTTGGAGAATTCTACTTTTAAAGGAGTTATTTCCTTTACTATGCTTTTCCCCACTTTGTCTAATATATTTTTAAAGGAATTTTTCAATTTTTCTTCTACCTCTCTAATTAGACTTTTAAAAGTCCTTCTTGAACTCTTCTAAGAAGGCTTTTTGGGGCTTGAGACCAATTCATATGCCCCTTTGTGCTTTCACATGTGATATAGTAACAATGCTGTGCTCTTTGGAATTTGTGTTTTGATCTTCCCAGTACCCAGAGTAAGAATCTATGAACTTTGTTTTTCTATGTTGCTTTTTGTTCATGGTGTTTACCTTTTTTCCTGGCTTTTAAAATTTAATCTTTATTTAATGTAAAATTGATCTCTGCTTCTGGGGCACAGGGAGCACTGTCTCACACTTTTTGTACTAGGAATTAGGTGTCTGGTAACTGAGTTTGTGTCCTGGGGCCTCAAGTTGTGGCAGCTGGAGGCTTTAGAGGCTATAATTTCCATGGTGCTGTGCTGGAGCTGCTTATGGTGGCTGGTGTGTAGAGAGGCCAGGTGGCATTTTCCTACATTTCCTAGTATTATACTGAAACTCTAGGGTGTGAGGGTAGGGGTGGTCTGGTCACTTGAAATTGCCTCTTCACTGGGGTTTGCCATAAGGCATGGGTAGACTCAGCTTCTGGTGGAAACCCACCAGCTTAGCAAGTGATGGTTTTACATGTTGGTGTCTGTCATCTCCCCTGATTGTGCACGGACACATGGTGGAAGGTGAGAGAAGGGTGGGTCCTGATATTGGTGATTGCCCACTCCACCATCCTGTGACTCAGGACCTCGCACAGGGTTGCTGAAGTTGGTCTTGCCAGAATACCTCCCTTCTTGTACTGGTCCATTATGCCACAGCAAGAAAGACATTTCCCTTTAATCCCCCTAGCCTCGTAGGCTAAAAAAAAAACCTGCCATGCCCCATCTTTCTGCTGGCTCCATTATTCAGGAATTTTTCCTGTGGCACTATTTTCTGAGTTTTTAAGCCAATAAGGGAGAGTGAGAGTGACTTACTGCTTACTCTACCATCTTGGTTCCCAGAAATCCCTGTGCTTTTAATATTCTGATACTTTTGTCATCATGATTGTCTCCTCCTCCTCTGCTGCCTCCTCCTTTTTCTCATCCTCTTCTTTCTCTTTCTTTTTCTTATCTTCCTCATCCTCCTTTTCCTCCCTCTCCTATTTCTCTTTATCCTCTTCCTCCTTCTATCTTAGTGTTCTTTTCATTTATGTTATTATATTACATTATTACAATAAATGTGTTTATGGTTCTTCTGGTCATATTTAGAGTAAAAAAAATTACATATACTGCCTGTATGACTGTGGACAAGACATGTAAATTCTGAGTTCCCCAGGAAATTTCCCAAGATTTTAAATTGCAGAACATCTTCCTGTATATTGGTACAGAGAGTTTCCATAAAATTAATGACTTATACTAATGAAGCCACCGGTTTCGAAGCCCCCACCCCCCAAAAAAAGAAAGAAAAAAAAATGTTGACTTCAATCTGAATGATGCATTAGCCTTCCCTTGTTTCTTTGAATTCTTCATATTTATTGTTTCTTACAGCACAATAAAACTCTATTATAGTCATAGCATAAAAGATGTTTGATGATTTGCAAATTAATGGAGTCCTGCTTGTGTGTATGAATATATTAATATTCCATATTAGTATATATACATATATACATATACAGAGAGAGAGAGAGGATAAATACATCATTAAAAAGTGATGTTTTAAATATTTGGGGCAAATTATAACCTTCCTTTCCATATTTAATCCCCTTGCATAAAAGTCCAATATGTTTTTGGGTCCAAAGATGCCTAGTCTAGACACTTTTCTAGAATAAATCCCACTTGATTTCCAGAACACTGAAATTTCAAGATTAGCTCCATCAACAGTATGTTCCTGTGCTAGTCTTCCCAGAGACCTTCCAAAATTGGTGAAATTCATATTTTACCATTTCTACCTACTTATTAGAAGTAAGGTAAAATTTCAGAATTACTTCAACTCGATTTCTGCTTTTTTTGTTAATGATTGACTTTATTTTTTCATGTGGTTGTTGATAATTTGCATTTTTTTCTTTTGAAAATCACTTGATTATGTCTTTGGACCACTTAACTACTGAGAAATAGCTCTTGGTCTTAAATATTTGTGTCATTTCCCTATATGTTTAGCATATAAGAATTCCCTTTGATTTAGGACTCCAAAAATACCCCCATATCACGCACATACATATACTGCACCCTGAAATGTTCCTGTACATTTTATCCTTGGGGTTTCTCTTATTGGCTTTTTAAAGTAGTGTGCTTAATCAAGTATTTTTTAATTAGTCATGGTTCAGAAATTAGCTTCATTTGAAGCACTGCCTACCAATACCTGGTGTTCTATAGTGCACTTTATTTTAAAGTTCCTAATGCTTGAGATGTAATATTGAATATAAGAAGGATTTTCTCCTGATGCTTTAATAATGTGACCCATCAGGATCAAATGTACTTCCTTTCTTGGAGCATAAGTTTGCTTTGTTATTGGGTTGTTTATATCTCCCTACCCAATCCTCCCCCCCACAAAATTCCCCAGAGTCCTTTAATTGGGTTGCACAGCTCAGTACAAAGCATGTTCCTTTCTCCCTTTGGGGCCACCATTAAACACAACATGTGCTGCATTGATGGAGATGAAATCTAGAAAACCTGTTGACTTGAAGATTAGCATTTAATAACACCTACAGCCATTTTCTGTAGTTCCTAAGTGCACTAAACAGGCAGAAAAATGCCTCTAGCTATGAGAGAATAGAACAAAAATATCTCTGCTGCATATGTTCAGTTCCAGCTGGTAGTGGCTTGTCCATTCTTTATTGCCCTTGAAAGAAAAAGATCCAAAAAAAACCCATTATTATTATTATTAAAAAGAAAATATTAATGTAGTTGTGATGTATATGAGCAATAGAAAATACCACGATAATTGTTGCTTTATTTTAATCTGAGATTCAGTTTTGTTTCTTAAGTCAGGATAAGGATGGCATTCCTTTTTTCAGCCTGTGCCTACAAAAAAATCTTAAATCCAACATGCATATCAAATATCTTCTTTTATTATTATTATTCTGTCTTAAAAGCATTGACAAAAATGGTGATGCTATTTTCTCAGGTTTCTTCTATTGTGGTTATAATGAATTTATGGTTTAAATAAGTCATGAATGTTACTGAAATCTTAATGATTTAGATATGTTTCAGATTTTGACAGTTTCTATACTTATCTTCCAGAGACTCAGTTTTGACTATTCATTCTCTTGTTCAGTCAACAATATGTATATATCTATAATGCATACACAAAATACTGTATGAGACACTGGAATACAAAAATGAGTAAGACATACATAGGCCCTCCCTCAAGGAACTTTCCTTGTGGTATTGGAGATAAGATATACCAGACAGTAAGTCATCAAACATGTATTTTCATCAAACATATCAAACAGCTCTTTCTATGTGCCAGATAGCATAGGGAGAACTCTTAATATATGCTACTTTGTGAAACAAGGAGCTTTGCAAATTCATAACGAGAGAATAATTGTGACTGAGACTATCAGATAATGTTTCACTGAGAAAGTAATATTTGAGCCAGAAATTGGAACACTGGTAGGATTATGATAGGTATAGACTTAGACCTAGATCGGAAAATGTTTTAGAGTCTCTTATGGTATCCTTCTTGATAAAATGGAGAGATGTGGGCTAGATAATCATATAGTTAGTCAAATTACTAACTGGTTGTATAGCAGCAACCATAGGAGTTATTAATGGGTTGATAGCATTTTGGAAGGAGGTATTCAAGCAAATGCCTGGAGAGCAGGGTTTCATTTTTTTTAACATTTAAAAAAATTAATCATTCTGGTCAAATTTTCAGATGACACAAATCTGAGACAGAGAACGAACTGAAAAACACAAAATCATGATCCTAAAAGATCCTGATAGACTAGAATGTTACATTGAATCTAGGCAGCTATGCGGCACAGTAGATACAGCAATAGACCGAGAGTCAGGATGAAATAAATTCAAATCTAGCCTCAGACTATGACCCGAGGCAAATCATTTACTCCGTCTGCCTCAGTTTCTCCAGCTGTAAAATGGAGATATAACAATACCTACCTTCCAGGATTGTTCTAAGAATCAACTGAAATAATATTTGCAAGGCATTTAGCATGATGTCTGACACAGTGTAAGTGTTATGTAAATGTTGGTTATTATTATTGAAATGAAATGTATTAAAGATGAACAAGAAGTCTAATGATGCAAAAATCAACACAGGGATGACTAGGTGGCATAGTGAATAGAGCACTGGCCCTGGAGTCAGGAGGACCTGAGTTCAAATCCAACCTCAGACACAACACAAAAACTAACCGTGTGACCTTGGGTATGTCACTTAACTCCAACTGCCCTGCAAAAATAGCAAAAAAATAAATAAATAAATGAAAAATATCAACACAAATATTGTGTAGAGGAAAGATAACTAGACAGTAGATCCTTTGAAAATGATCTAGTCTTTTTAGTGGCATGTATTATGAAGTAATGTTGTAATCTAAAGTCACATTATGAGAGGCATAATATAAGAGAACAGAGATGGTGATAGTTCTATAACAATTTTTTCCTGGAGAGACCACTTTTGACGTATTGTTTACCATATTTCAAAAATTATTTTGTAAAGCAGGGTTATGCACAGAGGGAGCAAATAATGATGGTATAAAACTGCCTCAGGATCAGCTGAAAGAATTAGGGATTTTTAGCCAAGAGAGAAAGCTTTTGAATATTATGGTCTCTATTTTCAAGGAGCTATTTTGATGATAAGGCATTCTTTTTCTTGTCTATAGAGAGGTTGTGGATGGGAACTTATGAGCAATGGAATAAGTTGCAGAGAGAAATTTGGGTTCAATATAGGAATGAACCTCCTAAAATTATAACTCTCTAGATATAGAAAAAGCTTCCATTTGAAGTAGTAAGTTCTCCTCCATTAGAGGCCTTTAAAAAATGTTAAATGTCTACTTGTTGGGTGGCTTTCATAAGGGAAACTTGTTCATGTGTAGGTTGGAGTGGTGTCCTTTGAGATGGTATCTATTGAATCTAGGATTTGGGGATTCCATGTGAAAAGTGGAAAAACATTCTACATAAATAATTCCCTCTTTGTTGTCTTTGTCCCCTTCTAAAGTTTTTACCTTTTATCCTCAAAATGGTAGAAGACACCATGATAAGATTAAAAGACAAGGTAAAGCATTCTGTGAAAATTCAGTGAAAAAAAATTAGGCAAATTTCATTCCCCTTGGCCTACCTACTCACTCTAAACTAAATTAAGGAGAATCAAACACATGATAGGTAGAGTAAATCAGAAATATCAAGCACTTCTCTGGATGGGATTGTTTAAGCTATTTAAGCATTTTCTAATATTCTTTGGAAATGGAGCTTTTGCTTCTTAAAAGCAAAAGTCCAAGTTAGGACAAATAATATAGAAACTTGTTCTGTTATAAAAATCAATGTTTGTTGGGTTTTTATTTTCTTGACCATACAGAAAATGTTCATTCATGAGTTTAATCATGAGTCCACAGAAATTGTAGTCTGATGCTTCACTGGCTAAAAAAAAGCCTTAATTTTTTTTTTTTGCTTTTTGGAGGGCAGTTGGGGTTAAGTGACTTGCCCAAAGTCACATGGTTAGTTTTTGTGTTGTGTCTGAGACCAGATTTGAATTCAGATCCTCCTGACTCCAGGGTCGCTGCTCTATTCACTGATCCACCTAACTGCCCCTAAAAGACCTTAATTTTTAAAGTTCATACCATTGGGCCACAAACTCTAAGAGGACTGCTCAAGTTGCTTTTAGTAAACACTGAGTGTGAAGCACTATGGTAAACCCTTTGGGATAGGAATACAATATTGGGGTTCTTTCCCCAAGGAAATTTTTTTCTAAGAGGAGGTAACAACACATAGAGGAGTTGTGACAAGGGAGGACTATTTAGGTTAAGATGTCATATGACTGATGTCTCTGCCCCTTCCAGGGGCAATTCTAGTTTTGCTTTGATTATAATTTCAGAGTTAGCAGGAAGGTGAGGGGACAGGAAGAAAGGATGGTAAGGAGATGGCCAGGAGAGAATGTCAGAAGTTGTTCAGGTGTTGCTTGATTATAACACATTAATTTTTAGTTTGAGCCTACCATAGTGATACAACCCAAGTATTTTCTGAATATTAAGAATTTGGAACTTGTGACTGCCACAGTATTGCACTGTCATATTTCATTGTTTTGTGCCAATGATCCAAATTTTTTGAAGCTTATGCCAATGGAACAGAGGCTCTGGAAGGCATTGCCGTGGTGAAAAGGATATGAGTCCCTCCATGTGAAAGACTCTTTAGGTGTTCTGAGGCCCAGCCAAGTTAAACATGGAGAGATTTCACAAGTAGCCTGGTTACTTATTGATGATTTGGTCATGGTTGAATGGGGCATAAAGAAAAATACAAAACGACCTTTGTTCATGTATGGTCCCGTTCCACTTCTGCAATGATAGTGAAGAGTGGCACAAAAGGAGGCAAAGAGAGGGTTATCCTGTAGAATATTTATGAATATTAACTGTAGGTATTAAACTTAGACTCTTGTACAAAAGACCAATGAGTATAGTGCTTACTAGAATAGAGATTCTTAATGTGTGTGTATGTGTGCATGCATGTATGTGATGTACCCCTTGGGCAGTCTGGGAAATCCTTTGGAACACTTCTCATAAAAATTATTTTAAATGATTGAAAGAAATTTATTTTAAAGTAGAAGTTTGTGAAAGTAAAGCAATATACTGATATGGCAGATTGTTGGCAGAGTAGATACAGTGCTAGACCAGGAGGCACTAAGACCTCAGACACTTCCAAGCTATGTAACCCTAGGCAAGTCACTTAACCTCTGACCACCTCAAATTCTTCATCTGTAAAGTGGGAACCTATCTCATGGTACTATGATAAAGACCAATTAAGGTAGTAATTTTAGAATTATTTCTCTGTTTCTCTTTCTTTTTTCCTGCCTGTCTCCTCTGTTTCTGTCTCTTTCTCTCCTTTTGTTTCTGTGTCTACCTGCTTCTCTCTGTCTGTCTGTCTCTGTCTTGTCTGTCTGTCTCTGTCTCTCTCTTTAGAAGGATACTCACAAGTATAATCTTATTATTAGGCACTTTTTTGAACTTTAACTGTTTCCTAGTGTGTTTTTTAAATTACTTTTTTTTTCTTTTTGGAGTGGGGAGGGGAGGGCAATTAGGGTTAAGTGATTTGCCCAAGGTCACACAGTGTCAAGTGTCTGACACTAGATTTAAACTCAAGTCCTCCTGACTTTAGGGCCAGTGCTCTATTCACTGCACCACCTAGCCACCCCTCTTTGTATCTTCTTAGCACACCCTATGCCTACTCCAAATGAGATGTCATTCTCACAGCTCCTTTCATCACAAAGGAAGCAAGATTCTTTTAGTCTGGTCTCTCTGTACTTCTTAGTCCTAAACTCATAGGGATGTTCCAGAAATCATCCAAAAAATCCACCAACTCTGATGTTTCACTAGGTTGTCCATAACATTTCCCCTAGATTAAACTTTTAGAAAAATAATTCAGGTAAGACAATAAAGCACAGAAGAAAAAGCTTTCAACTAGGAGCCAGGATTTGGGTTCTTATAATAGTACTAACAGTAACTGGAAGTGAGAACTTCAGAATTGTTGTTATTATTAGACAGCTAGTTGTCTCTTTCCATGCTGGCACATAACCTCTCTGAATCTCAGTTTGCTCATCTTTAAAACAAAAGAACTGGATTAATTCAATATTTTCTAATTATAACCTGTGGCAAATTGTTACTAATCCTCAACCATTTGCTAATAAAGATACTTACTATTTAAATCTAAAAGAAAAAAAAACATTAAAATCACTCACTCTTCTTGATTTTCCTACCCAGTTTCTTTTTTCTGTCCAATACCCCCAGCCCCACCCCTAACCTAGACAATAAAAGCCATTACTGAGGCTTCAGCAGTAAGAGAGGTCGGGGGTGGAGTGGGGGAAATCCTCCCTTGCTGTTTATTTCCCAGTATGGTTGGGACTAAAAAGCAATGAAAGCAATGCAAAGCAATATGACAGCCAAACCAGAAAACTTATGTTTCTATGAAATATCTGAATGACTTTAATGAAGTATAATTCATTCATCTGAATGAATATTTCTGTGTTTTCATTCTGAATGGATTCTCAGTATACTTATGAATGGATTTCTCCAATTATCTCAAATTGTTTCTCATTTCTTCCTTTTCTTTTTCTAATGCACCCACTCGGTTTGAATGGCCTAGGCCTCAAATCCATCCATGGATTCATACTACATTGCCCAGTTCATTCTAGATTTTATCATTCATTAGTATAAATTTCAGCATTAAAAGGTGCATCTTGGTGAAAATGTGCCATTGCCAGACCTGGAGTCAAGGATACTCATCTTTGTGAGTGCAAACCTGGCCTCAGACACTTACTAACTGTTTGACCTTGGGCAGGTCAGTTATCCCCGTTTGCCTCAGTTTTCTCATCTGTAAAATGAGTCAGAGAAAGAAATGGCGATCTACTCCAATATCTTTGCCAAGAACAGCCAAAATGGGGTCATGAGTAGTAGAACACAACTGAAAACAACTTTTTAAAAATGATTATTTTTGGTTGATTACTCCAAACTCAGTAGACTCTAGTTACTCTCAGACTTTCTTGGGTGGATTTGGGGAAGCTGAGCCATACCTATCGATGAGTGTTTTCAGCCTAGAACTGCTCTGTCCTCTTTCACATCTGTATCAATAATGAGATATTCACAACACCCATGATGGTTATGAATATGTTGGTGTAGTTTTGGATCACAAAATATAGCAAACTCTCCACATGGAAGGCAGAACCAAGGTCGTTATTCAGAAACCATAACACTGAGTCC
>CM053594.1:259219842-259251626 GCA_028646575.1 Pseudocheirus occidentalis | reverse complement strand
TTATTCTCAAGGCTTTCCCTTGTCTAGATTTGTTTATCTCCTGTCTAAAACAATGTAGAATTGAATTCTAGAATTTTGGTGCATTTCTTCTTTTATATACTGGTTAAGTTGGGGAAAAATTATGCTGCAAACAGTACTCCACCATATGGATGATCACACGACCCTTACTAAAGAATTCTATAACAAGCTCTTTCCCATCAGTGACAGTGGTGACAATCTCATTTGAATTTGAAAGTCACCACTTTCAATGTTAGGAAGTGGAAATGAAACTACAAAGACAACAACAAAAAGAGCAATTAGAATAGGACAAATATACACAGAGGGCCATGCTACATGGCCAACATGATTCTTGAGTTCTGAAAAACTGATTCTTATGAAAATCCCCCAAACTGGAAGATCCTGAATGATTGGCAGGAAAAAAGTCATATGTAATATAACAGTAATAATGGTAACAGTGATTAGAGAACATGTTTTAAATATGCCACTCTAGATGCCTTTTTTCTATATTTACCCAAGCTTCATGAAAATCTATACAGTTACCTCAAATTTTAGAGGAAGCTTGAGATGGAAAGTGACAGGCCTTTGAAAACAAAATTCAGTCAGACTACATATTTATAGTCTAAAACTTGACTGAAGATAACAGAAGATAATATTCTCCTGTATTTGTGGACTATTAAAACAGTTTGATTTTATGGAGCAAAATAGTGCTTTGAGGGTGAGCTTTGAAGAAAGGATCGTGCATAAATCCGATAAAGTGATTCTTGATACTTTGAATGGTATAAAAAGAGATAATTTTGACCTAAAATTTTGGTTATTCTTATCAAAGGAGGAACAAAAGAAGAATGTTTACCAATCGCATTTCATAATTATAGAGGAAATTCAATATCAAGTCCGGTGACAGTCTAAATGACAAGATGCTCTAGAACTTCCTATTTATAAATGAAATTCTTTTGATTGCATCATTTCCTAGAATTTGAAGAATCTCCAAAAATGAGATCCGTATTCACTTAAAAGTGTTTTGCCCAACTATCTGCATAAGAAAACAAAACAAAATAAAATAGATAAGACTAGGTCTTGGGCAGAATAGTATATTCACTCAGATGAACAGCCTCTAGAGCTAAGAAACAGTACAGATAAATTAGGTATTTCAGATGAGCTGGAATAAAATTGATAACGAGTAGGAAATTTAGTCAAATTACTTTTTGAGATAGAAACAGGATTTTAATGAGTCTAACATTTACCTTTTACAAAGGCTCATAGTTTAACATTAATATTGTTCTGTTAATGCTATATGTCTGTTAGTTATGGTTTACTATAATTCCTGAAGAATTAAGCTCGAAGACCTCCCCTCCCCCAAGAAGCAATTGAAAGTTTCGTGTTATATGTGAGAAGATTGCAGTACATCACTATTGAATATACAATAATGATTGATTATGAGGATGATGAGGATGAAGATGATGATAGCATTTATACAGGACTTTAGGGTTTGTAATTACATACGTTATCTCATTTTGCTTTTACCACAACCCTGTGAAGCAAGTATTATAGATGTGGAAACTGAAGCTGGCTTATTCATCATCTGACAGCTATCTAGTAAGTATCTGGGGTAGAACTTAGGTCTTTCTGACTCTAAATCTAAATCTCTATCCTCTGTAAAACCTAGCTGCCTTTTTGAAGAATTAATTTGGAGAAATGGAAGTGTTTTGTCATAAAAAGAGTGTTTACTCCGGAATCGGAACACATGTATCCCAATCCCACCTTTGTAGCTTACTAGCTGTAAAGCTACAGATAGATCATTTAATCCCATTGACTCTTTTTTTACCTCATCTATGAAAGGAATGGACTGGCCTGGGCAAGGCAGCCCCTGAATTTACTTTCAGCTTTAAGTCTATAAACCTGCACATTCAAAACACAGGGGATGAAGAATCAGGCAAAAAGACAGGCTATTTGCAGAGCAAATGAATGAGAAAACAGATTGAAAATCTAAACATCCCAGGCATCCACCCAATATTGTGCAGAATAGCTAACTGTTGAGGGTATCCCCAGTGTAGGATATACTAGAAGGATGCTGGCAAGATTCACTATCACATTATGAGAATTTACAAATAGATTGCTCTCTGCACTACTTGAAGAAATTCCCATATCATTTAAATCACAGATGTACCACAGCACCATAGTATTCTTCCAGAGTCCTTCCTGATCTAACCTTTGCCCTCAAGTAGCACATTTGGACTAAAAATGAGAATGATTTTGATTTGCATGTAATATCATTAATGTTCCTCTCATCTATTTATATCTTGCTATTCTAACTAGGGACTATGAACTTTAAAAAAATCATACCTATATTTCAATATAATTGTTTTACTTTTAATCCTGTGTTTTATTTTATTCATTTAAAAACGTTATTCTGTGTAGGACTCCATAGCCTTCACGAGACTGACAAAACAGTCTATAACTCACAAAAGGGTAAAAAAAATCTTTTCTGCCCTCTGGCCATACTCTAGATCCCTGTATTTCACCAGATGTGTTATAAATGTGTGGATCTGTCCTCAGGAGGAAGGAAACAAGAACTGATTATTAAGTTAAACTAATTTATCACTATTACTAGAAAAACACATCAAATTCCAAGGATATCTGTATTGTTATCTTCTATGAAGCGCCGTGTATTTTCAATATGCAAAGACTAGCAAAAGTCAATTTTTTATTTCTGTTTTTATTTTTCTTTTAGCAAATGTTAGGTAAATAAGATTGAATATACTTCATTATTATAGTATGACTTTTTGACAACAGAATAGGTAGAAGTTAAGGTTGGCTGAGTTCTCCTCTACGTTATGTTCTGTTTCTCCTTTCACCAAAACATGTACACACATATAATAAAAACAACAAAAGTGCAGAGGGTGTGAAGCAAATTGACACTGTTTTGCTTCTGATATTTTTGCACTATCTGAATGAGCAGGCTAAATGGATTAGTAATATTGGTATCTTGATTTAGAAACCACTTTAAATAAGGTTTACAAGACCTAGTGCCAAAAGAGACCTTAATAATTATCAACTATAATATCTTTATTTTATTGAAGAGGAACCTGAGGACTAGAGAGTTTATGACTTTACCAGTGTCATAAAAATAGTAAGTAGCTGAGCCAGGAGCCATACCAGGTCCCCTAATTCCATTGGTGCTTCTTCTACTACACTATGCTATATAATTGATGAATAATATGAATTACTATTTGCTTTGGTAATTAGAGAGTCTGCCTTTTATCTTTGTAGCAGCATATAATGCCATGCACCAACAGATTCCCAAAAGAATATTACTGTGAAAAGCTTAACATTAGAATGGCCACACAGTTTTCACTACAGTGGTCACAATATTTAGAAAAAATAACAAAAGAATAATCATCTGGTTTCCCTAAGGGGGAAACCCTCCTCACTTAATCATTCAATCAATTCACAATATATCAATCTTCCACTAATGGGACAAACATTAACTTAATCAGTCAATAATCTAGATTCACAGTCACTAAATATCACTAATCACAAATACTCATTAGAAAGCCACACAAACCCTCCACCCCTTGGTGTCCAGCAAACCTCAGTTTTCTCCAAGGGGAGGTCTTTTCTTTATCTTGACTCATGGTGGTCTCTCTGATTCTCTGCATCCCCTTCCATGGCCCCAGCTCCCTCCTGAATCCACCAAACAGTCACCTGGATTCAGAAGCAGACAGCTCCCAGTTTCTTGTCCAGTCCTCAGAGGTCGACAGCTCTCAGGTCCTTATCTAAACCTCAGGGCAGTCCCTGGAACACACTGAAGTTCACAGGGTCCAGCACATCTCAAACTCTTTACCACTTCTCTTTCCTGGGACTCAAGGATCAGCCAGGCCATAAACAAACAAAGTCTTATCCTGGTCATGCTTCTTCAGTCCTCCAGAAGTTCACCTGGCCCTAGGACGGAGAAGGAATATCGGCCTTCTGGATGGCCTTCACCATATTCTGATCTCAGGAAAACTCCATCTCAGTTCTCAGTCAGCTTCCAGATGCTTTCTTTCTCTCTCTCTCTCTCTCTCTCTCTCTCTCTCTCTCTCTCTCTCTCTCTCTCTCTCTCTCTCTCTCTCTCTCACTCTCTCTCACTCTGTCAGCTGGCTTCAGTCTCCATGAATCTTCCTTCACTGAGGAGCCACATTCAAATTCTCTCTCTGTCTCTAGAATTCTTCTTTATATACACACACTCGCATCCTGTCTCAGCCAATCCCCTTCTTCCATGTCAACAGGGTAGTTCTCTCAACAGGGGACAGAGCTCATACTTGTGCCTAAATAACTAAGTGCTAAGTATTTGCTAAACTGATTGCTGTTACAGAGCACTTAAAATATAATGTAAGAAGTTTGTTGCATACCCTTCAACCCAAATTAATATAATGTAAGGAAGTGCTGGCTGTAATGGTAATTGATTTGAAGATCCCTCTGTTGGCAAAGATAACAGTTAACTAGAACTTAGTAATTGATCAAGCTTATGTTGGTGAAACAGAAGGTATGCACTCCTGTTTCCTGTTTCTGACATAACAGGAAGTGGTTTGTTGAAACAGGGAGATAATGCTGTGTGTATATAAGAAAAGCCCCAGAGAGGCACAGTCAGAATTTCTTGGGACAACAATCTCGTGACAGAAGCCACAGAAGAGAAATAAGAATTGAGAACTAAGTCAGAATTTCCTGAGAACTTTTGGTGACTTCTTCTGAAGAGGATCCCAGGAGGCTGAAGAGGAGCCCAGGAGCTCAGGAGGCTGGAAGATCAGGAGCCCCTAAGCCCCAGAGCTCCCTCCCCACCCCCAAGCTGGATAAGGTGATTCTTATTTTTTGAACGAGCTGACAGAAGACTAAGGAAGCATATGCTAAGACTTTATCTGTTTGTAGCTTGGTTGAGCCTTGAATTCCCAAGAACAGAAATTGTGAATGATTTGAGATGGACTGGACTCTGTGAACTTCAATGTGTAACAGGACTTAGATGGAGAACTAGACAAGGAACTGTGAGCTCTTTGCCTTTAAATCCAGGTGACTATTTGGTGGATTCAGGTAGGAGATGCCTGCCTCTAGTCAAGATGAAAAGACCTCTCAGTGGGTACTGAGAAGTGATGAAATTGCAGTTTACTAGTGCCATAGGGGTGGAGGGTTTGTGTATTTTCTAATGATTGTAGTTAGTGATTAATGATACTTAGTAATTGATTGCTGAATAAGTGACTGATTGAGTTAACTTAGTGTTCCCTATGAGTGGAAAATTTTGACTATTATACTCTGAGATGACTGAATGACTAAGGAGGCAAACCTCCTTAAGGATGATAGAATGTACTAAATGACTGTACTTTGTTGAAAACTATTGTGACCACTTTGGTGAAAACTATGTGGTTATTTCAATGATAAGCTGTTTATGAATATTATATTGTGATTTTCTGTGATAAGCTGTAATATTGTGAATGCTACACCTTGATGTTCTGTGAATGTTTTGCTTTGATTTATTATGGAATAAATAGTGTTCACTATGCTGTGTAATCATAACCTTAAAAGCTGTTCACAGTAGCATTCTTCTAGAAAGCTGCTCATGCATGGCACTATACTGGTGGAAGTAGGATGCATAGTAGATAGAGCTCAGGCCCTAAAGTCAGTGAGGACTGCAGTTTCAGGACTATAGGCATGTTGACCCATGGAGTATGCCTTCAGGGAAACTGAGTAAGGAGGCAAACCTCCTTAAGGATGATCAAATGTACTAAACGACTGTACTTCGTTGAAAGTTGTGACCACTTTGGTGAAAACTATGTGGCTATTTTAATGATAAGCTGTTTGTGAATACTTTATTATGATTTTCTGTGATAAGCTGTTTATAGGAACAAGTTCCTGGTTTCACAAATGTCTCCCAAAGACTTACTCCTTTCTATTTGAATTCTTTGTCTTCATGTACCTTGGCCCAATCCAAATACTTTTATTTCCAACTGATTATATCCATAGCTGGAAACATTTCTCTCTTTGCATCTACTTTACTTTTTTGGTACATATGTTCTCTAAGTTTGAACCCATTTTCCTCTGGTCTTTGTATATTTTTATGGCAGATTATGTCCCAGAATTTGGGGGAGAATATTTTGTACCAATTGTTCTTAAATATACCTAACTTAGAGCTAATGAACCCTGGTAATCTAATTGTTATTAAAAAGGATAATCAACAGGAAGCACTCTAGTGAGGGCTTCTGAGTAAGAAATAATAGAAACTAGTCTCCTACCATCTAAAAGGCAGTAAATCAAAGGCAGTACTTTAAATTTACCCCTTTAAGGGTAAATCTTAGCACCTGTGTCCTCTATAACTACTTGTTCATTGATTACCTGACTGTCTAATCAGCAGTGAAAAAGGGGAAGAGGGTCTCATTGACTGATTGACTACCCAGAGTAATGGCTGATAGTGCTCTCTTCTTGAATTTGACCCCCCCCTTCCTAATTTAGCAAATCAATTTAAACTGCTGCCAAAAATCCATCAATTTTCTTTTTATTGCCACTCTTCCTCCGTTTGAAGTTAGAGAGATCTAGCCCCTGAAAGTCATTGAGATTTAGAGAGAGAGAGCTTAGAGAGATTACTAAAATAGGATGATAGCTTTAGGACTAGAAGATACCTTTAAAGTCATTCATTTAACCTATACATTATTAGGAAACTGAAGCCAGAGAATGCTAAGCAATTTTCTCAGTGTCACACAAGTAATAAGTACATGAGAAGGGACTCAAATTCAATTTTCTTTTCTTCATTCCAAGTCCAGTAATGTTTTGAAACAGTTAGATGTTGCCTCAGTCATGCAGTTATTCCAATACTTTAGGAAATATCACTCTACTTGCTTCTATATTATTAGTGGAATTAATTTCAGCCATATTACACCAGTCCACTGGAAGGCACACAAGCCTTATAGCAGTGGTTTTCAACCTTCCTAAAGCTGCACCCCTTTAATATTCGTATGTGGGCCTATCTGCATGTGGGTGGACCTTCCTGGAGACAGATAGAGGAGCCCTGTCTCAGTTCCTAAGACCATCGGAAATACGTGTTTTCTGATTGTGTTAGGTGACCCCTGTAACCCTGTGAAAGGGTCGTTCCACCCCCAAAGGGGTCTTCACCCACAGGTTGAGAGCTGCTGACTTATAGTGTGAGAGGGGGTTGTAAGGAAAAGTTCCCCTGTTCTCTGTTTATAAAAATGACTGAAAGTTTGCAGAGACTTTTTCTTTGTTGGATTCATCTCCTACTTGCCTGTCAATTTTCTAACTTCAAAAACATTTGTCATATGGAGAAGAGATTTAAAGATGAAGAGTTTTAGTTTGTCTTTAAAATGTGGTGCTTAGACTAGATTGTATCTAAGGTTTTTTTCTAGCAGTAGGATGCTAGAATTCTAGGCTATAGACAAAACCTAAATTGCTGCTCAGTATGCAGTAAGTTCCTGTTAAAGAGGGACCAGACTGGTTCTTTTCTTCTGTGCTCTCAACAACCTTGCACGCTCAGCACCTGTGGCCTTAGAGTAGCAACTGACATTATGCTTGCCTTGAATTTGCCCCACTTCCTCCCCTTCCGAATTTGGCAAATCAGTTTGAGCCACTGTTAAAAACCCATCAATTTTCCTTTCACTATCATTCTTTCTCCCACTGAAGTCAGCTATAGTCATTACCTCAAGAGGAAAAAAAAATAGTGCATTAGGATGAATAAACCTAGAACAGTGATCCCCACTGGGCATTCGGTTGCTTCAACAGCGACTTCATTGAAAATCTGTTGTTCTAACAGCAAATGTATATGTTATTCCCAGTAGAGTAAACCTTGATTAATAGAAATGGAAGCAGAAGACCAATATGAATTGGTAAAAAGTCTAAACATGGCACTTGGATATATTTTGATTCAAATTTATCACTATCATGTGTTGACGCACAATGATCTTAAAAGACATACTGATGAATAAAAAATGACTGGGCAACTGTTAAATATATTTTTATGTAAATCATGCACTTAAATATTGGAAATAGTATGTTCCATTAAGAAAGCTATGAACCATATAATCTGGTTCATATCATTCTTTTTTTTTCTTTTTGTAGGGGAGAAGGCAGGGAAATTGGGGTTAAGTGACTTGCCCAAGGTCACAGGGCTAGTAAGCATTAAGTGTCTGAGGACAGATTTGAACTCAGGTCCTACTGACTCCAGGGCTGGTACACTATTCACCGCACTACCCATCCAGCCCAAGAGCTCAATTATCTTAAGTTTCAAATTGGTAGGTAAGAATGGCATGCCCTCAACTGGTCATCACTGATTTTATCTCTGAAGATTCACTGCAAAAATATATTAAGTACTCCAATTATTTTTATTGCAATTAAGAATGTATTTCAAGAAATATTTCCAGATCACCTTTCAAATGAGGAAAAGCAAAACATTTTTAAAATGTGCAATGTTGTAAAAATGTTTAACTATTCCTATTCCCCTTGTAGTTAATTTGAGTATTTATAATAGTCAAATGACTTCTTCACTCAAAGTTGTTCTTAAAACATTATTGCTGTTACTAAGGAAACAGGGAGGATTTTTGCTAGCCAATAAAGGAAAAAAGCAGCAAAATCGATGTAACTGTCTTCCTATAAAATAATAATCAAAACAAAGAAAGTTTTCGATTGAATATTATTCTACACCTTTACAAAAATGATACTGGTGACTTACTGTTAGTGATTCTGTGATCATCATTATTATTACTTATGATAATGAATTCCATAATCTCCCTCCTCTTGTTACTTCTCTCTGCAGATCTGCTCTCTCACACTGTTTTAACTTTTTTCTGTTTTTCTTTTAAATATACTTTTTAAACTCTGCTCTTCTCAGAAATATTGTGGGAGAAGGGGATGCTGACTAGGCTTGTAGGGAGGTATCTTATTAAAATTTAGAAGAAATGATTGAGCTTAGAGATTTAATACTCTTGCTTAAGGCAGATGGCATTCCTTCTTTTATTTATGTCAATTTTGTGTTCCCAAGAAAACAAATAGTTTTCTAGAATAAAATTTAAGTTTGCCTTGAACTTGTAGATAGATTTTCACCTAAAAGAAAGCAAACTAGCACTGGATAGCTATAAGCAGTTTGGCATTAGTCATAACAATCCACATTTATCATGTGTTTAGAAAGCCAAAGGCCAAATGAACATTATCATAATTTAGCAGGATGAAATAGGCATTGATGGTAGTTATCACATAAAATCTCACCTTTTTCCTTAACCTTATCTTTGGAAACCAAGGTCAATCATGAATTCTTTTCTTATGTCTAGAGTAAAATCCTCTAAATTTCCTAATCAAATTACCAGAAACATTAATAAATAAAAGCTCAACAAAGTATACTTTCTTTCCTAAGACTTTGCCCCTCACACTGGCAACATTTTCTGTCAAGAAAAATCATCCGGACAGTTTATAAAAGTGCTTTTTTTTGACATATCATAGGAGTAGTCAATCTATACTTTAAAAGTCACAATAGAAAGGTGAAAAGAAAAGAAAATGAACAAATAATTTTGAAACAGAGGTTTCCTGAGACCAAAATATTTTTATTCAAAGAACTCTCTTTAGAGAAGTGGTTCTCAACCTGTGGGTTGTGACCCCTTTGGGGGTTGAACTATCCTTTCACAGTGGTCAGAGGGGTCACCTCAGACCATCGGAAAACACATATTTCCAATGGTCTTACGAACTGAGACACTGCTCCTCTATCCCTCTCCAGGTGGGTCCTCCTACATGCGGATACACCCACATACCAGTATTAAAGGGTGGATGCATTAGGAAGGTTGAGAACCACTGCTGTAGAGAAAAATGTTTTAATCATATTTGTACATTTTAGATATTTATAAATGATATTTATTGTAGCTTAATATTATAGAATTCTTATAAATGTGAATTTAAAAATAACATTTGGTATATTTGTCTCTTTTTCTTCAATATTTGTTTTATTTCCCTTTTCTTTAATACCACTTTTAATTAAGTGCTCAGTCACAGAAAAATATCTACAGTGAATAATTTCTATGAAGAAATTATACAAAAGCATAACAATCGCACAAGAAATGGTTGTGTTGGGTATGGTCTACTACAGAAAGCACCTAAATCAAGATATTGAATCTGGAATCTGTTGAAATAGCAGTTAATTATTTGAATACCAGGTTGATTTAAAGATAAGCATTGTTGCATAGCAGACAAAGCACTGAACTGAGAATCAAAACCGGGACTCAGGATGGCTTTGAGACTAATCAAATTTGTGGGACCTTGGTGTCAACTCCTTTGAGCTTCAGTTCAATCATTTTTAAACTGGGAATAATACTAATTGCACTATGTCATTTCTTACATATCAAGTGATGGAATGTACTTTGTAAATCTAAGGTGCTCTATACATGTATGATTTTATTATTTGGTGCCCAGCAATAAATGAGAAAGATAGAATTTATCTTCTATAAGGATGAAAATTAAGGATTAAAATCTACACAGTAACAGATGATTTAATGGCATACAGTAAACTTCTCCTTGGTAGTTCAACCTTTCTTAACTATAGAAGGCTTACCAGGATAATTCATTGTTATCCTTTCTAGGTCATAGTGGAAATTTGAAGGATGTTTACTGGTAGAAGGTCGGCTCCTTTCCAGGTTGTGAGCTCACTGCCCGCATATGAAAAATTCAGAGGTTGCTTTGGAATGAGAAGTATCACATGATATCAAAATTATGTCACTAAGGTCAGATTCTCTAGAACATGAAAAGGTATTTAACCAAAAATTCTTTTCCATGTACATGAAGATCAACTGCACTGAACAACTCTGATGCATTTGCCATAACTGATTTGTTCTCTTGACCATTTGAGAAGGAAAGTATTTCAGAGGAGATCACAAAGGTAAAAGAAATAATTTTAATTACATAAAGTTAAATTTTTTTCAAATCAAAATTATTTCAGTACGGATAAGATAGACAATTAAGTGGGGAAATATTTGAATCAAATATTTCTGACCAGGATACTATTGAAGATTTGCTTGGATTTAACAAAAACTAATAAGACCAAAAAAATCACTCGACAATGATTTTGTCATTGAGAGAAGTGGCCAAAGGATATAAATAAATCATTCTCAGAAAATTTGGAAATGATTACCAACCATATGAAATATTGCTCTAAATCAGAAGTAATTAGAGAAACACAAAGCAAAACAACTCTGAAGTTTTATTTCACACCTAGAAAACTGACAAAAATGATAAAATGAGACAAGATGTTAGAAGAGCCATGGGGGGACAGCAGAAATAATAAACTTTTGATAAAGCTGTGAATTGATCTGGGGAAAAAAGGGATGTGTCCTTCACAAAATAGACTAATAATAGACAAAACAAAGCCAGGTATCTTATCACACAGTCAAAGGCTTCAGGGTCAACTATTCTGCCTTTAACTTGTCTGGGAACAGTTTTTAAAAAGCAAATTGTTTTTCTGCTGCAAAGATGAAATTTTACATCACTAGTAAAAGGAAAATCAATGACATTGATTAAAAAACACAGGAAAAATATTGGATTTACAGCATATTTCTCAGTATTTATAATGTATTCAGGGGAAATGGCTTCCTTTGTTTATGTATACCTTTTTTGACTTCTGCTATTATAAAAAATGCTCAACAGAATCATTGGGCTAAAATTAGAACACAAAAGCATCTTGAAGTTTCACTCAATCGAGGATTCTAAAGTGAAAAGAAATCTTGACTTAAAATGACATAAAATTTCAGCTTATTTCCAGAGATCTCTGAAAAAGATTTCTCTTGTTATCTATAGTAACTCTTTTCTAGGATGTGTCACATCTCACTTTCAGGAATTCTTTCCTTTAACAACTTCACCCATATCTTAGTTTAGTCCTATTTCAGCTTGACTACTCATAGCTAGAATTTCCAAATCCTCATTAAAATCTTTGTGCATATCTATTATTGTCTTCTATCAGTAGACTGAGGAAGAAGAAAGTACATTTACAAAGACATTCTTTCTAGCCTGAAAACACCAGTTACAAACCATGTAGTTATGAATAAGTCAGTGAAACTTTCTGGGCTTCAAATTCCTTATCTGTAAACATGGAAAAATAATGCTTAGTTTCTGTGAGAATCAATTGGGACAATGTACAGAAAAACAATTTTAAAAGCTGGAAGAATTGCAGAAATGTAAGCCACTGCTGTATTTGTCTTAGATGTCTACCTTTTGGTGCTTTGGTAATCTTCATAGCTCAATTGCAAATTTATTCAAGGTTTTCATGCTCTTAAATGGTAGAAGCCTAAGTCACATAAAGCCCTCTAATGAATAAGAATAAAGTTTCATTTAATGGAAAGATCACAGCATTTCATGATAACTACATTTTTTCACTAAGCATTTATTGATTGTGGGCTAAATTCAAGGCCTTATTTTAGGCTCCTACATTGTAGAGATATAATTAGAAAGTGAACATATGATTCCTTTAAGTTTTTTATAAGAAAACTGCTAGTTTTTTGGTTGATTTTGCTTTCTAGACATGCCTCCCCTTCCCTCAAATATAGCCATTTCTCCTTTGTTTTGTTTGCTGCCTTCTTTTCTCTTTTTGCTTTTCTAACTCAAGTATACTATTCTAGTATTTTATTAGGGTTATTTTTAACCACTTCTCAAATCAATAGCTAGGCATTATACTGGATAGAATGCTGGGCTAAATTAGGAAGACACATAGCCCTGTGTTCAAATTTGGTCTCAGAAACTTACTAGCTATATGACCCCTTTTTGCCTCAGTGTACTCATCTGTACACTTACCCCTTTTTGCCTCAGTGTACTCATCTGTAAAGTGAATTGGAGAATGAAATGGAAAGTCACTCCAGTCAGTATCTTTGCAAAAGAAAACCCTAAAAAGGGTCAAAAAGAATCAGAGATGACTGAAACAACTGACCAACAACAAACCAATCTCCAAACCTAAGTATTCCACCATTTAAAGAGCTAGTCATGCTTCAATATTTTATCTCCTACACATCCTTCACTGTCCACTTCCACACATTCCTACAAGATGTGTGATACCTACATACTTAATTAACCTTATATTGCCTATTGAGGTCATTAATAAAATTTTAGAAACTCATACCTATCTATTGTTCAAGGTCTGGGAAGAATTTAACATATTCTCTCCTACCAAATATTTCATCTTCCTACTAACCAGGTTTATAAGATATATTTCCCAAATGTGTTGATTGCAATAGGTTTTATGGTGTAATAAATTGACTAATAATTATCACATTTATTACAAAATATAAATGAAAAATTTAAGAAAAAAATACCTTTTTATTTAAAAATAATTCAAGAAGCATTTCCATTTCTTTAGTGACCAGAATTAACTATTCAATTTAATTCAATAAACATTTATCAAGTGACTGTTATATGCCTCACAATGTGCTGAGTACTGGATAAGATTCTATTTGTTATATATACTTTTATTCCATAGGAGTAGTGAATAACTACAACAATTGTGAATTTATTTTATTCTCATATGTTTTCCAGGCTTTATTTCCAATGCTATATTTTAAAACGCATTTAGTATGAATTGAAATTGTAACAGGCAATCAAATTCTTGGAGCAAACTTGACTTCAATTAGTATTAAACATATCTAATAAGAGTATTACTTTTTTATCTTTAATTTTGAAGATGTGATTTCATTAGTGCCCACACTTCCACCCATAAAAATAACAAATACTTCAAGACCTTTTCATACTTTTTGATTTTATTTTTCTATATACTATCCCAGTGACCTCAGGCAAATCAGTTTCTTTGGCTTCATTTTCCTCATCTGTAAAGTCAGAGGGTCAGACTAATGACTGTTAAACTCCTGTTTTAAATCTCCAAAATCTATGATCCCGTGTGTGTGTGTGTGTGTGTGTGTGTGTGTGTGTGTGTGTGTGTGTGTGGAGAGGAAAGAAAGGAAGTGAATGTGTGAAAAGGTAAGCATTGTACCTTTCAGATTTTCCATCTATTGTCTTTTCCAGTAAATACATACATCTTGTCTTTTTTTATACACAAAGTGAGCAAAGAGGAAGAGACTGATTAATTAAATCTATGGCCAGTTTAACTTCATTTGATATCAAAGGAAAAAATCATTTTACATTCACTTTGTAGATAGGGGGACACTACAGTGTGAATAGGGAGACCAATTCTTTTTTTATTAATTAATTAATTAATTAATTAATTTTTACTTTACAAGGTTCAGTTCCACAGTCCTTTGAGTTTCAAATTTTCTCTCTTCCCTTTTTCCCTCACCCCCCATGGCAGCAAGCAATCAAGTATAGGATCTGCAAATATTTTCACATCAGTCATTAGTCTGGTTTTATAAAAGGATTGTAACTGATGGAGTGAACTATGGGAAAAAAGAAAGAAACAGACATGGTAAAGAACAATAGCATGTAGATTGCTTCAGTCTGCATTTAAACTCTGTCCTTTCTAGATATTTCTCTGAATGGGAGACCAATTTCACCCAGTGCTACAGATTTTATGGAGGAAACTTTGTATCAGTACAGACATTGATGCAGTTCTATTTTTTTTCCTCTGAAGAAGTAGTTAGAAAACTATGGTTTTTTTGTCATTAAAACTAACATCCTAGTCTCAAGTAATCTTTTCAGCCTTGTTATAAACATTATGCACTTTCATGCATAATAAAATTCAATGAAAACTAATTCTTTGCTATCACAATCCATCTGATTCTGTGCTGTGCTTTATACCTGCCCTATAGTCTCCTTTCCTCTTCCTCTTAGAATCCCTAGTTTCCTCTAAGATTAAGTTTAAGCATCATTGTTTCCTATGTTAGGTCTTTTCTCATGCTGTAAGCTGCCAATGCCTCCCTACTCAATTATCATGCATTTATTTTACATAACTCCTTTACATGTACTACATATGTTTGCATCTGTATACTTAAAAGAATTTAAGCTCTTTTTTTTAAAGTGTTGTTTCCTTCAGTCAGGTTGTTGACTCTCTTTTCATGGTTTTCTCGCATCATTCTCATTTCTCTTCCCAATTTTTCCTCCACTTCTCTTTGTTTTTCAAAGTCCTTTTTTAGATTTTCTATAGCTACTAGGCATTCTTCAAGTGTCTTGGAAGCATTTGGTATGGGAGTTCTGACTGTGTTGTCTTCCTCCTGTTCCATGCTTTGATCCTTTTTGTCCACAAAAAAGGATTCTAGAGTTTTATTGCTGCTCTTATTTTGCTTCCTTCATGTTGGCCACTCAATTAATTGGTTGGGTTTTTTTTAAGCTTTGTGAAACTCTGCTTCCAGGGGGGAAAGCTCTGTTCCAAATTGCTGGGGTTTTCCCAGCTGCCAGAGCTATTAGGGGGGTGTTGCAGCCCCTAGCTTTGGCTTGCTGAAAGCGCTCCCCAGGACCACCAGCCAAGACCACAATCTGGATCCAGGCCACTCAACATAAGAGCAGTTGGCCCTGATCAATTGTCTCAGCCCCCCTGTGGGATCCACAGGCCAAGGACTCTGAAGCAGCCCAGTGGGGGCTTCTGCCAGTTACAGCAGTTTTTGCCCTTCCTTTTCCTCATGTTGCTTCCTTGCCCTGGGGGTAGATTGGCAAACTGTTTTTCTTCCCCCAAATTTAGCTTGAAAGCTTCACTCACTTTCATTGATCTTTAATCCTGGTTTATGCAGATTACTCCAGGTGCTTTAGATCTTCTCTGAAGTAGACTCATGCTGTGGCTTGGGAGGCTCGGCTCCTCCTGGCCACCCTGGAGCCTGGCCACATGGAGGTTTCAGGCTGGGTTGGTCTCAGATCATGGCCTGGGATGAGCCCCTCCTGCCAGCTGCCTTCCTCTAATCCCTATTTTTCACACCTTTCTTTAATCCTTATTTTTCACACCTTGGTAGATGTGGAGTTTCTGGAGGCTGTAACTTTTCACTCTTGTAGACAGGTTGTGGCTTGGCTCCTTCCTATCGCCCCTGGCCGTGGTATTGGTTTCAAGCTGGGCCGGCCTTGGCTCATCCTGCCAGCAATGATCCCCTGCTGCCAAGCTGCCTTCTGGGAGAGATGTGTTTTCTGTATTTTTTGAGTTTGAAAGTCCTAGAATTTGTCCAGTGTCATATTTTTATGGGTGTTTAGGGTGGCTGTGTGGGAGCTGTGGGACACTGCTGCTTCTATGCCGCCATCTTGGCTCCACAATAATTTAAGCTCTAATAGGGCAATGGCTGCTTCAGTTTTATTTTTGTAACTCCTATGCATAGATGATTGCTCAGATCGACTGATCATTAACTCCCTCTTTCTCCAAGTTATTTACAAATAGTAATGAAAATACCTAATTTCTCAAGAACTCTGGAAACCAATTTGTCCAAATATTTAATTTAAATTGCTACAAATGATGTGATTCAGTTGCCACTGAATTCATATAAGATCAATCAATCAAATTTACTACATTCATGCTATGTACTAGGCACTGCTCTAGGCTGGGGAGATGTGAAAACAAAAAGGAAACATTTCTTGTCATCAAGGCATTTACATTTTAGTAATGTTGCTCTGAACTTGGCAGGACATGTCTAAAGCCAGCACTGAAATTTAAGAGCTTTTGTTTCATGCTATATCAAATAAAAGTAATATCTATCTTTAATTTATATATATATATATATATATATATAGTCTATAATTATGTATTACATAGATATTAATTTAATATCTCTCTATTCTTTAATAGAAACTCTCTTTGTCCATGAGGAAAGTGGGCTGTCTTGCAACTCCAAGGCAACCTAATCATTAGAATCAGGGTCTCCTCTCCTCATACCTTTTTTCTAATCTCTATGACACGATATTGTTATGTGGTATAGAAACAAACATTATATGTAGTTAGATTATATAAATTAAAGAAAAAGTTATAATCCAAGGCATCTTAATTGTCATTTTATCAACAATGCAGTATTAACAATGCCTACAGTAACTATAAATATGCCAATATGGGTATTAATCACAAAATGTAACAGGATCTCTACATGGGGAATATAGTTAGAACCTTTATTCAAATACCAGACAAGTGAATCCCAAAACCACAAAGCCAAAGCCATCACAGTAGCTATGGAGTTGCCATACGTAGTTAATGTAGTAGACACCCATATTCTCAAGCCTTCAAAACAGAACATGCTACCTTAGGCAAATATCCTCCTCTCCTCACTCATGGCAACTGCTCAGCATTCTTGCAGGTGGCTCCCAGCAGCTCTCCCTCCCACCCCCTGCAGTTTCCATCCCTGGCAGTTTTCAATAGGAGTCCTTTGTAGGATTTCTGCCTGGCTCAAAAAAAGGGGAGTTCTTTCCACAGCCACCACCACCCCTTCCAGTCTCCTCACTGGCTCCAGCTTACCTTTGTCTTCCTCTTGACCCATCCCTTCTTGCTATGTTAGCAAGTTCAAGGGGCACAGAAGATCTTCAAATCCCATAAACATTACAGTCATGTACTTAGTTTTGTATGGATTTTGACTTTCTTACCTCTACAGTGACTGGTTCATGAAAGTAGTAGTGGTGATCATTTACTTCAATATTGTGACAATGATGACATCAGTGCAGATATTGCCTTTGCCAGTGAAGAACACATACAAAATATGTCTTCTCAGATTGATTCTTGTCCCTACATTTCCATAAATCCTCCATAGAGGACATACCCATTACTATAGAAGACAGTCATTCCTTTTAATATTTTGTGGACTGAAATGAGATAAGAGGGTTGGTCTTTTACCGTGACATTTTTATTCTATGATGTTGTCTCTGTTACTGCCTCCAAATAATTATTGGGTAATCTCCTACTTCTTACTAACACCCACCATGTTTTTATATCTACAATTTTGGTCACCTCCAATTTTTATTCTTTTGAGATTTTTGCTTTGCATAATTAAGAACCACATATTATTTAACAATCATTAGTTTTTCTTCATTCCACTTTTGAGTTTGAGTGTTTGATCATAATTTTTAAAGATTTCTTTTGTATGTTGCATAATGAGCCTATATTCCATCAAAAACTACTAATTCAGAGGAAACACAGGGTTTATTTGTTTGTTTTTGCTTAATTCTCGACATCCCTTCTCTAGTTTGAAGTCCTACTAGGAGAGGGGAGGAAAGGAAAATTACAAGCCAGTGCATGCTATTTTATATGAAAAAGCAGAATTCTCTCCAAAGTTTGTATTTGGTTTTTTTTAAATAGGAGAGCAATATTATTAAGTTATATTGATCGATATGTGACAAAATTCTATAAATTTTCTGACAGGGAGAAATTGGGGTAAGAAGTGGGGATACTATATCACTGGAGAGGCAGGGTGTCATTGGGTAGAACATGTTGGACTTTTGACCAGGAAGAAATTAGAATAATAGATTTAGATCTGGAAGAGACCCCAAAGGCCATATAGTCCAATCTACTTACTGCACTAATGAGAAAACTCAGGTAACTTGCTGTATCAATAATGAGATATTCACAACACCCATGATGGTTATGAATATTCTGGTATAGTTTTGGATCACAAAATGTAGCAAACTCTCCACATTGAAGACAGAACCAAGGTCTTTATTCAGAAACCAGAACACTGAGTTCCAAAACCAGAAGGACCAGTCCCAAAACCAGGAAGCCAAAGTCATTATAGTGGTCACAAAGTAGATACACATAATGCAGTGGACACCCACATTCCCAAGCCTTCACAAATAGAACAGGCTCCCTCAAGCAGGGATCCCTCTCAGACTCAGGACAGTTCCTCATCCTGTTCCTTGGAAGTTCTCAGTAGAAGCTGCAGAAGGAGGATCTCAACAAAAGGTGCAGTCTCCAGGTGGTGGCTGAGATAAGATCTGAAGGTCCTCCTGGTTCTCTTCCTTATATACAGTATAGCTCCTCCCTGCTCAGCCCCTTCCTGTTAAGGTGTTAACTACTCCCAAGGAGTTAACTTGAAGTAAGGAGCTAAGTGCCTTTACTAGATGCCAATAGAAAGGGGCATGGAAGATCTTCTGATTTCATTAACATTAAAGTTAACTGGAAGTAAGGAGCTAAGTGCCTTTACTAGGTGCCAATAGAAAGGGGCATGGAAGATCTTCTGATTTCATTAACATTACACTTGCCCAGTGCCACACAGGCAGTATCAGAAGAGAAATTGGGAGATCCAGTAGCCTCACCTCCCCTAATAGCAAGGAACTACAGAGATGCATCACCATGCCCAGTCAACTCTTTCCTCTCTGAAGGCTAAATAACTCTAAGAAAATGAGGTCCATATTTTGAGCCTTTCCTTCTCAAGTATCTTCTACCCCTGGTCTCATCAGATTAAACTCCTATCACAAACCTCCACTCTCTGTCTGGGGTTTCCCTGACTACCAGCTCATTGGCAGCATGACATCACAGACAACTCTAAAAACTATGAAAATCTGAGACATTTTCTTAGCACACTCACCTATTCTACATTCTTACATTAATGTGATTTGGATCATAGCCCTATCCTAGGGGAAAGGTTTACTGAAATCCCTCTGTAATATGGGTTTAGAATAGAAAAGTGCCTGGGAATAACATCCATTTCCCCCTTCACCACTGTCATAAAGTAAATCATGGTATCACAGGTGGGCCACTATTCTACTCCCTTTTGATGTTACTGAGATTCACTGAAGTCATTTAGATGGTTAGAGCACAGACTTGGAACAGGGTATCGCTAAAACTAACACAGAGAATCTATTTCTAACCAGGTTTCAGGAGGTACAAAACTCTTACTGACGAATATTCATTCTCCAAAAAATATTTGACAAACTGCCCTGCAAATTAGCAGCTCATGGAAATCCAAATCCCATCAGTTCCCCTGCCACTGAACAGATGCAGACAGGAAGATGTGAGTGATTTAGGATGTTTTAATCAATGGTTTTCTGTTTGCTGATTGCCCAGCTAATGTTTGCTTCTGTCTAGTGTTTGCATAAGGGAGAGAGGTTTAAGGAAACCTGGGAGGAGGTGCAATTGCTGATTGATCACACCTGGTCCACTTAGAACAAAATGAAGCAGGTTAGCTCCAGAAAGGAGTGGACAGGTGGCCACTATAAAAGTAGCATGTCTCAGAGGCAAATCAGGCCTCAGCAGCAGCAGTAAGAGCCGGTATGGCAAACAAATTTTCATGGTAGCCAGTGACAGTATCCAGGGGAAGTTACTAAAGATCATATAATGCCTAAACCTTACTAAATCTGGAGGGAAGGGACAATACTAATGACCTATAAGAATTATGTTATGTTTGTCTTACTGCTGTAGAAAGTCATCAGCTAGCTGTAATAATTGCAACCCTGGTCTGCTTGTTTAAGAAGAATGTGAAAGGGCTTAAAATACTTTCCAGCTTGTTAGGAAAGATGGTCCTAATCAGATGGAACAAATGATGAATCTAATAAGTAAGATTTGGAGAGTGTAGTGATGCATTGAAACCATAGTCAAAAGTTTGATGAGTAGAATATAACATAGGGAAAAGACGAAAAGACATACTGAACAATTAGAACTGTTGCAGAGGCAGCTAGGTGGTACAGTGGAAGGGTTGAATACAAATTCAAATCCTGCCTCAGACACTTAAGAGCTTTGTGACACTGGGCACAGAATCTACTGATTAAACAAAGAATGCTGGCTCTGTTTCCTCAAGAGTACAATGGGGACAATACTCTTACCTCCCAGGATTATTGTGAGGAAAACAATGAGACTGTATTTGTAAAGAGATGAGTAAACCTTAAAGTGCTATGTTAATGCTAGCTACTATTATTATTATTTTAATGACATCTATTAATAATGATGATGATGACCATAAGATCCTTTCCATAGAAGTATCAGGAAAAGCAGCAGCATTTTTTTTTTGGAAAGAGACCCGAACTCAGAGTCAGAAGGGACCTGAATTTGAATCCTGCCTTTGATAATAGCTATATGATCATTACCTCTCACTGTGCCAGTTTTATTATCTGTAAAATGCAAATAATTATAAGTATACTAGCTGCTTCATAGGGTTGTCATGAGGATCAGCTTAGATAAAGTATATAAAGTGCTTTTTAAATTTGGCAATTTCATATAAACATCTGTTAATCATAATAACATATTTATGTGGGATTTTCAGATTTATAAAGAATAATAGTGATAGTGATTGTGTTAATACATGACAGTGATGATAATGATAATGTTGATATCATACAATAATACTATATTAACATCATCATTGTTATTATTATTATCTAAAGCTTTGGAAAAAGAATCCGTCTTCCTGTGTTGTATGGAATGATGGCAAAAAAAAAAGCAAAACACTAGTTCATAGATGGAAGAAGCAATCCAAAGAAAGTCTCTTATGGATCATATTGTGGTGGTTAATGACTGCCTGCTGAGATAAGGTGGCATTCATCAATCAACCAACTGGAAAATGTGTTGTCTAGTGGAGGCATGTTATGTAGGACATCTCCACAAAATGGAAAATGATTCGATATTCACCTAACTGCCATTCCTGTCTGGTTATGCACATGAGTATTAGTGATGTGATGAGAAGAAACTTGAAAAGGGTGTGCAAATGAATTCACAAGCAATGAAGAAGTAAAATAAATTACCAGGAGATATTTTGCCCATCAATAAAAGTGAGTATCTAAATGAAATGGTCGAATATTTACAAAAATATAAACTTCCCAGATTAACAGGATAGGAAATAGAATTTATAAATAATCCTTCCCATTTTGGAGGAGAAAGTAGGTCAATTGGGGTCAAGTGACTTGCTCAAGGTCACATGGCTAGTTTTGTGTTATGTCTGAGGTCACATTTGAACTCAGATGCTCCTGTCTCCAAGGTCGGTGTTCTACTCGCTGTGCTACCTAGCCACTCCAGTAATCCTACTTTTTAAAGAAAAATGGAACAAAGTAGAAATGAACTCAGTAAGAAAAAAATCTAAATATTAGGAAAAAATAGGAAAAATAGGTAAAGGAGTACTACTACATTTCTCACAAATATGGTCTTGATACCTGAGCCAAAACATAGAAAGACAACCATAGAACAATTTTCAAACATTGATGCAAAAACTTGAAATGCTAGCAAGGAGACAGTAGCACTATATCAGAAAGACCATATAATATAATCATGCTGAATTTCTGCCAGGAGTGCTGTAATGATAATCTGAAGCTCTTTCCTGCCCCTAGCCCCTTTGATAGGTTTAAGTGGATCTGAGCTGAACGTGGTCATATGGAGCCTGTGGTGGGAGGCTTTTTTTTGGGGAATGGCCACACTTTGTTACTTTGTAATTGGACATTGGGTCAAGAGGGCTGTGACATTCTCTGACCCAGGAGAAGCCTATGTATACATGCCCTGATGTGAGGCTTTGCTTTTGGGGCTCACTTTGAGAATAGTTGTGTGATTTGGCCAAATGAGACTCTGGGAAGCCATTGAGCCCCCCCAGCTTTGAAAAACCCAGATGTTGATGCTTCCCTCTCTAGTAAATGGAACAGGTAATGGATGTTATGGTCAGATGGTTGGAAGTCCATCTGCTGATCTGTTTCTTGGTCTGCTTGTAACTTGTGTTTGTATTCTCTGGGTTTCAGGATGCTGACTTTTCCCCTGAACTAGGTAAATGATATGTTTGTTTAATTAAAGAAAGATTGTTAACCCATTTTGAGTTGCTTTTCTTTAGTAAAGCAGATCTAAGAACCTGTGCTAGTAGCTGCCCTAAGTATGCTAGGGTGCTTGCTGATATAAGTACAGAGCTAGATATCTCTTAAAAAAACAAAAAAAACCCCAAACTATTAACATAATAGACTATATTATATTAATAACAAAACAACAAAACTATATTATTATTTCAATAGATACAGCAATATCTCTAGACAAAATATAATACCTATTATTAATAAACACCAGAAAGCATATTAAAAGGAAAATATTTCTTAAAATAATATGTAGTCTCTATCAAGCCAGGAGCAAACATTATCAGTAATGGGGATAAAGTAGGAGACTTTCCAGTTAGGGCTGAAGCAAGTATATCCATTAACCCCTTATTTTTCCAATACACTATGAGAAATGCTAACTATTGCAAAAAAAGAGAAAGAGATTGAAGGAATAAGTCTAGCTAAAACTATCACTTTTAGTAGATGGTATGACAGTTTATTTGGATAATTTTAGAGAATCAACTACAAAACTAGTCAAAACAATTACAACTTTGACAAAATTTTCAGGGTAGAAAACAAAATCACACAAAACATTAGCATTTCTGTATATTACCAACAAAACCCACTAGGAAGAGATAGAGAAATTCCATTTAAAAATCACTACATAGAGTATAAAATATTGGGAGACTACTTGACAAGTCAGACATAGAAACTATGTGAATAAACAAAATTGCAAAACACTCTTCACAAAAAGACAGATCTGAATTTTTGAAGAAATATAATAGCTCATGGTTAGACCAAATGAATATAATAAAAATGATAATACTACTGCAATCTATTTACTAATGTAGTTCCATACCAACTAAACTAGCGAAGAATTAAATTATGAAGTTGGAAAAATAATAACAGAATTCATTTAAAAGAACAAAAGGTGAAGAATTTCAAAGGAATCAAGAAAAAAAATGGAAGGAAAGGGACCTAGCAATACCGGATCTCAAAATCTGCTATAAAACTTTAATCATCAAAAAATTTCAGTAGTGGATAAGAAATACCACGGTTGATAAATGAAACATTTTAGGTACGTAATATACTGAAACAAATGGCACAATAATCCATCAATTGCAAAACCTAAAGATTCCAGCTATTGGTACAATAGCTTATTATTTGGGGGAGTGGGACCTGCTGGGAAAAATGAAAAATAATTTGACAGAAAGTAGGTATAGACCAACATCTCTTATTGCATATCCAAATGAGCTCAAAATAGGCACTCAACTTAGACATCAAGGGTGATATCTTCACCAGATTAGTGAAGCATAGAGGAAAGTCCATATTAATTCTATAGATAAGGGGAGAATTCATGATCAAATGAGATAGAAAGTTTTACAGAAGAGGAAAAGGATAATTTGGATTATATAAAATGTTTAAAAAGCTTTCAAAAGCAAGCCCCCTAGTAATAAAAGCAAAGCAAGAAATTGAAGAAAATCTTTAGAGAGTTTTTCTGATAAAGTTCTCATTTCTTAAATATATTGAAAAATGAGCCACATTTATGAGAATAACAGTCATTGTCCAATTTATGAATCTTCAAGGGATATGGGTAGACAGTTTTCAGAGAAAGACATCAGTTATTAATAGTCATATAAAATACATTAAATCATTAATGGTTACATAAATTTAAATTAAAACAACTCTGAAGTACAACTCATCAGTTTGGTTGGGATGTCAGAAAAGAAAAACAATTAAAACCTATAGAGGGGACAGGGGAGAATGAGTACACTAATGAAACTGTTGGAGCTATAAACTAATCTAACATTTCTGGAAAACAATTTGGAACTATGCCTCAAAGGTATTAAATTGTGCATAAATTTTGATTGGACAGATCATCATCTTTTCCAAACCACTGTATATAATGTCCTTTCCATATCATTGTTTTTTGAGACTTGAATCATTTCACAATCAAGATGGGATTTATTGAAGCCTGTTATTAGAGTCCACAATTGTCCGAAGGTAGGCAGTGGGGTATGTTGATTTTATGTTTGAAAAATGACCCTCATTCTCTATTTGTCTTACAAACATATCCACTAATGAAGATGGTAGAAGTGTGATGAATCTTGAAGAAACTGATTATTTATATACATATATTTTCACACACATATGCATATAAGTATATATATGTTATATAGACATAATGTATATATATGCATGCACATTATGTCTATAGCATCTTTAATGGGGTTTGACAGTTTTTTACAATGGAGTCAGTACTCATCTAGAGTTTCCAACCACATGTCCAACAAGATTACCACAAAGGTGCTTTCTTTCTTTAAATCTCTATGTAATCCAAGTCCCATTCAAACTGGGGGAAAGAGGCAACCTTGTGCTAAATACTCCCTGAAAACTTATTTCAAGAGTAGTGGAGAGAATCCCCACTAACTCCATGAGTATATATGCATTGAAGTTGTTAAAGCTCTACAGAAGATAGACATTCTTCATCATTCTAACTTAGAAGCACACACACCATTCCAAACTCTCTTTCTGGAGAAAGGTAACAAACTTGGGGAAACAGCAGTCACATTAAACAACTAGCTCTTCAATATGGCCATAATTTCAATGTTGCATCTCTAGAGATTTCAGGACATTTCCTCTTAGATAACATCATGACTTTTTTCTTGGGTGAACTGAGATCTTATTTCAATCTAAAGAGATCATTCACTTGCATGTGTTCTGGAAAATTCTTATCTGTAGAACTTATCTAGCTTTTCTTTGCTGTTTAGATAAATAGCTTTATTCACTTTGATTTATTTGTGATAGACTTTTGTGCGACTAGCATTTGGTGGGGGGAGTCAAGTCTGTGGATATAGGCTTAACCTTTCTCGTTTAAACAATAGATATCAAGAATATCATTTGAACCTAAAAAATAAATCCTGGCTCTAAACCAGCAATATTTGGAACATAAGGATAGGCAGAAAGATATTAATCTAACCCAATATTCTTCTCAGTCAGAGGATACTAGAAAAGCCAGTTTGGGAGCATCTCCTCTTTTTCTCCTTATAGGGAACCTAACTTTCCCATGGAAAGGAATGAGGTAGATTACAGAAATATCTATTAAAACCTCCTCATGAGTTACATTTCAACAAACCATGTAAATACATTTAACGTACATGGACCATGTATACCCTCTTTATGAAAAGAAAATAAACTTGACTCCTATGTTGGTTGTGAAGTTAATTTTTTAAAGCAAAGTTTAAACTAAGCTAGCATTTTTCATGATGTAAACATGTTAATTTCCTCTTTCCTCCATTTTTAAGCATTTATAATTACAAAAGGTGGGAGAAGTGAGATAGAGACTATAAAATACATTGTGCAATTAAATGCCTTGTCTTCAAAGACTGGGTAGAGAGTAGGGCCGTTGCAGATGTTCCAGTGAAAATGATCAGAGAAGAAACATTGATTGATGACTGGTGGGATCTGATGTGACTTTGATTCATGTCATGGGTAGGGACTCCCTAGACTGTTGGAGCAGGAGCCACCATTGACTTACAGTAGAGAAATATAGATTGAAAATGTTGTATAACCACTATGATTTAGAGTATAATCTAATTTGAAAAAAATCTTGAAAAAGAAGGGATCCCTCTGTAGCATTTGTGTATATTAATGAAATGAGGCATTACCAAGATGAAGATTAAGCAAAGGAGAGAGGGAAGGGGCAGTCATACAAGAGGAGAACAAGAGGAGAATACTGTCATGAAAACTTAGAGAGAATAAAATATCAAAGAAAATAGAATTATTGAATGTCACAGGCCCTAGAGAGCTCAAGAAGGTTGAATATTGAGGAAAAGTGATTAGATAAAACAATTAAGAAATCATTAGTAACTTTGTAAAGAGTAGATTCATTAGAACGATAAAGTCAATAGCCAAAGCACAAAGAGTAAAAAAGAAAGTGAGAGTAAAGGAAATGGAGTCACTTCTTGTAGATACCCTCTTCAACCAATTCAGCCACAAAAGGAGGAGAGTTATAGGATATTAAGTAGTATGGATGGATGGATCAAGTGAAGGTTTTTTGAGGAAGAGGAGCACATGGGCATGGTTGTAGAAAGTGGAGAAACTGTCAACAGATAAGGAATAATTTAAATTTAGTGACTGAGAAGTGATGACCAAAAGGGCATTTTGCTGCAAAAACAAAATGTAATGGCATAAGGAAAACTTCTTCATGTGAAACAGGGATTTAAAGGAAATAATGGCATAATTTTCCTGACTTATGTTAGAGAAGGAACCAGGGAGAAGAGAGCTTTCTGCAAATGGCATCAAATTTAACATTGAAATATGAAGTAAGGTTCTTATATGAGAGAATGAAAAATGAGACGTTTAAGGAAGGATGAAACAGCTTGCAAGATCCATTGTGGTGAGTGGAAGAGTGAATCATTTTTGTTGTTTCTGTTATTGTTAAATTGTTTCAATTGTGTCTGACTCTCCAGGAAACCATTTGTTGTTTTCTTGACAAAAATATTGGAGTGGTTTGCCATTTTTTTCTCAAGTTGAATTTATGGATGAGGAAACTGAGAATAACAAGGTTAACTGTCCAAGGTAACACAGCTAGCGAATGTCTGAGGTCAGATTTGAACTCGGGAAGATGAGTCATTCTGACTCCAGGTTCAATACTCTATCCATTTTGCCACATAACTGCCATAGTAAATGGATCAAGGAGGTGTAAAAAAATAGCCCTGCCACACTGAGTGATCAGATAATATTATATAAGAAATTTATAATGGAGTTGCATGTCCACTTAGGAAAAGGAAATGGATTTCATCATCTTTCTTCTGAAACCAAGACTGGCACTTGCATTTAATCCAAGTTTGGGTATCTTTTAGTGTTGTTTTAAAGTTTTTATGGCTATTTTTCTGCATTATCTGCTTTCTTTGCTCTGTGTCACTTCAGAGAAGTCTTGCCATATATCTTAATTTCTCTTGTTCATAATTTCTTACATAAATATAATATTCAGTTGTTGTTATAATGGGCAACCATTTCCTCTTCTTTTTTTCAATTTCTTTTGCTGCAACTAAAATTACAGTGCTTTTCTCATGGTCAGTAATGGTTTTTGAAAGTGAAAGAGACCAATAAGTTTTTGGCCTGGTTATTTATAAACAGGAAGTAATTTTTTTAAATATTTGAGAGTATCTTTACTTCCTTAAGGGAGTGTAGAACACAGTGCACATACTTCATGAAGTGTGAATAAGGGCCTTTGTAGTAATTTGCTGCATGCAATAGCCTAGACGAGAAATGATCTAGGGGTGGACTAGAGCTGATGTGGCAGAGAATTTCTCCAAGTTATTGCTCTGACCTCATTGGACTCATTATGGAACACAGGATGAGTAGTTCCTGAGAGTTTCTGAGAGCTCCCTCTGCTTTCTCGTTGATATGACTCTGTTTCACTCAGAACAGCAAGAGGAAGGGTGGATGTGTGGCCTCTTAAATCTTCCCCCCAAAAAAACAGTTGCATTATAGGATATGCCAGGAAAAAAAACATTGACAATAAAAAGGTACCCAAATCATGTAAGAACCATATGGAATCTGGGGATGAGGATTTAGAATTCTAGATATTATAATTGTTAGCATTTGTTTTGTTAGGTTGAGCTTTGATTACTTTCAGTTTGAATGTAGCTCTGCCATTAATATTACAGAATTAGCTAATAAGGTCATATTTTCTGAATGAAGTATCCAACTGAGGACTTGAAAACAAAACAGTATTTTCTAAAACCATACACTGCTCTGAACTCAGGGTCCTTTCCTTCTCTTCTTTCTCCTGGCATAATATATGATAGCAACAGAAAGGAAAGAAATAAGCATTTATATAGGACATACTTTGTGCTCAGCACTCACCCAATGCTTTATACATATCTCATTTGATAGTTGTTATAATGCTGTGAGTTAGGTGCTGTTTCAGTTCTCTTTTAAATTAATTAATTAATTAATTAACTTTTACTTTTCAACATTTATTTCCACCAGATTTTGAGTTCCAAAGTTTCTCCCCATCTCTCCCCTCCCCTTGACCCTGAAATGGCATGCACTCTGACTACCCATTCCCCTAGTCTGCCCTCCCTTTTATCTACCCCCCCCTTATCCCCTTTCCCTTCACTTTCTTTTAAGGCAAGGTAGCTTTCTATACCCATTGTCTGTATATATTATTTCCCAGTTGCATGTAAAACAATTTTTAACATTTGTTTTTAAAACTTTGAGTTCCACATTGTCTCCCTTATTCCCTCCCCACCCACCCTCATTGAGAAGGCAATTCAATATAAATTTTACATGTGTAGTTATACAAAACACTTCCATAATAGTCATGTTGTGAAACACTAATTTTATTTCCCTCCATCCTATCCCACTCCACCACTTATTCTATTTTCTCTTTTGATCCTGTCCCTTTTCAAAAGTGTTTGCTTCTGACTACTCCCTCTCCCAATCTGCCCTCCCTTCCATACCCCCCTTATCCCTTTCCACCTCCCTTTCCTGTAGGGTAAGGTACCCAATTGAGTATATGTTTATGGTATTCCCTCCTTAAGCTAAGTTTGATGAGACAAAGGTTCACTCATTCCCTCACACTTTCCCCCTCTTCTCCTGCATTGTGAAACCTTTTTCTTGCGTCTTTCATGTGAGATAATTTACCCCCTTTTCTATCTCTCCTTTTCTACTCCTAATATATTCCTCTCTTACCCCTTAATTTTATTTTTTAGATATCGTCTCTTCATATTCAACTTGCCATATGGTTCTATCTGTCTGTCTGTCTGTCTGTCTATCTATCTATCTATCTATCCATCTATCTATCTATCTATCTATCTATCTATCTATCTATATCTACCTATCTATTTCCTCCAACTACCCTAATGCTAAGAAAGGCCCCATGAGTTACAAACATCATCGTTTAATGTAGGGATGTAAACAGTTATTTAATAAAGTAACTTTAATAAATCTCTTATATTTCTTTCCTATTTGTCTTTTCATACTTCTCTTGATTCTTGTATTTAAAAGTCAATTTTTTTTCTACATTGCTCTGGACTTTTCATCAAGAATGCTCAAAAGTTATCTATTTCATTGAATGTTTATTTTTTTCCCTGAAGTATTATACTCAGTTTTGCTGGGTAGGTGATTCTTAGTTTTAATCCTAGCTTCTCTGACCTCTGGAATATCATATTCCAAGACCTTCAGTCCCTAAATGTAGAAGCTGCTAAATCTTGTGTTTTCCTGATTGTATTTCCACAATACTCAACTTGTTTCTTTCTGGTTCATTGCAGTATTTTTTTTCCTTGACCTGGGAAGTCTGGAATTTGGCTTCAATATTCCTAGGAGTTTTCCTTTTGGGATCTCTTTCAAGAAGTGATAGGTGGAGTCTTACAATTTCTGGTTTACCCTCTGGTTCTAGAATATCAGGGCTTCTTTCCTTGATAATTTTTTTTAATATTAATTAATTTATTTTTAGTTTGCAACATTCATTTCCACAAAAATTTTGAGTTACAATTTTTTCTCCCCATCTTTACTCTGCTCCCCACCCCAAAATAGCAAACCTAATGAATACCCTTCCCTCAATCTATTCTCTCTTATATCCACCCCCATAACCCCTCTAACTTTCTAGTAGGGCAAGATGTATTTCTACACCCCAGTGCTGTATATCTTATTTCCCAGATGCATGTAAAAAAATTGAACAATTGTTTTTAAAACTTTGAGTTTCATATTTTTTCTCTTCTTCCCTTATGATCCACCCCAATTGGGAAGACAAGCAATTCAATATAGATTGTACATGTGTACTTACCCACATCATTTCCACAATTGTTATATTGTGAAAGACTATATTTCCCTCCATCCTGTACCACCCCCTACCTATTCTAATTTTCTCCTAATTTTCAAAAATGTTTGCTTCTAACTATTCTCTCCCCCAATCTGCCCTACCTTCTATAATTCTTCCCTCTTATCCTCAACTGCCCCCATTTTCCTGTAGGATAATATACCCAGTTGAGTGTGTATGTGATTCCCTCCTAAAGCCAGAGTTAATGAGAGTAAGGTAGTCCCATTCCCTTTCTCTTCCATATCTTCCCCTCCATTGTAACAATTTTCTCTTGCCTCTTTTATATAAGATATTTTACCCTAATCTATATCTCCCTTTCTCCTCCCAATAAATTCCTCTCTCCTCTTAACTTTTTTAGATATCATCCCTTCCTATTCAACTCATCCTGTGCCCTCTGTCTATGTATACATGAACTTACATATACCCACACTCACATATATATTTATATACACTTACACCCTTCTATACATAAATATATATGTATCTATAAATAGATACATATATATTCCCTTCAACTATCCTTATACTGAGAGAAGTCTTATGAGTTAACAATTATCATTAGTCCATGTTGGAATGTTCCTTATGATTTCGTTTTCCTGTTTACTTTCTTTTCTTCTCTTGCTTCTTGTATTTGAAAGTCAAATTATACGTTCACCTCTGTTTTTTTTTTCATCAAGAATGCTTTAAAATCCTCTGTTTCATTGAATGACCACCTTTTCCCCTGAAGCATTATACTCAGTTTCCCTGGGTAGGGGATTCTTGGTTTTAGTTCTAGCTCTTTTGATCTCTGGAATACCATATTCCAAACCCTTTGATCCCTTAATGTAGAAGTTGCTAGGTCTTTTGTTATCCTGATTGTTTAGGATATCCTGATATCAGGATATCCTGATACCCACAATACTCAAATTGCTTCTTCCTGACTGCTTACAGTATTTTCTCCTTGACCTGGGAACTCTGGAATTTGTCTATAATATTCCTAGGAGTTTTCTTTTGGGTATCTTTTTCAAGAGGTGATTGGTGAATTCTTTTCATTTCTATTTTGCCTTCTGGTTCTAGAATATCAAGGCAAATTTGCTTGATAATTTCTTGAAAATGAATTCTAGACTCTTTTTTAAATCAAGGCTTTCATATACTCCAATAATTTTTTTCATTTTTTGTATTTTTATTTTTTGTATTTTATTTTACAGTTATATTTTGTATTTTTTGGTTTTTTATTTTTTAAATTGATTTTTGTTTATTTTGTTTACATCATTCATTTCAACAAGATTTTGAGTCACAAATTTTCTCCCCATCTTTCCCCCATCCAGCACCCCCAAACAGCAATCCCCCTGTATAACACCCCCCCAAT
>CM053594.1:259203917-259219342 GCA_028646575.1 Pseudocheirus occidentalis | reverse complement strand
CTCTCTCTCTCTCTCTCTCTCTCTCTCTCTCTCTCTCTCTCTCTCTCTCTCTCTCTCTCTCTCTCTCTCCCTCCCTCCCTTCCTCCCTCCCTCCCTCTTTTTCTCTCCCTCTCTGTCTCTCTCACATGCACACTCGCACACACACACACATACACACAGAGCACCCCTTTAATTACTGTTTATCCTGTGTATGGTTCATCTGAACATAGTTGTTTGCACGTTTCCTCTCCCAATAGTGCATGATTTCCTGGACGACAGAGACTGTCTTTTGCCTTTCTTTAGATTCCCAGAAATTAGCGTAGCATCTGACACATATTAAAAGTTTTAAAATACTTTTTGATTGACTGCTACCTTTACATTGGCTGACTTCCATGCATAGAATGCATTCTGTCTTCACCTTTATCTCATAGAATGTATCACTTCAAAATGCTGTTCAAGCACCAGCACTCACATAATGCCTTTTTCAGTCCCCCTCCCCAGCCATGACTTGTGACCTTCATCTGAAATTGTCTTATATCTCTTTGTGTTTATTCTCTTTACATTTCCTTTGTATAAGTACTTGTCTCCCACAATAGAATGTATATATCATTTATAGTAATATAGTAATTTAGAGTCATCACAATATCATTTATAGTAATCAGTGTTTCAGTTTTTGAATCCCTGACGCCCAGCAGTGCTTGGCACACAGCAAACCCCTTTTTATTCAATATATTTTTTGTTTATTTTATCAAATATTTTCCAATTACATGTAGAAAAAATAACATTCATTTTTTCAAAATTTTGTATGCCCAAATCTCTGCCTCTCTTTTACCTCTCACCCCTCCTTGAGAAGGTAAGCAAGTTGATATCAATTATTTCAAACAATTTCAGTTGCATCCAACTCTTTGTGACCTTATTTGGGGGTTTTCTTGACAAAGATACAGAACTGGTTTGCCATTTCTTTCTCCAACTCATTTTACAGATGAGAAAACTGCGGCTAACAAGATTAAGTGACTTACACAGGGTCCCATAGCTACTAAATATCTGAGGTCAAGTTTGAACTCAGGTCTTCCTGATTCAAGACCTGACAGCGTATCCACTGTGCTACCTTGCTACCCCAAATACAATGTAAAATGCAAAATATGTTTTCATAATAGTCATGTTGCCACAGGAAAAAGAAAAAAAAAGAAAATTTAAAAAGCATGCTGCAATGCACAGAGTTCACCAGTTCTCTCTCCCTGGAAGGGGGATAGCATGTTTTATCATGGATCTTTTAGAATTCTCTAGGATCATTGCTTTTATTAGAGGTACTAAGTCTTTCCCAGTTGTTCATCCTTGCAGTATTGCTGTTATTGTTTACAATCTTCTCCTGTTTCTGTTCACTTTTCTTGAGTTGTTATATCTTGCCAGGTTTCCCCAAAATCATCCTACTCATCATTTCTTATAACACAGTAGTATTCCATCACAATTATATGTCATCACTTGTTCAGTCATTCCCCAATTGATGGACATCCCTTCAATTCACAATTCTTTGCTAGCACAAAAAGATGATAGAAATATTTTCCCACAAACATGTCATTTTTCTTACAGCACAATCCTAATAGTAATATTGTTGGGTCAACATGCTTTCACAGTTTAAAGTCCCTTGGGCATATTCCAAATTGTTCTCTAGAATTGTTGGACTAGTTCACAACCCCACCAACAGTGCTGAAATATCCCCATTTTCCCACATTCCCTCCAACTTTTATTTTCCTTTTCTGTTATGTTAGCCAATCTGAAAGGTATGAGGTGGTAACTCAGAGTTGTTTTAATTTGCATTTCTCAAATCAGTAGTGATTTAGAGCATTTTTTCATGTGATGATTGATAGTTTTGATTTCTTCTTAATACTGTCTCTTCATATGATCACATTTACCAATTGCGGAATGACTTTTATTTTAATAGATTTGGCTCTGTTCTCTATATATTTGGGGAATGAGGCCTTTATCAAATTTTCCCAGTTTTCAGTTTTCCTTCTAATTTTATCTGCCTAAGTTTTGAGTGTATAAAGACTTTTTAATTTCATGTAAACAATATTATCCCCTTTACTGTCTCTAATGATCTCTATCTCTTTTTTGATCATAAACTTTACTCTCATACATAGATCTGACAGGTACCTTTTTCCATGCTCCCCTAACTTGTTTGTATCACCCTTTATGTCTAAAACATTTGTCCATTTTTGAAGATCAAATAATATATGTAAATCCCTTTATACAAATTTTAAAGCTTCTTATGAATGCCAGTTGTTAATAATTTTAATGATGATCCTGTTGCTAAAGTGCTTGTGAGAATTTGAAAAAGATTGATCTATAAGGAATAAGACATAGGATTTGGAACCAAGCAATAAATGAGGAGATAGAGGCACAAAGAAGGGAAGAGACATAGGCCTAAAGCAACACTTTAAATCCAACAGAAAGAGAATTTAAATTCAGCTATTCTGATTTCAAATCCAACACTCTTTTTACAGTACCACAATGACCTCACTCCAGATTTACCATGTTTTCTTTATTGGAAGATTTATTGAATGGCAGATGAAGGAATTCCAAAGGTAAAATACATCTGAATTTAAGGAGAAATTTCACAAAACTTATCAAAATTTCTTTCTAGCCTTTGTGTAGATTAAGTTGATTCAAAAACTGGTTGAGACAGTTTACTGTGCATTTAGTGTAGTGACAGGCACATAGTAGGCATGTAATCAGTTCTTTTTTCCTTCCATCCCAAATTCAATTCTTTTGATTCCAAGCCAAGTTCTATGACTAATATATCATGCTGCTTCTAATATTGGTCCCTCAGGTCTCTTTTTTGTTTATATGAGATTGGTAGTATCCTAGATGACATAATTGATGGCTTTCTTATTAAAGTTTTAGATGACATGAAGGTTAGAAGGGCAGCTAACACATTAGATGGCAGAAACACATTCCAAAAGGTGTCAGTAGCTCATATGTAATGGAATTATATATAATTTACAAGTATGAGAAAAATATTATACAAATAGACAACAATCTATGCATAATGAAAACATACATAGTTTTGTAGATTGCTTACTCAATGAGTCAAGAGTTATATGTTAATCCTGTAAACATACATACATATAATCTTATATTGAATTCATGAATCCTTAGTGTACACACTAGGCGAGACTGGCATTCTATTGTCTTCTGCTGGTCATTGTGACATATGGAATATTGTGTTCATTTAGAAGTGCCCCATTTTAAGAGAGGCATTGATTTAGGAGCTTGGTCAGATGGAGAAGGGCCAACAGGATAGTAAGAGCTCTTGTAACCATTCCACAAGAGGGTAAGTTAAAGAACTGGGGATTTTTCATTTCTAGAGGAAAAGACTGAGGAAAACAGTTATCTTGAAATTTGTGAGAAATTAGTAAGTGGAAAGGAGATTCTAAATATTTGCTTGACCTCATAAGGCAGAAATAATTAGGACCAGTAATTGAAAGAAAAGACAATTATCTGTTCTATGCAAGGAAAAGATAGATAGATATATAGATAGATAGAGAGAAAGAGAGAGAGATGATAGATAAATAGATAGAGAGAGAGATGATAGATAAATAGATAGAGAGAGAGAGAGAAAGAGAGAGAGATGATAGATAAATAGATAGATAGATAGAGAGAGAGAGAGAGAGAGGGAAAGAGAGGGAGAGAGAGAGATGATAGATAAATAGATAGATAGAGAGAGAGAGAGAAAGAGAGAGAGATGACAGATAAATAGATAGATAGATAGATAGATAGATAGATAGATAGATAGATAGATAGATAGATAGACATAGATATAACATTTATAAAGGTCTGAAAGTAGACATTTACTTTAAGAAATGCTCTCACCTTTTCTTTATTCTCGTTTTTCCCAAAAAAGTCCAAGACTTCCCAGCTGATCAACAACAAATCATTTTCCTCTCATTTAACTGCTGAGCAGATCGCCTATTGTTTGTCTTCAACATGACAATGTCTTAGCATTTTTATCTACTTGACATTTCCCAGGATGATTCCTTCTTTCCAGGTGATGAGGTTATAGGTATCATAAAAGTGATAACAGTAACAATATAAACCTAGAGCTGGAAGAGCTCTTATCTAGACTACTCCTCTTATAATATAGATTAAGGAATTGAAGGCTAGAGAGGATAATTGACTTGTTGAAAATCCCATATACCCCAAGTAGCAAAACCAGGATTTGAACTAAGATCATGTGATTATAAATTCACTGCTATATTTTTAAAGTTTCGGTTTAAATTGCTTAGGTTATGGGACAATGGTGTTTGTGTGCGCGTGCGCGCGCGTGTGTGTGTGTAAAGGGAATTTATCTTGATTGACAATGTTCTGACTACTTATTAGAATAAAAATGTTTCTTATTTGTTATTGTTTAATGACTAAAGTGAAGTTCCTATAATGAATGAATCTCAAATCCTTCCCTCTTTTCTCATTGGCAGATAAATAATTGTTACTTGGGGCCTGGCTATAAAATCTAAATTAAAATTATGTTGAATAGACTCAGTGTGCTATCAGAAGATCATCTACTCAAAAAACTGTTGCTTTTGTTTGCCAGTGCAGGAGTGATAGAAATTGTCAACAACTCGGTGTTAGCAGCTGGGGATAAGCCCACATATTGTTCATCAGTAGATGGAAAATGCTAGAAACCAACTTTTCCATGGTTGGAAAATGTTTCTTGTTAATTAGGTCACCATCCCTTTCTCCTCCTGCACTCAAACAATAGCCTTATGTTGGTACTATATAGAAATGTACCCTGGAATTTTATTTCTGTTGAGACAGTGGTGCTCCATGATTCATCACCATTATAATATCACCAGGAGGCTATTGGTGTTTAAAAGATGAACTTTTGCAGCAAGCAGATTGGGATCACAGAAAATGCTGCACCATTTACAAATAGGATTTAAGACTATCTTCTCCTCTAATCTAGTCTGGGCCCAAATCTCTCACCATCTGTAGTACAGCTGAACACATATTTACAAAGTACTTACTTGATGGCCAGTATATAATCAGAGCAATATGATTTCCTTGTTTTTGTTTGTTTTACCATTGTTTAATTTACTATTTATTTCTATAGGCAGATGCTGAATGCTAAATTCAAGCATTCCCTAAATTCTATTGTTTCCAGGAAACCTATAAGTAACAGTATTTTTCTTTCTTTGCCTACTGTCAATCTAGGAACATTAAATGTTGTCCAATTAAAATTTTTTCATCCTTCCTCTAGATTTTAGCATATCTGACCCATTCAATATCATTTCTGTGATAGTCTTCAATTCTTTCTTTAGAATATATATTTTTATATTTCATGTGAGCCATGATTTTTCATTAATAAGGAAATTTCTTTTTCTAAAATTTCCATCATTAGGAGTCTAGAGTCTGGTTGGTTTAGATTTTATGTTTTCATCTAGTCCTTTCCCTACTTTGTTTATATCTTAAGGGATTTTTAGTGGCACTTTGTTTCATTGGGATATTTTCTGTCAAAATTATTTGGTAAGAAATGTCAGATAAAAGGAGAGCAGAAAGATGGGAAACCATTTTTAAAGCAAAGTGTCTCCGATAAAGGCCTCATTTCTCAAACATATAGAGAACTGAGTCTAATTTATAAGAATACAAGTCATTTCCCAATTGATAAATGGCCAAATGATAATAGCAGGCAGTTTTCAGATGAAGAAATTAAAGGTATCTATAGAAATATGAAGATATATTGTATCGGATCATTCTGATGCTAAGAAGAGCTGCGTAATTTATAATTGTCCATCACAAACTACGTACAATGTTTTCCTGCTTCTGCTCGTTTCACTTTGTATCAACTCATTCATGTTTTTCCATGTTTCTCTGAAATCTTCCAGTACATAAATTCTTATTCCAAAATAATATTACATTATACTCATATACATTCAACATATTGCATTCATTTGCCATAGATTCTGCAGCCATTCCCTAACTGATAGGCGCACCTTCAATTTCCAATATTTTTCACCATGTAAAAGGCTGCTATAAATATTTTTGCATATGTAGGTCCTTTTCCCTTTTATGCAATCTCTTTGGGATACAAGCTTAGTAGTGGTATTGCTGGATCAAAGGGTATGTGCAGTTTGGTTGGCCTTTGTGCATGGTTGTAAATTGCTCTCCAGAATGGTTGTATCAGTTCACAATTTCACCAACAATGCATTAGTGTCCCAATTTTCCTACATCTTCTCCAGAATTGATCATTTTCTTTTTCTTATATAATAGCCAATCTCATAAGTGTGAAGTGATATCTCAGAGTTCTTTGAATTTGCATTTCTCTAATCCAAAGTGACTCAGAGCACTTTTTCATATGCCTAGAGATAGCTTTGATTCTTTATCTGAAAAGTGCCTGTTCATATCCTTTGACCCTTTGTCAGTTGGAGAAAGGCTTGCATCATTGTAGATTTGACTCACTTCTCTATATATTTGAGAAATAAGGACTTTATCAGAGTCACTTGCTATAAAGATTTTTGCCCACCTTTCTGCTTTTCTTCTAAGCTTGGTTGCACCAGTTTTGTTTGTACAAAAGGTTTTTTTTTTAATTTAATATAATAAAAATTATCTATTTTACATTCTGTAATGCACTCTATTTTTTGTTTGGACATGAATTTTTCCCTTCCCCATTGATTTGACAGGCAGACTATTACTTGCTCTTCTAATTTCTTATGGTGTCACTCTTTATGTCTAAATCATGCCAAAGATCTGCTAACTTCTAATATTCTATTTACTTCTTTAGTTTCTTGTTTATTTTTGGTTGGATTTATTGAGTTCTCAGAGAGTACAGTTCAAGTTCCCTACTAGTATAGTTTTGCTGTCTGTTTCTTCATATTGCTCATTTAACATTTCTTTTGAGAATTTGGATAACATGCCATTTGGTGAATATATGTTTAATATTGATGTTGCTTTAGATCTATTTTTGCCTTTACTTTTTTCAGGATTGCTACCCCTGAATTTTTTTAATTTCAGTTGAAGCATAATAGATTCAGCTCCAGCCCCTTACATTTATTCTGTGTTTGTCCCTGTTTCAAGTATATTTCTTGTAAATAACATATTGTAGAATTCTGACCTTCGATCCACTCTACTATCTGCTTCTCTTTTATGGGAGATTTCTCCCTATTCATATAATAGTTATGAATACAACCTGTGGATTTCTGTCTGTCCTATTCTTCCTCCTGTCTGTCCTCTCTCTCCTTTCACCATTTCCCACCTGACCAGTGTTTTACTTCTGTCTACCACCTCCCCTGATCTGCCCTCCCATCTGTCAATCCCTAGACCCCCTTACTTGATCTCTTCCACTTCCTTGTCAGGTAAGATAGATTTCTGTATTCAACTGATTGTGTATGTGACTACCTCTTTGAGTCAATACTGATGTAAGATTCAAGCAATACTCATCACCCAACCTCCCTTTTTCCCCTTCACTTAATAGGTCTTTCATGCTTCTTCATGTGAAATGACTTACCCCACTCTAGCTTTCCCTTCCTTCTGCATCTACTGTATCCCTCTTTCTTATTCCTTAATTTTTATGTCTTTCCTTCAAATTCACCTTATACCCATACTCTCTATTTATATGCCCTCTAGCTGTACTATTAATTATCTTCCCTTAATTTTGCTGGATAAGTGATTCTTGCTTGTAGTCCTAGTTCCTTTGCTTTCTACGATATCATGTTCCATGACTTTTGATTTTTATATGTTGCAGCTGCAAAATACAGTGTGATTCATATTGTGACTCCCTAATATTTTAATCGGTTTTGTTCTTTTATAGTATTTTTACCTTGACCTGATAGTTCTTAAATTTGGCCATAATGTTCCTTTATGTTTTTCTTTTGGGATCTCTTTCCTGAGATAATTGGTGGATTCTTTAAATGCTTCTTTTGCCTTCTTGATTCCAGGACATCAGGGCAGTTTTCTTTGATAATTTCTTGAAAGATGCTATACGTATTCTCCTTCTGATTATGGCTTTTGGATAGTTTGATATTATCTCTTGTGGATCTGTTTTCCAGGGCAATTGTTTTTCCCCTGTGGTATTTTACATTTTCTTCTATTTTTTTAACATTTGAATTTCTTTGATTGATTCATGATATCTCATAAATTCCTTAGCTTCTACTTGTCCAGTTCTCACTTTTAAGGTGTTGTGTTCCTCAATTGGTCTTTGTGCTTTCTATTCCATTTGGCCAATTGTACTCTTTAAGGAGTTTTTTTCTTCAGTGAACTTTTGTCTTTCGTTTTCCATTTGGACAATTCTACCTTTTAAGCAGTTTTCTAAGCTGTTGACTACCCCCCCACACACACACACACAATTCTCCTACATCACTTTTATTTCTTTTCCCATTTTTTATTTTTATTTTTAAACCCCTTTTTGAGCTCTTCCACGAGTTTTTTTCTGGGCTTAAGACCACTTCATATTTTTCTTTATGGGTTTGCCCATAAGTGTTTTGAATTGTTGTTCTCTTCTGAGTTTGTGTCTTGGTATTCTCTGTCACCATAAGTTTCAAAGGTCAAATTCTTTCTGTTTGTTTCTTTTGTCCTCCTTTTTTGGCCTTTTTCCTTTCTTTTAAGTTTGAGCTCTGCACCCAGAGGGGAAAGGGCACTGTTTCAGGCTTCTTGTGCCAGGGGCTTTGGACCCTGGCTGTTTACTTTGTGTTGTGCTGATGTTGCCCTGAGGCTCCCAGGGTGCCCTTATGTCTAGTACTATGCTGACGGGTTGGGGTAGGAGGTAGCTGGTACTGCTGGAGGCTGTAGGGGTCTGGCCGTTTACCTGGTACTGAGCTGCTGTCTTATTGGTGGTGTCTGGCATTTGCTGAGGTCAAGGGGGTTCTTTCTGCATTTTTCCCAGATCTATACTAAAGCATGTGTTGTTCTGGCCTACATTCTTGTCATTCAGGAAGATGTCTGCTTGCCCTGGGCTGTGTTGAAACACATGGAAGTTTGGCCTCTGAAGGAGGCTGATTTATCTAGGGCTATGCCAAAGCACATGGTGGTTCTTAGAGCTGGAGTCTTCCTGCTCCCCTGTTTATACTAAGGCACATGGTGAAGGAGTGGTGTCTTGGTGTTGAGTGGTGCGTGCTCCACCATACTGGGGCTCAGAATCTCCTGCTGGTTTGCTGAGGTGGGGCTTGCTACTTGTTTGCTGGATTGTTTCCTGTCTGGGAATGTACTCCCCTTTTAACCACATGAGATTACCCTTTCTTGCTGATCTTCCAAGTTTCCTGGGATGAAAGTTGGTTTTACCCTGTCTTTTTCTTCATTCTACTGTTCTAGGATTTGTTTTAGGGTACTATTTTATGGTGATTTGGAGGCAAATATCAGAGAGTTACAGTGATTTACTTCTTACTCTACCATTTTGGGTTCCAGAAGTCAATATTTCTCCTAGGCAGGATGTTATACATGTTAATGTTTATCCATTTTGCAGTAATGTCTGAGTTTTCATGATCCCATTTGTGGTTTTCTTGCCAAAGATACTGGAATGGTTTGATATTTCCTTCCACATATCATTTTACAAATGAGGAAACTGAGGCAAATGGGGTCATGACTTGTCCAGGGTTATACAACTAGTAAATGTCTGAGGTTAGATTTGAAATGAGCAAAATGAGTCTTCCCTGGGGCAGCTAGGTGGCACAGTGAATAGAGCACTGGACCTGAAGACAGAAGGACCAGAGTTCAAATCCAGCCTCAGACACTTGACACTTACTTGCTGTGAGACCTTGGGCAAATCACTTAACTGCAATTACTTTGCCTTACTCCCTCAAAAACAAAACAAAACAAAGATGAGTCTTCCTAATTCTAAGTCCATCATTTTATCCATTGTGCTACCTACCTGCTTATCTAATGCATAAGATATTCTAAATAAATAACTGAATCAAAGGAATAGATAGGGAAATAAGTCTGCATAAAGCCAGTCATAAATGTTGTCATAAGCAAAGACTGGCATGGCAAAATAATGTCATTCTCAAAATCTCTTTCTATTGAGCTTAGCTGATGCCAGTCTTAGATCAGAAGGCTGTGTTACTGAGTAGTTAAATTGTCAAAGTCCCTAGGACCATTGCCTCATTCTCTATTTTCTCATCGTGCAACTGTGATTCCTTCCTTATTATCCCCTTCGATGGGTAAATTGCCTTTCAGGTATTGTGTTCTTGTCCTATATTATCACCCTAACCTACTGTACTCTTTTAGCTGGTGTCTTTCCATGACCCATATTTTGGGAATCAACCAATTTTTCTAGGACTAATTGTTTTAGTTCATAGATTGATACCTTGACATTGCTCCTAAAGGTTTGAGGAATAGTCCCTTGGAATACTGATGAAGGTAAGAAGCCTTATATTCCTCTTTCTCTTCCAAGACTTCCTCTTCTACCCTTCATATTTACTACCCCAACTTCCTCTTAATCTCCACATCAAAGACACAGGATATATAAGGACTTAGGGCAAGCAAATTTAAAGTGCTCCAAGCTAGTGAGATGCTTTTGTGTTATTATTATGGTGGTGGTGGTGGCTGTGTTGTTATATCAGCAAGAATGACAGTTTGGCAAGTTCTTTCAATTGATTACTTCCTGTCATTGTTGCTTGTTAGGTGTTCTTTGTTGTTTATTTAGTTTTTGGATTTGTTTATTTCCTTCTAAGAACTATGCCCTGAGTTCCTCCCTCACCATTTTCTAAATGTATGAGTGCTTTATCTAGAAAGACAATGTGTAATTATGTGGAGGTGAGCTATTGGTAATATATTCAGTAGAAAGCAAACCATTTGAAGGCAGAGACTATTTCATTTTGGATCTCTGAATTTTTGAAATAATTGCTTATACAGTGGATAGAGCACTTGCCCCATAGTCAGGAAAATCTGAGTTCAAATCAGGCTTCAGACAGTTATTAGTAGAACCAGGAAAATAAAATACACAAAAAGACTACAACAATGTAAATGGGGAGAATGAGAACAGTTGAAGCTAAATACAATGTAATTATAATAACCAAACTTCACCCCAAATGAGAGCTATTATGGATTTTCTCTTGGTGCAAATTTGCTTTGCAAAGGTAGTAAAATATGGGTTTGAAACACGGCATATAATGTCAGACTTGGTTGATGTTTCATTTAATTTTGATAAGTATTTTTTCTTCTTAATTTTATTATAGGAATGGTTCTCTGAGAAGGTGAACAAGGAAGGGGGATTTTAGAAAATAGAGGAGATTTCAAAAGAGAAGATGACAACATTTTGAAAAAAGAATAAGAAAATAATAATAATTATATTTTCTGATCATAAAGGTAATTTCTATAGCTTCTATTAATCTTAGAGACACAACAGAGATTGTCATGAGATTACTTTTTTTGTAATTAGCTTTTGTTTATTTTTAGTTTACATCATTCATTTTCATGAGATTTTGAGTTACAAATTTTCTCTCCATCTTTCCCCTATCCAACCCACCAAAATGGAGATCCCACTGTATATCCACTCCCCCAACCTGCTCTCTCCTATGGCCTCCCCCATCACCCCTCTGACTTTCTGGTAGAACAAGATGGATCTACGTATCCCAGTGCCTGTATATCTTATTTCCCAGTTGCATGTAAATAATATATTACAATAATTACACACACACACACACACACACACATATATATTTGCAAAGGTAGTAAAATATGGGTTTGAAACACGGCATATAATGTCAGACTTGGTTGATGTTTCATTTAATTTTGACAAGTATTTTTTCTTCTTAATTTCATTTTTATTTTTAGAACTATAAATTCTAAATTCTTTCCCTTCCTCCTATGTCACCCACCCCCACCAGAAAGACAAGTAATTCAATACAGGCCAAACATGTGTAGTTACCCAGAACATCTCCACAATGGACATATTGTATAATGCTGATGATATTTACCTCCTTTTTATCCCACCCTGTCCTTGTTCTATTCTCTACTTTGTCCCTGTCCCTTTACAGAAGGGTGTGCTTCTAACAACCCTCCCACCAACCCTGCCCTCTGCTCCATCCTCCCCCTTCTCATCCCCTTCCCCAGTACTCTTCTGTAGGGTACAATACCCATTTTACAGTGTATGTCATTCCCTCCCTAAGCCAAATTCAGTGAGAGTAAGGTTAACCCATCCCATTTTGCCTTCCTGTTCTTCCCCTCCATTGTAACAGTTAGTCCTTGCCTCTTCTGTATAAAATGATTGACCCCATTCTGTCTCTCCTTGTCTCCTCTCATTCTCTTCCACTCCCACCTCTTAGTTTCACCTTTTAAAATATCGTCCCTTCCTATTCAATTGATCCTGGGCCCTCTGTCTAAGTACACATTCATACATACATTCCCATATGTATTCATATGCATATATACCCTTCTATGTTTACATATGTATGTATATACATATGTATATGTGTATGTATGTGTATATATATATGTATGTATACACACAGTTATATTCTCTTCACCTATCCTCATAGTGAGAAAAGTTTCATAAGTTACAATTCTCATTTTCTATGTTGGCATGTAAATAATTCAACTTCGATAAGTTCCTTATGATTTCTTTTCCATTTTTACCTTCTCATGCTTCTTGTGTTTGAATGTCAAATTTTCTATTCAATTCTGATTTTTTCCTCAACAATGCTTGAAAGTCTTCCACCTCATTGAATAACTATATTTTCTCCTGAAACATGCTCAGATTTGCTGGGTAGGTGATTCTCCGTTTTAGTCATACCTCCCTTGATCTCTGAAATATTATATTCCAAGCCCTTCAGTCCCTTAATGTAAAAGCTGCTAGATCCTGGGTTATCCTGATTGTGTTTCCACAGTATTCAAATTGTTTCTTCTTGGCACCTTGTAATATTTGCTTCTTGATCTGGGAACTATGGAACCTGGCTATGACATTCTTAGAAGTTTTCTTTTTGGGATCTTTTTCAAGTGGTGATCAGTGAATTCTTTCAAGCTCTATTTTGCCCTCTGGTTCTAAAATATCTGGGCAATTTTCTTTGAGAATTTCTTGAATGATGTGTTCTAGATTCTTTTTTTGATCATGGCTTTCAGGTAGTCCAATAATTTTTAAATTGTCTCTCCTGGATCTATTTTCCATGTCAGTGGTTTTTCCAATGAGATGTTTGACATTGCCTTCTATTTTTTTCATTTGTTTGTATGTTTTTATTAGTGTCTTGATTTCTCATAAAGTAATTTGCTTCCATTTGATCCACTCTAATTCTGAAGGAATTATTCTCTTCAGCAAGCTTTTAAGATTCTTTTTCCATTTGGCAAATTTGACTCTTTAAGGCAGTGGTTCTCAACCTTCCTAATGCTGCGACCCTTTAATATTTGTATGTGGGTGTATCTGCATGTGGGTAGACCCACCTAGAGATGGATAGATGAGCAGTGTTTCAGTTCCTAAGAACGGTGGAAATGTGTATTTTCCAGTGGTCTTAGGAGAGCCCCAAAGGGGTCATGACCTATAGGTTGAAAACTGCTGTTTTAAGGCATTCTTCTCTTCATTGGATTTTTGGGCCTCTTTTGCCATTTGAGTTCATCTCTTTTTTAAGGTGTTTTTTCTTCAGTCAGATTGTTGATTCTCTTATCATGATTTTCTTGCATCATTCCCATTTCTCTCCCCAATTTTTCCTCCACTTCTCTTATTTGGTTTTCAAAATCCTTCTTAAGCTCCTCTATGGCTTGTAACAAGTCAACATTTTTCTTGCAAGCTTTTGGTGCAGGAGTTCTGACTGTGTTGTCTTCTTCCCATTCCATGCTTTGATCCTTTTGGTTCCCCAAAAAGGAATCTAAAGTTGGATTGCTGAGCTTTCTTGGCTTCCTTTGCCTGCTCATGTTGCCAGTCAGTTACTTGACTTTTGGGCTTGGTAGAACTCTGCTTTCCAATAGGAGAGCTGTGTCCCAAATCACTGGGTTTTTCTCAGCTGCTGGAGCTATTAGGAGGCTGCCACCATCTCTGCAGCCTCCTACAGCTTTGGCTCACTGAAAACGCACCTCAGGACCACCTCCCAAGACCATGATCCCAATCCAGGCAGGTTAAGACAAGAGCACTTAGCCTCTAAATGGTTGCTTGCCCCCTCCCCTGCAATCTGCAGACTAAGAGCTTCCAAAGCAGCCACATGGAGGCAGCTGCAGGACCACTACTTCAGACTGCTTCTAGCTCTAGAGGCAGTCAACCAGACCATCTCCCCCAAATTTAGCCAAGTTCCACTGACCCTTTTCCTTCGTCCTTGGCTTTTATGGGTTGGTAATTCTAGAAACCTCCCAAGGTGCTTGTGACCCACCCTCCTGAAAGCTACAGCCTGGGCTTCTCCTGGGTGGCCTGAGGCCAAAACTGTATGAGGCCAGGTTATACTCCAAGTTGCAATAAGCCCTTTCTGTCCATCTACCTGGCTGCCTTCTGTGGGAGCCTTGTTTCTCTGTCATTTTATGAGTTCTGGAGCTCTAAAATTTATTTGGAGTCATTTTTTATAGGTATTTGAAGAGGTTATGGTGGGAGCCTGTTCTGCTTCTACACTGCCATTGACTCTGCCCCTGAGATTACTTTTTTTAAGTTTTCTGCTCGAAGATATTTGCAAAAATGTTAGAAGCCTAGCTTCCCAAAGTGGAAGATACTGCCCCTATGGGTGGTGGAATGATCCAGGGAGCAGTAATAGCTTTAGGTGTAATTGTGGGGAGAGTGATGAATTAAAATAATGGGGTGGTGGAAGCATAAGGAAAGAAAAAAGAATAAATTTTTGAAAAAAATATTCATACATTTCACCTGTTGTATAACAGAGTTAAAATCATTGTGATAGCATTATTTTACATATAAACACAAAATCCAAATTATAAATGATCAGTGACCAAGTCCATCAATAGGTCTTAAAAAAGCAAGTATTGGCAGTCAAGAACATGGAGAATTATCAGGAAGTCCAGCATCAGCAGGGATATGTGCATGCAATGACTAATATGATACTCAATGATTACATAGCATAATATTGCAGCATCAAAATTTCAATGCAGGAAAAACCCCACAAATTTACAATAAATTATTAAAGATTTGTAATACACACACATACATACATACATATATACATATATATATGTATATACAGAGAGAAAGAGAGAGAGAGACAGAGAGAGAGAGAGAGAAAGAGAGAGAGAGAGGGAGAGAGAGAGAGATGCCACAAATTTTAAAATAACATTAAAGAATTGAAGAAAGTAGATTTCCAGGGGGTGCTGAGCAATTTTTCTTTGTAAAGCATGCAGCAAGCCAAATAAGAATAAGTTTGGGAACCTCTCAGCTAAAGTAGAAATCAAGTGTTCATTGCTCCACCAACAGAAGAAAATGCCTAACTCTAAAAGTCAAGACTTTTAATCCTGGTAGAGGTGTAAATATAATGGTATTAAAATTCCATGCAGAAACAGAAATTTTTCCTTTAGTTGTATTTATTCTCATTATTTCCCCACCA
>CM053594.1:259188339-259203417 GCA_028646575.1 Pseudocheirus occidentalis | reverse complement strand
CTGCCTCCTAATCATCAAATCCAATGACTTTTCCTTTCTTCTCTCTCATCTTCCCTGAACTCTTTGCAGCTATTGAAACTGTGGACAGAAAATTTTACTCACTCCTAAGATACCATTTTCTTTTTCACGGCCGTATTTTTCTAACCTGTCTTACTATCTGTGTTGGCTTTTTCCTCTTCTTTCCCCTTTAAGGCAAGAGTCTTAGATGTTCTGTCCTTGGCTTTATCTCTTCTTTCTCTATGTGCTTTCCTTTGATAGTGTCATTTACTTTCAGAGTCTCAATACTAAGTCAGTGTTGACTCCCAAATCCAAATATCTAGCCCTGACCTTTCTTCTATCCCAGCAGTTCTCAAACTGCGGGTCATGACCACTTTGGGGGTCAAAAGACCCTTTCACAGGGGTCATAGGGGTCTCCTAAGACCAAAAGAAAACACATTTCCAATGGTCTTAGGAACCGGGACACCACTCCTCTATCTGTCTCCTGATGGGTCTGCCCACATGCAGATATGCCCATATATGAATATTAAAGGGTCATGGCATTAGGAAGGTTGAGAACCAGTATTCTACACCTTTGACTTGTATGCCCAATTGCATACTGCATACCCATACTTTAATATCTCACTGGCAACTCAAAATCCACCTTCCAAAATGAACCTCATTATTTTTACCTTTGAATCTGCTCCTCCTAATTTCACTATTTTTTTTAATCAGGAGTACCATCATTCACCCCGTCTCCTTTCTTTGATACCCAGAACGTCTAGGCTTTTGGCTGTCCTCCAAAAGGCATTTTCTTGATTTCTTTATATATACTATGTGAAAAGAGCCAAGAATTATTGATGATCATAATAGTATGGCTTTTTCTCAGTACAGAATTAAGTTATACTCTTGGTGCCTACCATGATAATAGTCTATCTATAAGGACAAATGTGCAAACAGTTTTTTTTTTTGCTTTTTTTTTGGAGGGGGAAGGGCAGGGCACTTGGAGTTAAGTGACTTTCCCAAGGTCACACAGGTAATGTTAAGTAATGTTAAGTGTCTGAGGCTGGATTGGAAGTCAGGTCCTGGAGACATTACTTAACATTACCTGTGTGACCTTGGGAAAGTCACTTAACTCCAAGTGCCCTCTTCAAGTCATTTTTATCCAATTTGACATTTATCAGATTCCTATTATGTGCAAGATGCTGAGGAGTCAATTACCAATATGAAGTAGTCTGTCCGTTTTCTATTTTCTATTCTACCAGAATATTTTCTATTATACTAGCAACTGCATATATAGCATTTATGAGAGACATAGACTATCAGTTTTCATTCTTTCTCATCTCTCCCATCCAATCTCCTGCAAAGTCTTATCAATTATACCTCTATAACATCTCTCACATATCACTGTCTTTATTTTTCTTTTAACACTCTACATTTTTTCCCACTGCTCCACTAGTATAAGCAATAGGTACCCTCACCTGTGTTACTGCAATATCTGTCATATAGTTTGTCTTGCCTCCACCCTCTTATTCCTGCAACAGATGCTGCCTTCAAAGTCTAAACTAAATTTTCCTCATTCACAGATCAGAACTTATTGTCTGAAAAATCTTCATTGGCTTCCTACTGCCTATTGAACAAAATTCCAAGTCAAGAGCTTATTATTTAACACCTTCCAATGAAAGTGTCCATCTACATTCCCAGTATTTCCTTGTACTACCATTCTATATAACATGTGAATTGAATAAATTGGACCATACTTGGTCTCCAGAACATACCTCAAATTTTCTCACCTTTACGACTCTTCTCACCATATTACATATGCTAGTAATATCCTTCTTCATCCAGTTCATGTGTTGAAGTATAACCCTTCCTTTAAAGCCAATAATTCATGAATAATTCTCTAATCCTTCATGGGAAGTGTGGACTTATCATTTCATTAATTTATCATTCCCTATAGTAAAGTTATTTGTGTATGTGCAAATCTCTCTACTAAATCACAAGCTCTTTGAACACAGGAATCATACTTTATCTAAAATGTTTACCTCCTCTAGAACCTATTAAAACATTTTTCACACATAACAAACTTCTGAAATGTCTATTAAATATAATTGAACTTGAAATAAATAGGCCCACCTTGCTATTAGTGGCTGGAGTTCAGAGGGAAAAAAAGAGCAAAATAGCATTCTTGCTTTTTTCCCAAGCATTGGTTTCCATCTTCCTTCCTTTTTGGCTATTACTTTTTTCTCTCTTGGTCTTTCTTATCCTAATCAAAAGAAGCTTTAAAATAGTCATGAACCTTGAAAACTAATCCCGCATATAGATAATGCCATCTTCAATCACTTTGTGATCTTTCATTTTCTGTTCCTCTTTCTTGCTCTGTTTCTCTTATAAATATTCTGAAAATCACAAACTACATTTTATAGAGACTTCAATCATTATTGGCACAAGGGGAGCAGAATCATGGTCTTCAAACAGCATGGCATGGAGGGCAGAGGGCTAGTTTCAGAGTCAGAAAGATCTGGGCTTAAGTTCTGGGGTCATCTGATACATATTATCTATGTGTCACAAAGCAATTCTCTTAACCTCTCAATGCTCCTAGTATCTCTCTAAAACTAGAAAGAGAAGAAATTAATTGCCTGATTTGGTTGAGAGAATTTCCTCACCAGGGAGCTCTCCATACAAATGAAATCACATGTTCACTCTCTATCCCTATTCAGTGCGTATTCAAAAAAGCATGAAGGGTGTATAAATCTTGTCTCAATGTCAGAAGAGAATCAGCATAATGCAGTGAAGAATATCAGAGGCTTTGAACTCAGAAGACCTGAATTAGAACCCCAGCTCTTCTACTTATAAATTGCTTAAAGCTGTGCATTTCATTTCTGTCTGGACCTCAGTTTCACTATATACAAATTGAGAGTGTTGGACAAGAAAACCTATTATACACACAAACATGAACACACACATACACATTCATACATATGTGTGTATGATATAGCTCTAACATTATGATATTATGACAGTTGGGGCTCTCAGACATTGAATAACAATGAAAAAATATTTATTTGCTCATCTATTTTATTCCTTATTTCAAGTCCAGTGATACTCACCTGACAGAGAAAAACTCCTTGAGAGCAGGGACTCTCTTTTCCATTTAGATTCCCAGAATTTAGCACAATGTTGAACACATAGTAAACATGATCATGCAAAAATTTTTCCATATTAGTCATGCTCTGAAGTAAACACACACACACACACACACACACAAGGAAAGTAAATAAAGTTTTAAAAAATTATGTTTCATTCTACACTAAAAGTTCATCCGTTCTCTCCCTGAAGGTGGGTAGTATTTTCTACCCTGGGTCCTTTGAAATTGTCTTGAATGCATTTTCTTAAACAGAGTAGCTAAGTCTTTCATAATTAATTATCTTTAGAATATTGCTGTTACTGCACACTGTGTGCTCACTTTACTCTTCAGGAGTTCATACAAGTTTTCCCAGGTTTTTATGAAACCATCCAACATGCCATTTCTTCTATCACAAGAATTAATACACCACAACTTGTTTAACCATTCCCCAACTGAAGAATATCTCTTCAATTTCCAATTTTTGCCACCGCAACAGAAAAGCTTTTGTTTTGTACAAGTAGGTTCATTTTTCCTTTCGTTGATCTCTTTGGGACACAGACCTAATAGTGGTATTTCTGGGTTAAAGGTTATGCACAGTTTTTTTATAGTCCTTTGGACACTGTTCCAAATTGTTGTCCAGAATGATTGAACTAGGTCACAACTCCACCAAAAGTGTTTTAATTGTTCCAATTTTTTCACACCTCCTTTAGAAGTTGTCATTTTCCTTTTCTGTCATGTTAGCCAATCTGATAGATATAGGGTGCTATCTCAGAGTTGTTTTAATTTACATGTCTTAATATATAATGATTTAGAGTATTTTATGTGACTATGGATAATTTTAATTTCTTCTTAAAATTGCTTGTTCATATCCTTTGACCATTTATCAGCTGGGGAAAGGTTCATGCTTTAATAAATTTGGCTCAGTTCCCTGTACATTAGAAAAATGAAACTTTTATCACTGAACTTTATGGCAAAGATTTTTTTCCTCAGTGTCTTGTTTTTCCTTCTAATTTTGACTGCATTGGTTTTCTTTGTGTAAAATCTTTTTAATTTCATGTACTCTAAATTATCTGTTTTACTACTTGTGATTCTCTCTATTTCTTGTTTGTTCATAATCTGTTCTCTTATCCATAGATCTGACAGTTACATTTTTCCATATTTCCATTTGCTCAGTTCTAATTTTAAGGGGTTATTTTCTTCATTGAATTTTTGTACCTCTTTTTCCATTCAGATAATTCTATTTTTAAGATGTCATTCTTCAGCATTTTTTGCCTCTTTTGCCCAACTATTAGTTAACTTATTATAATTTTATCCCTTTTTTCTTAATGCCTATTCTCTTATTACCCCTACCCCTCTTACATGATTTTTGAAAATACTATTTTTTAGCTCTTCACTTTTTTCAGAGGGAGAATATACACACACACACACACACACTTCACTTTTTTTAAAGTTGAACCTTAGTTTGGACTTCATTGTTTTCTACTGTGGTTGTGTCTTGATCTTCCCTGTCTCTATGATACTTTTTATGGCCAAAGATTTTTTTTAAATCTTCTTTTGGTTTGTTCATTATTTCAGACCATTTCTTCACTGTGAAAAGTATGTTAAAGTTGGTCTCTAGATACCTCAGGGGGCAAGTAGGGAATGATACTGCTGTTTTGCACTACTGTATTTAGAACTAGTTTGGGGAGTTTGGGAGTTTTGAGTGCTACAAAAGTGGTGTTATTGGGAAAGAGGAGTGGTCACTGCTTTTCTAGTCTGTGGTCTGAAACTTACCAAGGAAGCATCCCTGATCCCTTGAGATTGCAATTTACACTGCTTCTCAGAGCCCCTGCTCTTTTAGGACTGGGAAAAATATTGCTTCTCAGGGACCCTGTTCTTTTAAGTCCAGAAATGATACTGCTCTTTAGGGCTACTCCATTTTGACTGAACATGCTCCTCTCTATCTTTGTACTATGATCCAGTAGTCAGTATAGGTAATGGAGTTATCGAATAGAATCTAGTTCTATGCCCAGTGCCAGCACAGAGGTCCCTAGTAATCTCTTTACAAGCAGCTGCCAGGTCCCCTGGCATTCTCTGACTTCAGAGGGCCCAAAGCTGCTGCTTTTTCTCTCACCACCATCTAGTCCCACCTGTGATGTTGTATTAACGTGAGCCCTAAAATATGTCTTCAGATGGCAGTTTCTGATGGGTTGAATAAAGACAGGAAATCATTAGAAAAGAGTTTTAGTTTCAGTGTTTAGTTTCAGTTTCATGAGCTGAAATTCAGACTCAGATACTTTCAAGTTGTATGACTGTGGACAAGTCACTTAACCCTGTTTTCCTCAGTTTTCTCATCTGTAAAATGAGTTGGAGAAGGAAACAGCAAACCTATGCAGTGTCTTTGCCAAGAAAATCCTAAATTGCATCACAAAAATTTGGACATGACAGAAAAAGGATTCAACAACAACCACTCAGAATGAAGATCAAAAGGCCTCTAAGAAATTCCTATTGCCCTTTGTTTCCCTCATTGGTTTGAGAGCAAAATTGTCCACTGAAAAAGAGAGGGTTTTTTTTCTGTAATAGACAATACAGTTTACTTGTGGTTGAAGAGTTTGCTGAGCTCATTTGTCTTGTACATGCTGTCAACCTAAACTACTTTTCTCTAAGTTCCATCATCTCTAAGGTGACTGGAAAATGCATCACTTTGTTGAATAAATAGTTGACTAAGTTTGTCTGTATTGTTCAGAGAGAATAATATTGGTGAGTTTTCAAGTTCTCTGGCTTAAAGGTAACTACTAGCCAATTTAATAGTGTACCACTTTCCCAACATATTTTTAAGGGTGATTGAAATTTTAAAAAATGTTAATGTTTTGTCAGTTTGATATTAGAAGAGAAGGGGAATTGCTCAGCTGGAAAATGGTTATGCTCAGAAAAGGTACAGTTAGAAAGTGACTTTACATGGTATAAATATAACTGAATGGACCAAGGACTTCAAATTCTTCAGGCTAGAATTCTTCTCTGTCTCTCTGTCTCTCTCTCAGTGTCTCTGTCTTCTCTTTCTCTTTGTTTAATGGGAGAGGGTGATGCAGGTTTAAATGTGGATTGCATTGTATTTATGTTTTGCTTTAATATATGAATACTTATGATGTTATTATCATTTCTTCTGTGTTGTTAACAATTTGCTATGTTTAAGATCATAAATTAGTATGATTGTAAATAGCTGGCTTGTATAAATGAAAGCACATTGGCAGTGTCTCAAGCTATAGTAACAAGGAAATGATAATGCAACAGGGTTATCCCTAGGATCTAGAGAGAGTTTTACTGAAGCTTTGTGATGAGAGTCCTTCTTTGAACATAGATCTACAAATATGAGATCAGGCAAGAATGAAAGAGCCAGTTTGGAGAATGAATAGATGTTCACATGCTTTTTATGAGATGTGTCACACCACTGTGTGAATAGCCATCCTACATATATGATAAACCTAGTCCCTGTCTTAGTATAATTCCCAGTTATATTATGTAATCCTTGGTCTAATCCATGGTTAAATCAGAAGTGATTTAAAGTCCCTATGTTTTAGAAGGACTTCTTGAAGGAGATAAATCTTAAGATGAACCTTGAAAGAAACAGCAGAATTTAGATTGGAGCAGACAAGTTTTGAGGATTGAATGCAGTTAATGGACAGATAAAAAAATATAACTGAATCTATGGATTTAGAAAATCTCAGAATACATGTAGAAAATTATAAGATCCATTTCCTAATGGTTACAGAGAGGTTATGCTAAGTAGTTAGGTATCAATCCATGCAGGAACTTAAAATACCAGGCTGAGCAGTTTAAATGACAAAAAGCAATAGGAGAATCAATAAATATTCTAAAGCAGATGAGGAACATGAATTTTAAATTACACTTATGTATAAATTATTTTTAAAAGACTTCAGATGTTGATAGTTATTACAAATCTTGAATCCTGAAGGTCTGGATCATTATGAAAGTGTTACCACCAGAGTCACGTTGTCAAATGTCAACCATGTGAAGTCACTTTTCTACTAGCTGCTCCTTTTCTAAGCATCACTACTCTCCAGGTGAGTAAACCCTCTTCTCTTCTAATCTCAACCTAACACACATGAATTTTAATATTTGCTAAATTCCTATAATATGCTAAGCATCATTCTCTCAGGAAACTTGTTTTCTCCTGAAACAAGATTATCAACTATGTAATTAACATTATGTCATTTTATGGGCAGAGAGTAAGTGGGCTTGGTACTCTAATTTGCTACAGATAAGGACAGGTATAATGAAATGCTGAGTAAGGACTCCTATAAATGCAGGTTTGCACCTTCTCTGCTGCTTATAGTCTTAGAGAATTGTCTTGAATGCTGAGAGATCAAATACATTGTTCCAGGGTCACTCAGTTAGTTATTTCAGTGACAGGACTTGATTCTCTTGCCTTCAAGACTATCTACTATACTAGACTGCCTCTCATTTTGTATTGTGAAAATGTTGAGATAGTTTAGAAAAGAAAGATATGTTACATATTAAGAACGTGTATCATTCAATAATGCATATCTACAATGCACTTAAGCTAAGAATCTAGACAGGACTGAATTTAAAAGCACTATTAAATCCAGACAAACAGGCACATGGACCAGACAGCAGCAGCCACAGTGGCAGGAAGATAAACAGAATAATGTAACCAAGGGATGACTTTCTCTTTATTTGAATATGGAGGCCATATGGTAGGACAAACTAAAAACTAAATTTATGTCAGAATGGAACATGAAATTTATCTTGGTGTTGAAAACAGACATATTTCAGCAGAAATTCACCAGTATTATTGCTTACGAGTTCAGGTTTTGGGTCTAAAGAAAATCTCAGATCAAGATGGGCAGTAGAAAGTGACCATATAGTCCCTTCTGGGGGCATAGAAGAATCTTTTAGAGATTTAATTTCTAGAATATGGTTAACCTGTAGAGAAGAGTTTCTCCAGACTGAGAGCTCAGCACTGACAACCAACTACAGTTGGAGCTGCTTGTTGAGAACCACCCTGATGCTGTTCATTTAAGTGCTCATATTCCATTTCCTTGGTATAACCTGGCCAGGTGCACTGGACATTGAAAACTCAGATTCTAATCACAGACTTTTCACACTACAAAATAAACCACTCATAGTTTTGTTTGAAGTGCCCCTTACAGGAGAAAGAACACCCAAAGTTTCATTTTCTGTTCTGAATGAAACACACAGGAAGGTCTCAGATAAAGGCAAAAATGAAGTCTGTCAAAGAAATATCACCTCATTTTTTTGATAACTCCCTATTGACCTTTTTTGGCTTCTATTAGCTAACCGAATATAGGAAGAAGTCTGGGAAAGCAGTTAGAGAATAGGATGGGTCAGCTGTTGTTGCACACATTTAAAGAAAAACAGTTGAAGAGTCAAGACACTCCAATTTTCAAGGAATAACAATTTATGTTCTTCAGGATTGCAAATTATGTCATTGATAAGTAGTGCATTTCTAAAGCCTCTGAAAATACAGAAGACAAGCAGTTATTAGAACCAGCATGGACTACTTTGAATTTGTAAAGGGAAATTTAATTCTTGAATATTGTGTATTCCATTGGTGGAAACTGAAGCAGTCATATTATTTTGTTGGATTTCAAGATGACTGTCTGATATGCATGGATCCTCATTCCTTCCAGTCTTTTGTAGATGTCAGTATAAAGGAATTCCCTCTTGATCCATTCCATTGTCCTTCTCCAAAAAAAAGAGGTCATGCAGATAAATGAAGCCTAATTGTGCTGTAGGATTTAATTGTGGAATTATCTAAGATTTTGAGTGTTTCTAAAAAATCACTAAGGTATTTAAAGCCTCCTCCAGAGAGAAATATCCTTTATTTGCTTTGTCAAGGGCCCATGCCAGCGATTATGATTTTACCTCTACTCCAACCTATGAAGTTGGCCTTTCTCAGAAGATGAAAAGATTCAGCCTAGAAGCATTTTTCTTGCTCTTAATGTCATTTTGCATTAGAGTATTAGTTGTTATTCAGAATACTTCTTCAAAAATAAAGGAAGAAAGTAAGAGAAACCAATAAAAAAAAGTACTATTAAAATATCTTCTGTTTAAACTACTGAGCAATGAATTAATTCAGCTAATTGAATACCTCCGATAACATAATGGGATAAAGTGTTAGTAATGACTTTTTGCCTACACTAAGCTAGTGCTATCAGCAGCCCCTCTGTATATATAATGTGTAATCTCATATACATTTATCACACCAGCCATAGCCACAAGCAATCTATTGAGTCTGCTCTCCTAATTTAAGCAGAGACCTCTTTTTAAAGCCATGGAAAATGACTTTAAATTTTCAGTAGTTTCACAGTGTACACAAAGGTAGTAATTTGCTTAATGATACTTAATAGCCTAATCCAATTCCCATGGTTTCCCAAGGTCACTTTCTTATACCCAGGACAAAGTTAAAACACTAGGAAAATATAATACAGATGATAAGAAATTAGGTTGGAGTGCTATAAATACTCATATGTGTAACATATATAGGTACAGCCTATCTTCCAGTTCAACTCCACATTTATAAAAATTTCTTTGTTTAGGATATATGAAGAACAACTTTCATTAGTACTATGGAAATCAATAATATCCATGCAAAGTAATCTAGCCAGTTTCATTTAATTCTAGATAGTTTATTAAACAGCTCTGTTCTAAGCACTGTGTTAGTCATGGAAGACATGCCTTTCTCTGAGGAGAGAATATATATTGTCATGGGGCACATGTGAAAAAATGCAGACCAAGGCTGTATGATTTATCCATGTGAAAACTAGTACTAAAGCTTAGGACACTGAGTCTAGCACAGGCACTGGTAACTTTTTCAAGGGTAAAGTTGCTGTTGCTGTTTAGTTTTTTTCAGCAATGTCTCACTCTTTGCAATCACTTTTAGGACTTTCTTGATAAAAATACAGAAACTGAGGTAAACATGGTTACTTGCCCAGGGTCACACAACTAGTACTTATCTGAGGCCGGATTAGAACTCAAGTTTTCCTGACACTATCTACTATACCAACTAGCTGCCCAAAAATGGGAGGAAGCTACCAGGGTAATTTTGGTTTCAAGAGTTATGCCAATGTATTAATCCCTTTCTATCATTTCTTTCTATTCAGCGTTCCACTGGTAAAGTTGAAGGAAGAGGAAATAGAGGAGTATTAATGATGTATGGCTGGATAAAAGGGAGTCAGTATAATATGTGATAATAGGGGTGGTAATACATAAGATGCTCAGGAATGCAAAAAATAGGGCCCAATTGTCATAACTGTTCTGCATGTCTAATATTGCCAGCCCCTACTCTAGTACAAAAACAAATATACTTTTCCTTATGCTCTTCTTCATGATAATAATGTCTAGAAGATATGAATTATGGTATGTTTATTAATATTTTATACACCTTGAAGATTTATGAGTCCGTGTACTCTGATTGTATTATTGGAGGGGAGTGAGAGCAAAATGACAGACTGGGATATTCACCCAAGATTTGGGGAAAGAAAATTCTAAAGAGTTTGGAGAAATGATGCTTAGTCTAAGACAATGAGAAACACACAAAAGCAAAGTTCTGGTAGCCTAAACAGAGTTCCACCTAGATATAATAGGAGGTACCTAAAGAGAGTTATATAGAGAATTCATCCATCACCTTAGAGATTAAAAGGCCTTTACAAAAAGAAATAAAAGTTATTGTGTAAACATATGACCTCAAAATCAGAAAGATTTGGATCCAAATCCCACCCTTGAAACAAACTAGCTGTATGACTAAGGTAATCACTATCTGCCAGGGCTCTATTCAATTCTCTAGTCAATTCTCAATGGTTACAAAGTCAGAAAATGAAGGATGAATTCCAAAGAATGCTCCTGTCTATTAAAGTGACCTGGTCTTGCAAGGTCAACAAGAATAAAAAAAAAGGCTTTGGTAAATAATGATAGGGAAGTTAAAAAAAGATCAAAGAAGTGAGGGAACCTTTTTCAAAGGAGATGAGTCGCCAAAAAATAAATGATAAAGAAGTGGTAGAATTATTCACTTTTTGTTTTCCCTCCCAAGGAGACTGATTTTTGGACTGAAGTTAAATGATTAACAAAGTTGATTTAAAAATAATTTGGCATTCAGAATAGTGAAGTTGGCGATAAGAGAGAACTAAGCTTCCCTCACTGAGGTCATCACTAAGCCTAGATGAACTCCAAGCCACAGTATTAAAAGAAGTGGCAGGTATGATTGCTGATGTTCTTTCAATGTGAAGGGTTCTTGGAGGACTGAAGATCGTAATATATAGCCTCACCATTTTCAAAAAGAACTGGAACTAGTATATGATTTCATTGATGTTAGCAATTTCTAGATACAGGAAACTTTATCAAAGCAGTTCAAAGTATTGAAAAAGTGGTACGTATGATTATCTTTCTTTCAATAGGAAGAGTTCTTAGAGAATTGAAGATCAATAATATCTTGCCTTGAAATTTTAAAAAAGGAATGGGGAATATTATGTGATTTAATTGATATAAGAAATTTCTGGATACAGGAAAGTTTATCAAAGAAGGTCGACAATTTCTTTGTGATGGCAAGTCTTGGAGGGCTGAAGGGGGACATGGTCAGATTAAATAATTTGCCCAGGTCACATTGCCAGTATGTGTTATAAGTGTGCCCACAACCCAGATCTTCTCGGCTTCTTGGATTTCTCTCTTCCCACAGTGTAATTCTGTTCTTTCAAAAGAGCAATGGACTAGATGTCAATTTCTGGTAAAAATTCTAGAACATATTATTAAAGGTGAATAGGTATGCAAAAAGGGGGGTGGTGATCACAAAGAGCTAGCATCACTTCAAGAACAAACCATACTTCTTGACTCATTGCCTTATTTCATAGGCCTACTAGCTTGGGAAATCCAGGAAATGCCATAGAAATTTCATCAAAACCTTTGACAGGGTTTTTGATGATCTCCTAATTAACAAAATGGAGACATGTGGGTTGGCTTGATAGCATCATGAGAGGAAGAAGTCCCTGCTCAGACCTATATTTTTCAATATGTTGTTCATGATCTAGAGTCAAAGAATGGGTAAAATCCTTCTTTCTCTCTTCATTGTCTCAAACATTTAATCTGCTCAAATACAACTCTTATAATTTATATAAAGATAACTTTGAGACATCCTTAGAGCTTCAAACTTTCCCCTGATCTTCAATCGCACATTCAGTGGAATTGGAGAGTTGGCAAATACCTCAGCACCATCATATCTAACCCATACCTGACTACTTATTCCTTCAACATCCCCCTCTACCCTGTACTCTCGAATTTCCTGTGGGACAGCTTCACCTCTGTGATCTTTCAGCAACTCCAACTCAAAATGTCTGAAAACTGAATTAATCATCTTTCTTCATAATACTGCCCCTCCTCTCAATTTCACTATTTTTGTTGATGGCAGCATCATTTTCTCAATCAGTCAAAATGCAAATAAACTCATATTTGATGCTACTTTTTACTAATTTCTTTATGTTCCACATGCAATCAGAGAACTAATTTCTTCATATCATTTCTCACAATCAGTCCCTTCATTCTACTTACACACCAACCTTCATTATTGCTCTCCAGAACTCTTATGAAGGCCTGCTAATTGTTTTACCTCCCTCCAGTATCTCTTGATTAGAATGGATCTTTTATAAACCTGCCAAAATAATCTTCCAAGCACCCAGATTTGGTCCTGTTATTCCTTTTGTCAAAAACCTGGCTCACTATTGCCTCTAGAACGAGACTCTCTTTAGCTTAGTATTTAATGACCACCATCTAGTTTCAACCTATCTGCCAAATAGTATTTTGTTTAACTCCTCTTTACATACTCCACATGTCTGCCAAAATGAACTTCCTACAAATTAAATGTCCGGTATTCTACTTCTATATTTGTGCAGACTATCATCTCCATTGTTGAGAATGTCATTTCCCCCCCAACATGACTCCCTTTTATAATAGTCTGTGTTGACAAGGAAGATAAAAATGCAAACTCAGACAAAAACAAAGTCAAAACTGTTACATCCAAAGCCTAGAAAAAATGTGAATTGTTCTCAGACCCAAAATGATTCCTGCAAGAGTTCCAAAAGGATTTTTAAAACCAAATAAGAGGGGTAAAGGAAAAATTGGGAAAAGAAATAAAATGATGTAATAAAATAATTTTAAAAGAGTTAACAACTTAGTAAAAGATGCAGAAAAATATTAAAGAAAATAAAACCTTAAAAATAGAATAGTCTAAAGGGTAAAATATGTATAAAAAAGTCTAATGAGGGGAAGAATTCCTTAAAATATAATTGAACAAATAATGAAAGATTTACAAAAATTCACAAAAGAGAAAAATTCATTAAAAAGCAGAACTGGGCAAATGGAAAAGGGGATACAAATGCTCACTGAAGAAATTATTTTTTTAAATTAAGATTGAACAAGTGGAAGTTAATGACTCTATTAGATATGAAAAATGAATAAAAATGGAAGGAAATGTGAAATATATCACTGAAAACAACCTGCCCTGGAAACCAGATCAAAGAGAGATCATTTGAAAACTGTTAAACTACCTGAGAGTCATGATAAAAAAAAAAGAGCATATACATTGTACATCAAGAAATTATCAAACAGGGGGCAGAGAAAAGATGGTGGCATAGAAGCAGGAAATTCTTGCACCTCCCACAGAGTGACTCTGAACACCCATAAAACATGACTCTAAACAAATTTAGGGCCCCCAAATTGCAAAAATACAGAAAACACAACTCTCATTGGAGGCAGCTTGGCAGGAGGGGCTTATCACAGCAGGCTGGGAGCCGAGGCCAGCCTAGCCCAAAAACCAAAACTGTGGCCAGGCCCCAGAGTGGATGGGAGGAGCCTAGCCGTCTGGCTGAAAGAAGATCTTCAGCACCTGGAGCAATCTCCACATCTATCAACCCAGGAAAAATAAGGATTAAAGAAAGGTCAGTGGAAGTTAAGCATTCAAGCTAAATTTTGGGCAGGAAAAGCAGTTTGGCCAATCTGCCCCCAGGGTAAGGAAGCAGTGGGAGGAGGCGGTGGCAGCAGGACAGGTTTAATGCAGCAATTGCCTCCAGTGGACTGCTTCAGAGCTCCTGGCCTGTGGACCCCACAGGGGGGCTGAGACAATTGATCAGGGCCAAGGGCTCTTGTGTTGAACGGCCTGGATCCAGATTGTGGCCTTGGGTGAGAGTCCTGGGGTGCACTTTCAGGAAGCCAAAGCCGGTAGAGGCTGCAGCAACCCCTACTAGCTCCAGCAGCTATGAAACCCCCAGCAATTTGGGACAGAGATTTCCCCCTTGGAAGCAGAGCGCTAGAGACATAAAAATATCAACCAATTAATTGACCGGCCAATAGGAGAAAAAGGAAGCAAAGTAAGAACAGCAATAAAACTCTAGAATCCTTTTTTGTGGACAAAAAGGATCAAAATATGGAATGGGAGGAAGACACCACAGTCAGAACTCCCACACCAAATGCTTCCAAGACAGTCGAAGATTGCCTACAAGCAATAGATCAACTGAAAAAGGATTTGAAAACCAAATAAGAGAAGTGGAGGAAAAATTGGGAAGAGAAATTAAAATGATGTGAGAAAATAATGAAAAGAGAGTCAGCAATGTGACTGAAGAAAACAACATTTTAAAAAATAGATTAACACGAATGGCAAAAGAGGCCCAGAAAGCCAATGAGGAGAAGAATGCCTTAAAAAGTCGAATTTCCCAGATGGAAAAAGAATCTCAAAAGCATTCTGAAGATAATAATTCCTCCAGAATTAGAGTGGAGCGAGTAGAAGCTAATGACTTATGAGAAACCAAGACACTATTAAACAGTTACAAGCAAATGAAAAAATAGAGAGCAACGTGAAATATCTCCTTGAAAAAAACCACTGACCTGGAAAATAGATCCAGGAAAGACAATTTGAAAATTATTGGTCTACCTGAAACCCATGATCAAAAAAA
>CM053594.1:259170472-259187839 GCA_028646575.1 Pseudocheirus occidentalis | reverse complement strand
CTCACAGCTGCTAGAGCTATTAGTGTGATGCTGCAGCCCCCACCCCAGCTTTGGCTCACTGAAAGAGCACCCCAGGACCACCACTCAAGACCATGATCCCTATCCAGGCCGTTCAATGCAAGAGCCCTTGGCCCTGATCTATCGTCTCCCTGCTATCTGTAGGCTGAGGGCTCTGAAGCAGCCCAGTGGAGGCTGCTGCTGCTCCGTTCCTGTTGCTACAGCCACCTCCCACTGCTTCCTTGCCCTGGGAGCAGTTTGGCCGAACCCGCTCTTCTCCTCCCCAGTTAGCAAAATCCACTGACCTTTCACTTAGCCTTTTTTTCCTTCTGGCCTGATAAATGTGGTAACTGTGCCTCCAGTGCAGCTGATCTGCTCTCCTATAGATGCGGCTCCCCGCCCAATGCCCCCGGGCCTGAGCCAGCCAGGGTTTCGACCCACCACAGCTCCCAGACTGCTGCGAAGAGCCCTGCCTTCTGCGCTGCCTGTAGCAACAGATGCGCTTTCTGTCTTTTGTAGAGTTTTGGAGCTTGAAAATCTGTTTCGAGTCCCATTTTATGAGTTTTTTTAATGTGTTTGTGTGGGAGCTGCAGTGCTTTGCTGCTTCTACGCTACCTTCTTGGCTCCGCTCCGAACATGTTTTTTTTTTTAAATGTGGAATTTTTAGCTAAGAATGTACAGATATAATAGCAAGGGAAAATAATGGGGAATAAATAAAACAATCTATCAGTGCTATAGTAATAGTGTTTCCTGAGAACAACCCAAGTTCAAAGGAAATCTAGGAATAGCAGAAGAGGAGTTATCTTGAAGTGATGGTGACTTCATCAAAGGTAAATTATTCCATACTAACCTCATTTCCTTCTTTTATAGAGTACTTATTCTGGTGGAGCTAGAGCTATACAAATGTAATTTAAATACATTTTATAAAAACATTTTGCTATTTTTGCAGAAAATTTGGAGAATTTTAGGCTAAATGAAATTCAATTAGGTAAATTTAGAATTAGTTGAATAACTGTATCCAAAGTTATTAATGGTTGATGTCAACTCAGCTAGAAGTCTTAATTAGAATAGCCTGGATAATATCTAGGCTTGGACCTATGGAATTTTATGTTTTCATGAATTATTTATACATACATGCGTGTGTGGGGGGGGGTGTACACATACACACACATACATATAATTACTTATATAAAGGCATAGATAGCATACCTATGAAATTTATATGATCAAAAGATTCTGCAAGGGAGATATAACTAACATGTTATAGAATAGAATCAGGATCTATAGAGACCTTGACAGTTTATACAACTGGTTCAATTCCAAGAAGGTTAAGAAATAAATTAATGAATAGAATAATTTATTATGTACTTTTGTGTCAAATATTGTGTTAATCACTGGAGATAGAAATAGAAAACTGAGAAAATCCCTATTCCCAAGAAGTTCACAGTTTAATTATGAAAGGCAACACACAAATAAGTGAATCCAGCTTTGAGACAGTTAAAAAAATGAATTCCTAAGTGTATCATCATGATTGATACCAAAGTCTAGGAAGGACCTTTATGGTAATGCCTAGGTAGCTGACAAAGGTAGTATCAGAATAGATGGTTAATGTTAAAATGTTAAATGTTAAATGTTAAAATAACAAAATACCTTAGAATGCAGTGACAGGGCAGATTATAAAGAAATCCCACGATTTACCAGGATTATGGTGGGTGACTGCTTACTTATCCAAGTTCTTTTGGCAACCATATCTACTGGGGGTAGAATAACAGTGTGGGAGTGGGAGTGGTGTGTTGTTGAATGGGCCTCAATAATCACAGTTGGAAAGGGATACATGAGTTTGAGGGTCTGAATGGAACAGAGCTTTGGATTCCCTTTCAGGTGGTGTAAATGGATATGTGATCAGCATCCACCCAGGTTAGGGCAAGGAGAAAATATTTACAGAAAAGTTGAAGTAGGAAGGAACACCATAACACTTGTTCTACCAGGCTATCTGGCACCTAGATATATTCTGGATGGTGGATGGCTAAAAGGAGAAAGTCCCCCTCTGCTCCTGCCAGTGGTTGATCTGCCACTGGGAAGATAAATTTATGCTTGAATTAAAAAAAGCATAAGCATGAGGAGATCCGTTTGTATAGAAAATATCTGTTGTTTTTAGTGGACTACTAGTTCAGTATGAGGCAATAGTGTGCTATACTGTACAAAATGTTATTGTGTACCTGAAGACAATTTATAAGGTATTTATATGGTACTCCAGTGTTTGTAAAGTGCTTCACAAATGTGAGAAGGGAGAATGCTTCTAAACTCTGCTTATCTAAAACAATTCCTGGAATATTTTGCAGAGTTCTACATGTCACATTTTAGGAATGACATTGTTAAACTAAAAGGCATCCAGAATAGAGCTCCTACTATGGTTAAGGGCCATGAGATTGTACCACACCTCTGGAGATATTTAACTGAGAAGAGAATTAATCAATCACCAAGCATTTATTAAGCACCTATGATGTACTAGGCCATGTGTTAGGTAATGGTGATACAAAGATAAAAATTAAAAGAGTCTCCACTTCAAGTAGTGCCTCAGGAAAGAATGTCCCACCCTTGTAGCTCCTTCATAGGCCTAGAGGTTTTATAGGTTCTTCAACTCTCTCTTCCTCAACAGTAGTAGATTACACCCAAAAATCTATCAGATGAAAATTGGGAAGGAAAGTTCTTATTCAAATTACTCAGGGCTGTTTTCAAGGACATCCAATTTAGGGGGATGGGACTGAGCACTACTGACTATCAAGGAGATTAAAATTGTACTCCTTTCCCTATACTTATGTCAGAACTGAGAAATGCAAAAGAATTTGATCAGATTCTTCTTTTTCTAACAGAACATCATACGCTCCTGACTATAAAGCAATGATCAGTTGAAGGCCTATTATATTGATTAACAAGGTTGAGAAATTTGGACAGCAATAACTCAAAAATGTCAGGTGGTTTTCCCTTGCTTGTAAGGAAAAAAAACTTCTTAGCCATTAAGGTTCTCCACAACTGGATGCTTTTTGACATTTCCAGTCTTATCCTCTATTTGCCTAAACAAATCATGAGCTTTATCACAGTGGATCTATCTTTCAACAGTAAATTCTCTCCTACATTCTGCACTCTTGAATAGGTGGTTAACTATGACTGGTATGCCCTCTTATCTCCTCTCTGCCATAGGAAAGCCTAATAGTCTTCCAAAGCACAGCTTAAATTATAGGTCTTCCATGATATTTGACTGGACTGCCCCAGGATAAACTGATATCTTTTTCTAGTAAGAATTATTTTTTAATCGAATAGCCAAAGTACTTCAGAGAGAATAGATATCAAGGGAAATAAAGTTAGATTAAGACAGTGGAGTCATCTTTAGCTCCCCATACACAAATATATGCCTGATCCCATAGATTCACATTCCAAGTATAAAGCACAGTTGTAAAAAAAAAATGTTCTCCACTTTGATCATGGCTCTGGATCTTTCATACATTGGTATGAAAACCTCCTGTGGGAGAATCTTGGCCCAAGGTACCACTTTCTTTTTGCCTTACAGAATAAAGCCCCCAGGCCCTGCTCCTTAGCAGACAGTGTCTCAAGATAGCAAATTGTTCTAGTTAATTCCCTGCCTCTGACAGTTACAGAGTCCTCTCCTTGGTCTCTTGATCTTAGAAATATGCTGAGTTTGGAGAGTTCCTGGTTCATTCAATTACAAATTAGTTTATTCATTCATATGATTTTCTTCCTTTCATTTCCCCCCCCTCCCTTCCTTCTTCCTTCCTTCTTTCTTCCTTTGGCTTCCTTTCATTTTCTTTCTTTCTTTCTTTCTTTCTTTCTTTCTTTCTTTCTTTCTTTCCTTTCTTCCTTCCTCCCTCCATTCCTTCCTTCCTCCCTCCCTCCCTTCCTTGCTTCCTTCCTTCCTTCTTTGCTTCCTTCCTTCCTTCCTTTCTTCCTTCCTTCCTTACTACCTAATTCTTTCTATCACCACCTTGTTAGATTCTTTCTACTTCTTCTCTTAATATAATTTATTGTCTGCATCAGTTCTTTTTGAAAAATTTTGGTTTTATTTCATTTTAAATTAATTTTTAGTTTTTAACATTCATTTCCACAAGATTTTAAGTCACAAATTTTCTCCCTGTCTTTCCCCTACCCCCTACCCCAAGATAGAAAGCTTACTGAATACTCCTTCCCCAATCTGCTCTCTTATATCCTCCCCTATCCCCCTCTAATTTTCTAATAGGGCAAGATGGATTTCTATACCCCAGTGCCTGTATATCTTATTTCTCAGGTGCACATAAAAAACAATTTTTTAAAATTTATTTTTAAAACTTTGTTTTCCAGGTACTTTCCATTGTTCCCTCTCACCCCCCTCCACTGGGAAGATAAGCAATTCAATATAGGTTGCACAGGTGTAGTTACACAAAATGTTTCCATAGTAGTTATATTGTGAAAGACTAAGTATATTTCCCTCCATCCTATCCCCCCCCCATTTATTGTATTTTCTACTTTGACCTTATCCCTTTTCGAAAAGTTTGTACTTTTAACAACCCTTTCCTCCAATCTGGCCTCTCTTCTATCATCCCACTTCTTATCCCCTTCCCCCTTACTTTCCTGTAGGGTAAGATTCCCAAATAAGTGTGTATATTACTTCCTTCTTTAGCCAACTTCAATGAGAGTAAGGTTGACCCATTCCCTTTCACTTTCATGCTTCCCCTCCACTGCAACAGTTTTCTCTTGCCTTTTTTATATGAGACCATTTACCCTATTCTATTTTTTCCATTTTTCCTTCTCTCATTATATTCCTATCTCACCCCTTAATTTTATTTTTAGATGTCATCCCTTCCTATTCAACTGATCCTATGCCCTCTGTCTATGCATACATTTACACAAATATACACCCACTCACATATGTGTTTATACATATATACACCCTCCTATGCATACATATATTCCCTTCAAGTATCTTCATACTGAGAAAAATCTCATGAGTAACAGGTACCATTTTCCCATGTAGGAATATAAATAGTTCAACTTTAATAAGTTCCTTATGATTTCTTTTTCCTGTTTACCTTCTCATGCTTCTCTTTCTCCTTGTATGTGCAAGTCAAATTTTCTGTTCAGCTCTGGGTTTTTCATCAAGAAGACTTGAAAATCCTCTATTTCATTGGATGACCATATTTTCTTCTGAAGCATTATACACAGTTTTTCTGCGTGGGTGATTTTGGTTTTAACCTTAGCTCCTTTGACCTCCAGAATATCATATTCCAAGCCCTTCAATTCCTTAGTGTAGAAGCTTCTAGATCTTGTGTTATCCTGATTGCTTTTCCACATTACTCAAATTCTTTCTCCCTGACAGCTTGCAATATTTTCTCCTTGATCTGGGAATTCTGGAATTTTCCTATGATATTCCTAGGAGTTTCCTTTTTAGGATCTTTTCCATGGAGCAATAGGTGGAATTCTTTCAATTTCTGTTTTGTCCTCTGGTTCTAGAATATCAGGGCTATTTTCCTTGACAATTTCTTGAAAGATAGGTCCTAGGCTCTTTTTTGGATCCTGGCTTTCAGGTAGTCCAATCATTTTAAAATTATCTCTCCAGGATGTGTTTTCCATGTCAATGGTTTTTCCAATGAAATATTTCACAGTGCCTTTTTTCTTTTGTTTGGATCTGTTTTATAGTATCTTTATTTCTCATAAAGTCCCTGGTTTTCATTTGCTTCTATATAATTTTGAAGGAATTATTCTCTTCAGTGAGTTTTTAAAATTCCTTTTCCATCTGGGCAATTCAGCTTTTAAAGGTATTCTCCAAATTGGTGTTTTGGGACTTTTTCCATTTGAGTTAGTCTTTTTAAGGTGTTATTTTCTTCAGTAAGGTTGTTGACTCTCTTTTCATGCTTTTCTTGCATCATTCTTATTCCTCTTCCCAATTTTTCTTCCCCTTCTCTTACTTGATTTTCAAAATCCTTCTTGAGTTCCTCCATGGCCTGTAACCAATTCATATTTTTGTTGGAAGCTTTTGATGTAGGGGGTTTGATTTCATTGACTTCTTCTGGTTCCATGTTTTCATCCCTTTTGTCTGCAAACAAAGGATTACATGGTGTGATTGCTCTTCCTCTGCTTGCTCATCTAGCCAGCCAATTACGTGACTTTTGAGGTCTTTGCCATGGTAGAACTCTGCTTCCTGAGTGGAGAGATCTGTATCCTAAATTTCTGGGGTTTTCTCAAATGTTGTTAGAGCTATGAGGAGGGTGCCATATCTACAGGCACCCCATGGTCTGGCACACTGGCCACACCCCAGGACCAACACTCAAGGCTGCAATCCACACCCAAGCAGGTCAAAGCAAGAGAAATTACCTTCCGAATGGTCACTTGGTCCCCATATGATCTGCAGGCCAGGAGCTCTGGAGGCAGCCATGGGGTGGCAGCTGCAGCTGCAGTGCCTCTGCCACCAATTGCCTTGGGGGCAGGAGCCAGACTGTTCTGTTTTATCACCTTGTTCCAACAGAGTCCCCCACTGACCTTTTACTTTCTCTTTGGTCATTTATGGGTTGATAAATCTGGAAACCACCACAGCTGCTGGTAATCCACTCTTCTGAATTCTGCTCTGGCCAGTCTGTATGCTGGTGAGGCTGCCCCCTGATTTGGGACTACACGGCTCATGCAGGACTGAGCTCAGCGCCCATGTTGGTGCAATAGACCCTTCCCATCAGCTTGCCAGTTTGCCTTCAGTGGGAGATTTGTTTCTCTCTGTCCCTTTGTGGGTTCTGTATCTCTAATATTTGTTTAGAGTCATATTTTACAGGTATTAGAGGTGGTTGGGATGGGAGCTCAGACAAGTTTTTGCTTTTTCTTTGCCATCTTGGCTCCACCCTGTCTGTATCACTTCTTGATATTTAACTTATGGTACTTGGTATTTTTAGTTATTCTTTTACATGTACATATTTTATCTCCTCATTTAGGTTGCAAGATCCTTGAGGGTAGAGATTACCTCTTTTCTTCCTTATATCCACTGTAGCTCCAAGTACCATGTGGGGCACATTTTCCATTTTCAGTACTTTAAGGATCTGTGATGTGTTGGGTATGTCTTCTCCTTTTGTGAATATGGAAGTCAATATTTCTGCACATAAGTGCCTTTGAGAGATTATCTGGAAGACATAACTCAGCAGGTATTAGTCTGTGTTTAATGTATTTGCATTTTATATTCACTCATCTTTATACATATTGTTTCTCCCCAATAGAATATAAACTCCTTGAGGAGAGGGACTGATTTGTTTCTTTTTATTCACAAATACTAGGTCAATATGAGGCACATAACCTTTTACTAAAAGCCTATTGGGTCAATAAATTTAGCTAGTATGATCTTCAGAATATAGGCACAAAATCTGTTATTAAGCCTGACTTTTCAACTTAGAAAAATCTAGTGGAATCTGGAGTTTTGTGGTCTGTTCCGGTCACTGCAGTTTAAGTACTTGGTCAGCTGGAGATAATCCAGAGTAAGATAATTGGAAGCATGAAGGTCCTTAACTTCATGTCACATGAGGCTTGGTTTCAGGAACAGGAGATGCCCTGGAGGGAGACTTGGGGTAGGTGTGGGGCAGAATAACTGTCTCCAAGTATTTGCACTACTTCTTGTTGATGATGATTTCTTCCAGTTTTCCCTAGAGTGTTGAATATAAGACCATGGATAGAAGCTGCAAGGAAGCTCTTTGTTAAAGAAAAAAATTCTTATTGAGCTATCAAAAGCTGGGAAGTAATAGCATGTCCCTCACTGGAGATTGTTGGTGGATGAAGACATCTCTTTCATTTTACCCTAACAACTATGATTTACAATGTTGCATGTACAAAGAGGATTATACTACCATCTCATCCTCTGTTCTTCACTTACGTTTTTACAATGCATACCATCTTATAAATAACTGATCACATCATGTACCATCTGTAGCCAAGAAAAGTATTGTTTGATTTTTTTTGATAGCACTGATCTATTCCATATCTAATGTGGATAAACAGGCTGGTATCATCTGCAAATCACCTCAACAAATAAACTCAAGTTTCTTAATCTGTAAATTCAAGGGATTAGGTAAGCATACTTCACGCACCACATCAGTGGCAGGATTTGGACTAGATGACTTCTGAGGTCTCGGATTCCAACTCTTCATGTCCATGAGTTAATATCAGGGTATTTAGAAAAAAAGTGATAAATTCTTTATTTTATGGTCATGTCAGCATGCATTTACAAGACTGTTCTACTATTTTGGAGGAGAAATAGGTTTACTTCAATTTGAAAATAATGACCTTGGGAAAAGTTACCAAGCATAGAATAGGCATAATACATTCTTGTTCAATGAATAAATGAATGATAATTTTTGGCTATGATTTTTGATAGGTTGCACATAGGAAAATTAATAGGAGGGAAAAAAGTTTTGCCATAGTAACAAAACAAAAATATAATTTTTAATGAAAACACTATCAATAGATAACACTATTAAAGCAGCAAATTAAAATCAGTAATAATTGGGATAATTTGTTGACAAGGTACTTAACTTCTTTAGAAAAATTAAAAAAAAATCTGAATCACAAGATTTCAGTCTCAGTTAAGTGGAAACAGTACCAGATTTGTGATGAGGAATTCTAGTTTCCAATTCCAGCTCTGCTTCTTTCGGTCTGGTACATTGTTGAACACTCATTATTTCAGTTCACTTGTTTATAAAATGAGATTTGACTAGATAACATCTAATATCTTTCCATGCTCTAAATCTTTAATACAATGATTGTAGAATATTAGAATATTATTGAGGATCCTTAAAAAACTGTTTTACCACTTTTGTTAACTGATGATTAACAATTGCATACATTTAAGCTTCATTATTCTATGTATATCAACTTGACATTTAATTTATTTTTTTACAATTATTGGTTTTATTTTAAACAAGATTAGGAAATTCTACTTGAAAAAAATAAGATATCTTCAGGCATAAAATTGATTTTTAACCTTCTTACTATTTGAGCTTCCTGAAAACCTTGGTGCCTGTAATAGCAAGCACCCTAGCAAATCCAGGACGGCTGCTAACACAGGTTCTTTGATCTGCTTTACTAAAGGAAAACAACTCAGACGGGATTAACAATCTTACTTCAATCAAACATATATATATATATATCATTCACTTAGTTTAGAGGAAAAAGTCAGCACCCTGAACTTCAGAAAATACAAATGGTAATTACAAGTAAACAAAGGTTACAGACAGAGAAAATAATACAATTCAACTGATCAAGAGACAGGCCTTCTAGATGTCTGACTATTGCATATATACATAGTTAATCACCAGAGAGTGAAGCACCAATGTCTGGGTTTTCAAAGCAGGGGGTTCAATGGCTACCCAGTGTCTCATCTGGCCAAAACACACAACTCTTCCCATAAGCGAATCCCAAAACAAAACCTCACCTCAAAAGTACACATACACACACACACACATGTGCACACACACGTGGGTGTGCGTGTGGGTGTACCCTTCTTCAGGGTCCAAAGACATCACAACCTTCATAACCCACTGCCTAATTACAAATTAAAAAAAGGTGTGGGCCTTCCTGAAAAACAAGCCTCTCTTCAGCAAGCTTCTGTTGTTGGGCTCTAAGTGAGGCCCATTAAGGGGCAGGGATGATCTTCAAATTCCATTGGGCTATTAAGGGGCAGAGAAGATCTTAAAATTCCCTTATCATTACAATTTCCCTTCCTAAATTCCCATCTACAGCATGCGGGAATGACTTAGATATGGATCACTACGGAACGAATCATAGAGGGAGAAACTGGGTTCACTTGGTAAAGTAGTTTTTAAGTTTTATTTTGAGCCAAATAGCACACAAATGGACACATTTAGATAAGATACAAACTGTGGCAAACTAGGTTATATTTACATGTTTACTGGGAAATACTTCAGATATTTTCATATTAGCAGGCTTGGAGGTAAAAGTGATACTCTAACTTTGGCTCTTTTATTATTACATTATAACTCGATTATGGATGTATAATATCCCTCTTACATAGGTGATGTAAAAGGCATCATGGTGCAGTAGAAAGGGCACTGGGCTGGAATCATAAGAAATGGGATTAAGTGTAAGAACTGCTGTTTACTTGTGCTACCTGGAACAATGCCCTTAATGTCTCTGAGCACTTTGAAAATGAGGAAGATGACGCTTGTCCTATTTTACAAGCTTATAAGAACCAAATGAGATCATCTATCTGAAATGCTATGTTAATGTCAAGTATTGATTCTTCAAGTTTTTAGTAACTAGGTCCTTAAGGACAGTAAATGAAGATAATTCTCATCCATAAACTGCAATAATCATTTATTTAAACAAGAATATATAATATGAAGTAAAGATAAAAAGATCATTGTAAATAGCAGAGGAAGATTCAGCTCAAGTGACTTTAAGTCAGATTTTATGTTATGGCTTAGAATAAGAGTCCAATTAAGAGAACTTTATATGTCTGATTTGGTGGCAATACAAATGAATATTTATTTTCTATTTTTTCAGCTTTACAAGCAGTAATGTAAATATGCCTAAAACATTAAAAAAAACTTGAATCAAATGGAATATTTATTTAAACAAAGAAATTATCTATCAACCCATAGTATATTCTTGAAGCTTCATACTTTAATGAATGCCTTAAGGAGAGGCTTATTAATCTTATTTGTGGACCCATTCCCAGAATGTTTTAAAATGTATAAAATAAAATAAATAGAGTTACCAAGGAGCCCAATTGTATTGAAATATAGTTATCAAAACATATATTTTAAAAGGTCATGGGTTAAGAAAACCTGTTTCAAAGGATTACATATTTGCTTTCTAGTTTCAGTGGATTCACTGTGATATTAGGTACTATGTATTGTCCAAGGTGTATTTCCTATGTATTTTCCACACAGACTCATACACACTTCATGAAGAACAGGAATGATGTAATGTTGCTTATAAGAGAAATTAAAACCTAAGGTCTTATGTCCCCATCTATTTGCTCATTGGGCATAAAGATTTGTTTTGTTTGATCTTTCATGGTCACCTTGCAGTGATTTCATTTCTGCCACTGGGGTTGTCCTTGTCAGTAACAGCCTCTGGTCTAGATGGCATTATTCAGGAACTGTGACTTATCATATGTAAATCAAGCTGGCACAGAACCAAGTAATGAGTAGGAAGTGAGCAGTTTGTCTAAGACCCTTTCCCTAGGGCATGCAGTACAGGAATAGGCTTTAATGATTTCACACTATGAAATACTCTTCTGGTTGGGATTTTCCAGTGTCTCTCAACCTAAAGACACATCCATTAATTTGACTTATACTTTTTGTCCATGCTGTATGTCTCCTAGTTAGTACTGCAATCACTTTGCCAGGCAGCTGATATCTTGGTAATCATATGTTTCCTGATTCATTTGTTAGCCATATGTTGATATTAAACAGTCCTATAACTTGCTCATGATCTCATAGAAATATAGGCTCTGACTTGCAAGGGATCTTAGAAGTTATCTATTCCATCATCTATTTAGAGCAAAACTTATTTCTATAATATTCCTGGGGATTATCTAGTCTTTGGCCAATTACGTTCTGTTGACTGGTTATTCTATTCTTTCTAAGGTTTGACTTCTCTATTTTTTTCACGTAGTTTTAATTCTTGTAAGTTCCTTGATTGTCATTTTTAATCTTTGTTCTTCCAACTCATTAGAATGGTGATGTTCTAGCCAAACTTTCCTAGACTGAAACTAACTACAGATTCCCTTTATGGTTCTAGTGCTACTCATGAGGGCTCAGAATGTCTTTTCTCTAAATCTATCAGTTTGAGCACTCATTCAAGGGTCAATGATCCAATTAGTTCCAACTCAACCTAAATAGTACTATTTACATTATCTTTCCATCTAGTTCTCAAAGATATATAGAAAGGCATTATGTTTTGTTATCTGGTATATCTAGGATATTTCCTGTTCTACCATTCTAATAGCTGGTGTGATATATTTTCTTTTATACTCCTCCATTCTTTTTTTTGCACTCCCATTAATTTCAGTTTTATAGTATATTAATTTATGAATAGACTCTTTCCCCTTACCCTTTTTACCAAGTGAGTCTTCCCTAGTTATGAAAATTTTAAAAATTTCAGAAAAAACTAATTAATGTATTTACCACATCTTATATCACATGGAATATTTCATATTTTTTATCCGTGTACCCATCCTCAGCTCTCCAGTGAAAATAGGAAAAGATATTTTGATTTTAATGAACACATTATCTCAGCACTCACTATCTTTGTCCAAATGATTTAGTAATTCATTTTAGTATTTTTTAAATGAACCTGTAGTTTGAAAAAATAGCCCCATTCTCTTTTGAAAACTGGGCTCTGGGTTGCCCCTTCCAATTGTGGACTTTGTCTTATTGTTCACTATTCCTCAAAAAATACCTATTTCCCATAGTGTTAAGCACTACATTCTATCATTTTTGAGGCATTGTTTCTCATGAGGATTTTTTTTATACTTGACTTATAATAAATATCATTCTAGCTAATACTACATGATTTTCACCAAAAATGCTGCTACTTATTTTCCCACATCAATTTCCCTTAACACCTTCATGCACAGCATGATATAATCCATCATCTGGACAGAACCTTTTAAGCCAGATAGTTCACCTTAAAACCTAATACATTCTCTAGTGAGGATAATTTCTTGAAAGATTATTATCTAGGCTCTTCTTTTTGAACATGGCTTTCAGGTAGTCTAAAAAAATTTTAAATTATGTTTCCAAGATCTATTTTCCAATGATATATATCACATTGTCTTCTACTTTTTCATGCTTTTGGCTCTGTTTTATTGCTTCTTGGTTTCTCATAAAGTCATTAGTTTGTATTTGTTCCATTCTAATTTTTAAAAAATTGTTTTCTTCAGTGAGGTTTTGGATCTTCTTTTCCATTTGTCCAGTTCTGTTTTCTAAGGCATTCTTCTCATCCTTAGCTTTTTGGAATCTATTGCCATTTAACCTGCTCTGTTTTTAAGGTGCTGTTTTCTTCAGTTTTTTGTGTGGATCCTTCACCAAACCATTAACTCTTTTCTCATGATTTTTCTTGTATCACTCTCATTTCTCTTTCCAATTTTTCTCCCACTTCACTTACTTGATATTCAGAATCCATTTAGAGCCCTTCCATGACTTGAAACCAATTCATAATTTTTCTTGGAGGTTTTAGATGCTGGAGTTTTGACTTTGTTGTCTTCTTCTGACTGTGTGTTTTGATATTCTTTGTCACTATAATAATTTCTGGTAGTCAGAGTTTTTCCCCATTGTGTGCTCATTTTTTTTGTCTGCAAGTTGACTTTTAATTGTTTGTTAAAATAGGCCTCTGCTTCCAATGTGGAGGGCACATTATCCCAAGGTTTAGGGATTTTGTGCAGTTGTTTTCAGAGATACTTCTAGGAACCTGTAAGTTTTCAGTTCTTCCAAGGTTGGACAGTCTAAGGAGAGGTGTTTACTCACTTCCTGACCTGTTCTCTGGTCTGGTCTGTGAGATACCACAAGGACTATCTTTTTATTCTAGAACTATGAGGAGGATCCCCTCTCCATTGCTGCTGCAAACTCTGCTAAGCTAGGGCTCTTCCTTGCCCTGGAACTTCCACCCAGGACTGATACTCTGATCTGAGTATGGGCAAAGGAACAGAGTCCTGCCTCAATGCTAGCAAAGAGATCACTAGAATCTCCTAACCAGTTGTTCGACCTCCCTACCATCTGTGTGTTCTGCAGACCCTTGAAGCAGCCACTGCCACTGCTGATTCAGTCACTCCCAAGGCCTGCTCCTTGATGGCTGGAACTCTGTTCTGCTTGTGGGGCCTGCACTGAACTGCACTTCACTGCTACCTTGGCCCAACACACCCATCCTGTTGAACATCTGTGTTGTTTTTGGTATTTGTATACTGAGAGAGCTAAAAGCCCCCACAGCTGCCTGTAATTCAGTTGTTGTGACGCCTGCTCCAGATGTCTGGGGTCTGATCTATGCTTTTGCAGCCTGCTCAGTAGTGTACTTCTCTCTCAGCCATGTGCAACAGACCTTCCCTACCAATCTTGTAAATTGTCTTGGGCTGGAAATATGTTTTACTTTGTCTTTTTGTGAGTTTAGAGTCATTTTTGAAAGGTATTTAGAGAGGTTTGGAAAAGAGCACAGGTGAGTACCTGCCTTTACTTAGCCATCTTGGCTCTGCCCCATAGCTCTACTTTCAGTTATAAATTATATGCTACCTCCAATTCCTTTAGAAATTAGGTAGTATGTAAAACTTGTAGTTATTTAACATGATAATAAGAAAAAGGGCAGGGCCCCAGGGGCTGGAGATATTAATGAGTTATGAATTCCAGGGTTAATGTGATCTCAGTTAATGAGGTGGGGCATGATAGGGACAAGATGAAGTCCAGAGGAACATGAAAGAGAGAGAGAGACAGAGACAGACAGACAGACAGAGACAGAGATAGAGAGAGAGACAGATAGAGGCAGAGAGAGATCCATGAGGTACTCCATTAAATAGACATAGACCTATTAATGACTGACTGTTCTTTGTGTCAGTACACTGTGTTGATTAGATCACATTTTGATGATTTAGGTAAATTTTGGCCACTATATTTTGTGAATGAGAATTCCCACATCATGATTCCCAGAAAAGTGAAACATCTTTTTATGCCATGTAACAATCAGCTAAAGAAAATGAAGAAGCATCTGGAGAACAGAAGATTTAGCTGGTAACTACCTCCAAGGATTTAAATGATTATTATATGGTAAAGTGATTATACTTGTTCTGCTTAATCCTCAAAGAGAGAAGTGAGATGGAAACAGTGAGGAAATTACAAAGAGGAAAATTTAGACGATGTAAGGAAGAACTTTATGTGTTACTTTTTGAGATCTTGAAACAAAGGCTAGAACACAATTTTTCAGGAATTCTTTTATAGGTATATGTTGACTTAAATAAATGGTTCTTAACCTTTCATGTATCATGGACCACTTTGGAAATCTTGTGAATCATCTTGTCAGAATAATAATTTATAAGCATAATATAAAATACATAAGATTATGAGGGAACCAATTAATTGGAGAAACAGAGCTATCAGATTATTTAAAAATAAAGTCAACAGGGCCTGAAGTTAAGAACCCCAAGTTTAGATAGTCCCTGAGATACTATGCAAACGACTTATGTGATGACTTAGTGCCTTGGTCATCTATAACATTGCTTCCATTGACAAATTCATGATCCTATAAGATCACAGAATTCATTTAGCTATAGAAATGATGCTATATACAGTATTTGACCAGAAGGACCCACTTAATAATAATTCAATGATCTGTCCTTTTCTCACCTCCCCCCCCCACCTCATGTGTGTACTGTGTACACCAATACTGTGATGATTAAAAAATTCAAGAGACAATGTCTGGGTAATTAAAAATTTTCTTAATAAGACCAGCTCATTAATTAATAAAAGGATGGTTATTTGGCTGTCTCTCTTAGACCAAGGGCAGTTATGGTGGTGGACAGAGGGCTTATATCTTCTTTTGGCAGAGGAGTGGCAATCAATTCTGATGGGTTGACAATTAATGAAAGAAAGAATATTACAATAAGGGACTGAGAATGAAAACGTATCACTGTTGGAAAGAGAGACTGTCTCTATACCGAGACTACCTCCAGCCTTGGCTAATTTTGAGAAAAAAGTCTGCCTCTCCCAAAACTTAATTGAATGGAATTTTTGCCTTACTTTGAAGAGTCCTTGTAAGATCGAATTGGGTCAGATAGAGGGAACATTTACCTGACCTTCAGAGACTGAACTTTTAAAACTCAGGACTTTAGAAAAAGAGGGGAACTCCAGATCTCCACAAATCATTTGTTATTAATAATCATTTCACTGAACACATTGTAATAACTCTTAGGGATTGGTTTCCAAGTTTTTCTGTCACTGAAAAATGCATATTTAAAAATCATTTTAGTAGTGAGCCTCCTTAATCTTAGCTAGACTGCTACAAATGTTCAAGACAGTGTTTTTTGTGTATTTTTTTTCAGGAACTAGACATGAAAAAGTTTTAGCTTGGCAAGACCTGTCAGAGTTTGAATTCTCTTGTTAATAATCAGTTATTACATACTCACCAAAATAGAGTGTCAAAGTAGAAGTATTATGGAAGATTTAATATATAAAATACTATACATTTATTATTAATATATTTTTAAAATAGGACTTAAAAGAGGCAACATGGAAGATGTATAATACTTTAAAAAGGAATAAAGAGGTGGTAGGGAAGTAATATTGGTTTAGGTAGTTCTTTGTATGACCCACTAGACAGCACTGCTCATCTAAGGGAACAAGTGTTAAGGTCCAGATCAAATGACCTGAGCATGTGTGTGACTGTGGGAGAAATATGAATAACACTGAAAGGGTAATTTGATGTTAGTGTAGAGAGAGCAGGGACAATTCACATTTTTGCCTAGCCATTGCTATATAATATATATTTTAAAATTTATTTTAAAATTTATTTTCTTGATTACATCATTCATTTCCAGAAGGTTTTGAGTTACAGATTTTCTCCCCTTCTTTCCCCCACCGCCAAGCCCAAAACAGTGATCTCACTGCAAAGCCCCTCCCACAATCTGCTCTCTTCTATGTCCTCCTCCAACACCCCTCTAACTTTCTAGTAGGGCAGGGAGGGTCTCCCTACTCCAGTCCCTGCACATCTCAGTTCCCAGTTGCATGTAGTTAATAATAATTATTATATATGTGTGTATATATATATACCTATATATATGTTTGTTTTAACATATGATTGTATAGCTTTAAATTCTAGATTCTTGCTGTTCCTCCCTTCTCACCCACTCCCACTGGAAGGAGCAGCAATTCAAAACTGCAAAACTGAGTATAATGCTGTACATGTGTAATTATGTAGGACATCTCCATGGTAGACATATTGTGAGAGGCTGATTGTATGTCCCTCCTTCCTATCCTGCAACCACCCTTGTTTTGTTCTCTTCCCTGTCCCTGTCCCTTTACTGAAGTGTGTGCTTCCAGTATCCCTCCCCCCAACCCCGCCTTTCCCTCCATCATCCCCCCTTACATCCCCAACCCCCCTACTTTCCTGTGTGGCAAGATACCCAGTATAGAGTTTATGTTATTCCTTCCCTAAGCTAAATTTAATGAGAGTAAACGAAAATAAAGTTGTTAACAGGTATCTCTTGATTCTTTTATATGGGATGATTAATCCCATTTTGTCTCTCCCTGTCTCCTCTCATTCAACTCCTCTCCCACTTCAGAATTTCACCTTTTAAAGTATCATCTCTTCCTAATCAATTTATCCTGAACCCTCTATGTACAC
>CM053594.1:259116068-259168568 GCA_028646575.1 Pseudocheirus occidentalis | reverse complement strand
ATAGATATAGATATAGATATAGATATAGATAAACAACCTTTAAGAAGCATAGAGAAAATTTAAAGCTATCAAGAAGCATCCATGAGGACAGGTGCCAAACCCCACTGTGACAAAAGCAACTTGGGAAAGCTGTTGAAGTTATGTAGAAAGGCACTGGAGGATCAGTCAGTCAGTCAAAAATAACATTTGTTAAGGAGCTTCAATGTGCCTGGCACTGTGCTATGCACTAGGGATGCAAAGAAAGGCAAAAGAATATCTTTGCCCTAAGAATCTAATGATTACCACTAATCCAAATCCTCTCATCTTGTGCAAATATTGTCCTCACATAAATATTTTATGTGAATTCTTACACTGTTTTGTGTGTATGTGTGTCATGTAAATAATTACGTACAATCAAGCTATATGTTGGATAAACTGGAAATAATGATATCTAACTGGTACATGCAGTATATATCTTAAATAGCATATTTCCTAATTCCCAGAAAAGGACTTTATGTAAAGGAATTCAGTAAATAAAATATGCTGGAAGTTATACATTCTCCTCCTCATCAATTAGAAGGAAATCAAAAGGTTAAGAAAACACAAGGAGTCATAGCAGTACAAGGAACAAAATAGCAATACAAATTTTCAGAGAACTGAAAAATCAGGAAAAAAATACAAGTGAAAATGTCTGAAAAAGGAATGATTCCAAATTTTTCTGGACATTATACTTTCCTCAGGTAGTTACGAAAAATCCAAAAATATTGCAAAGGGATTTCTGGGGCAGAGCAAATGGGAGAGTAGAAGAAACACTCGGCTAACTTCTCCCGACATTCCCCTCCAAACAACTTAAAAATAATGCCTCAAATCAAATTCTGGAGTGACAGAGCCAAAAAAATGTTAGAGTAGAACAAGACGTCGTTCTAGCCCTAGACAACTTAGAATGTTGGAAGGAGAGATCTGTAACAAGGACATTCATTAAAGTGGATCTGGAACTCACATGGATGCAATGCCAATGATAGGACTGAGTGGTGGTAACAGAAATAACAGCAATTTTAGATGCTCTCGAGCCAGAAATGGTAAATGGATCTGGCAAATGGTAAGAAAGAGATTACAATGGATCCATACTAGCATTGGATGCAGAACCTTAGAAGTTGTTTGATGAATCCATTCCTACATTTCACGTTTGTTATAAGGATCAAATGTGATATTTGTAAAGTGAATAGTATATGGTACCTGCCATATAGCAGACACTATATGAATAACTATTATTATTTTTTAATTTGTCTTCGTTCTCATACCACCTCAATCTCTGATGAAAGGAAATAAATTAGCCTCATAGCTTAGCTTGGTTCTTACATAATGAAGTAGAGTCACACCAAATTCCAAGTTGAAAACCCCTACTGGACCTGAGTCTCCCAAGTCTCTTGATCTCTCTGGGTTTCAATCTTGTCCTGACAGCAATGTTAAGAAACTCTTTTTCCTCCAAGGCTATCACAATTTGATTATAGTATGAGGATTCTAGTGCCTGCACCTACAACTGAAAAGGAGAAATGAAACAGGGCACAGGTAGACCTTCCCTCCTTACCTTCAGTTCATGGAGCCCATTCTGTGGGTGAACTGGAGCTTCCCCATTTCTCAATACAACAGGAAGAGAGTGTGACTATTCCAAGCTCATGATTTTAAAGGAGTCTGTTTCCAGCTGGTTGGTTGGTTGGTTGTTGCCCTTTGTTCTTGAAAAGGACCAAAATGACATCACTATGCTAAAGTTTCAATATGTCTAATTATGGTTGATCAGACCAAGCTCAGAATGCATTATCACACATTGGGCACAAATAGTCCATGTGAACATTTAGGGCAAATATTCTAAATTTACACATTCTGCATTTCCTTTGAGATATTTCAATTCAGCTTTGCTCATAGAGCATGGCAGCTTGTCTGATGTGAGCACACCATGCAGTCCTGTGCAAGTGTCTCCCATGTCACACAATCAATTCCAAAGTTCTTAACATGGACCTTGGGAGTCTCCTTGTATTACTTCTTCTAACTTCTATGTGAATGCTTGCCCTGTGTGAATTCTCCATATAACAGTCTTTTTGTCAACTGTATGTTTTGCATTCAAGCAATGTGACCAGCCCATCAGAGTTGTGACTCTGAAGCAGTTTGAATGCTTGGCAATTTAGTTCAAGTAAGACCCTCAGTGTCTGGTACCTTATCCTGCCAGGTTATATTCAGAATTTTCCTAAGATAATTCAATTGGAAGGAATTAAGTTTCCTGGCATGGCACTTGCATACTGTCCAGGTTTCACAGGCATACAACAATGAGGCCAACAAAACAGCACTGTAGACCTTCAGTGTGGTAGTCAAATAGCTCTTCTCTCCCATATACATATGCCCACACTGTCATATATATTTATATACACATAGACTCTTCTATACACACACACACACACACACACACACACACATATATTCATATACATATATATTCCCTCAACTATTCTCATACTGAGAAAAATCTTGAGTTACAATGAGCATTTTTGGATATAGGAATGTAAATAGTTTGACTTTAATAAGTTCCTTATGATTTCTTTTTCCTATTTACCTTCTCATCCTTCTCTTGATTCTTGTATTTGAAAGTCAGATTTTCTGTTCAGCTTTTGTTTTCTCATGAAGAAAGCTTGAAAATCCTCTATTTCATTGAATGATCATATTTTCCTCTGTGTCATTATACTCAGTTGTGCTACAGAGGTGGCTCTTGGTTTTAACACTAGCTCCTTTGACCTCTGGAATATTATATTCCAAGTTCTTTGATCCATTAATGTAGAAGCTTCTAGGTTTTGTCTTACCCTGATTGTGTTTTCACAATACTAAAATTCTTTCTTCCTGACTGCTTGCAATGTTTTGTCCTTGACCTGGGAACTCTGGAATTCGGCTATATTATTCCAAGGAGTTTTCTTTTGGGGATCTTTTTCAAGAGGTGATTAGTGAATTCTTTCAATTTCTATATTGCCCTCTGGTTCTGGAATATTAGGGCAATTTTTCTTGATAATTTCTTGCAAGATGGTGTCTAGGCCCTTTTTTTTATTGTGGCTTTCAGGTAGTCCAATAATTTTAAAATTATTTTCCTGGGTCTATTTTCCAGGTCAGTGGTTTTTCCAATGAGATATTTCACATTGCCTTCTATTTTATTCACATGTTTGGATCTGTTTAATAGTATCTTGATTTCTAATAAAGTCGTTAGCTTCCAGTTACTCTAATCTAATTTTGAAGGAGTTATTCTCTTCAGTGAGGTTTTGACTTTCTTTTTCCACGTGGCAAATTTGACTTTTTAAAACATTTTTTTCTTCCTTGGCTTTTTGAGACTCTTTTATCATCTGAGTAAGTGTATTTTTAAGGTGTTATTTTCTTCAGTATATTCTTGGGTCTCCTTTAGCAGGCTGTTGACTCTGTTTTCATGATTTTCTTCCATCATTCTCATTGCTCTTCCCAATTTTTCCTCCACTTCTCTTTCATGATTTTCAAAATCCTTCTTGAGTTCCTCCATGTCATATAAACAGTTTATATTTTCTTGGATGCTTTTGGTGTGGGAGTTCTGACTCTGCTGTCTTTCTCCCGCTCCATGCCTTGGTTCTTTTTGTCCCTGCAAAAGGAATCTATGGTTTGATTATGTTTCCTGGACTTGCTCATCTTGCTAGTCAGTTACTTGACTTTTGAGCTCTTTGCCACACAGAACTCTGCTTCCAGAATGGAGGGAGCTTTGTCCCAAATTTCTGGAGTTTTTGCAGCTTCTGGAGCCATTAGCTGGGTGCCCTCTGTATAGACACCACAAGCTCTGGCTCACTGGTCACACGCCCCAGGACCACCACCCAAGACTGTGATCCAGATGTAAGCAAGTTAAAGCAAGAGTGATTAACTTCTGAATGGTCATTTGTTCCCCTGCAATCTGCAAGCCAGGAGCTCCTGATGCGGGTAGGCATCCACAGTTGCTTGGCCTTTGCAGCTTCTCATGCCAGGGCAGGGGCTTGACCGTGCTCTGGGTCCCCTTGTTCCCACAGAGTTCCACACTGAGCTTTTACTTTCTTCTTGGTGTTTATGGGTTTATAAGTCTGGAAAATGTCACAGCTGCTGTTAATTAATTCTCCTGATATCTGCTCCAGACCTGCCACTGTTCAGGCCTCCCTAGTGCCAGGGAACCACATGGCTCACACAGGTTTGCACTTGGCTCCCAGCATGGTGGGATAGATTGTTCCTATTGGCCTGCTGGGCTTCTTTCAGCTAGAGATTTGTTTCTCTTTGTCTCTTTGTGGCTTCTGTAGCTCTAAAGTTTGTTTGGAGTCATCTTTTTTTTTAAATCGTACTAAGTGATTGAAGTGGGAGCCCACAACAAGTTTGTCCTTCTTCTCAGCTATATTGGCCCCACCCAACTTGGATAATTTCACAGTTGCCTTGACCTAGTTATGGTTTTGTTTTGGGGGAGGGAACCCTTTTTCACTTTGTTAACTTATAACTTCCTTTGTTAATTAAAAATTGATTATAAAAAGAACTTTGGAAATCATCTGAAGAGAAAGTTCCCAAATTCTACAAGGTATTTAGTTTGGTCAGTTTTTCCATCTCTCCCTAATGTAGACCTGGATTCCCAACTATTCAGATCACCTGTAAACCATTCAAAACCAATGAGACTTTACAGGGGAAATTCGGTTCAAAATTTTTTGAGTACTTTTTTTGTGTTCAGCAAAAACTAATTGTAACAGCAATCAGTTTAGCAGATACTTAGGACTTAGTAATTTGGGGCTAAGTATGGAAGGTGTGAACTCTGTCCCACTGTTGAGAAGGTGTGAACTCTCCTATTGGCAGGAGGGCAGTGCTTATATACAAGCAAGAATTCCAGAGACAGAGAGACAGAATTGGAATGTTGCTCCTGGTGAAGGAAGAACCATGGAGATGAAAGCCAGTTGAGAGAGAGAGAGTTTCTCTCCCAGCATCTGAAAGCTGACTGAGAACTGAGATGGAGTTTCCCTGAGACCAGAATCTGGTGAAGGCCTCCTACAAGGCTGAGAGGGCTTGCCTGGAAGGCCATCTGGGAGGCTGATATGGGTCCTAGGGCTAGCTGAACTTGTGTAGGACTGAAGAAGCATGACCAGGATTAGACTCTGTGGCCTGGATGATCCTTGAGTTCCAGACAAGAGAAGTGGTGAAGGGTTTGGGATGTGCTGGACCCTGTGAACTTCAGTGTGTGGCAGGGACTGCCCTGAGGACTGGACAAGGACCTGAGAGCTGTCCACCTCTGAAGACTGGATGAGGACCTAGGAGCTGTCTGCTTCTGAATCCAGATGACTGCTTGGTGGATTCAGGAGGGAGTGGGGGACCAGGGATGGGGATCCAGGGAATCAGAGAGACTATCCTGAGTCAAGATGAAGAAAAGGCCTTCCTTTGGATGAAATTGAGGTTTGCTGGACACTGAGGGGTGGAGGGTTTGTGTGGTTTTTTAATGATTGTACTGGTGATTAATGATATTTAATAATTGTGAATCTAGATTAGTGACTAAGTTAATGGTTGCTCCATGAGTGGAAGTTTGATTATGGTATTATGAACTGATGAATGATTAAGTATTGATTTGCCCCATGAGTGGAAGACTGATTATTGTATTGTGAATTGATTGAATGATTGAGTATTGATTACTGTATTATGAATTGATTGAATGCTTTGTTCTAAATATTGTGGCCAATGTAGTGCAAACTATGTGGCCATTCTAATGTTAGGCTGTTATGAACACTATATTGTGATTTTCTGTGATAAGATGTAATCTTGTGAATATTATATTGTGATACATTGTGAATGTTTGCCTTGATTTGTAATGGAATAAATGGAGTGTTCACTATACTGTGTAATTAGAAAAAGCTGTTCACAGTAGCATTCTTTTGGGAATCTGCTAGTGCATGGTGTTACACCAGTTTCAATACTTGGCAATCTATGTCTTCAATTCTTATGATACTGATATAATAGAAGAAAATGGTATTTCTTTCCTGGCATTCCTTGACTTCTATGTAAATTACTCCTGAGACTTCTGTTCATTATTATTCTATTCCTCCACATCAAAATCATAATCATAGTATCTTTCTCTTTCCTACATGAAATACCAAATTCCAATGAGAAAATAATCAAGTAAAATGCTAGTCCTAGGTATCATGAGGATATTAGCTGATGGTTCCTATGTGCTATGTTCCTATAGCACTTATATAGTTCAAGATCAAATTTTCTTTTTCTTTTTTCCTTAAATATTGTGACACAATTAGTTTATGTTTAGGTTGTGTACCAGAATGACATCTAAACATTTTTTTTCTGCTCTGCTCAATACAGTGAAACACCCTTCCTCTTTCTTTTGTATAGTATAAAACCTTCTACCTGCTTCTACCTCTAACTAGAGGTAGTATCATTTTTCAAGAATCCAAATCCTTACCTTAATATATATTTTTAAAAAGAAGGAATGCAAATCCTTATCTTTGTGATAAAAAGTAAAATTCTTAGGTCTCAAATACTTGAATGACATTTGCATAATTAGTACAAGAATAAGGCATTTTCTAATAATAATTAAATTGACAAAATAAAATAAAATGAAATGAACTATCCAACTTTTAGAGACAGGATACTTTTAAAGGCCAATTCTCATATTGCTCATATTGATAACTTCTCCAACCCTTCTTAATTCTAATGCCTTCCATCTGGAATTTCCTATTTATCCTGAACTGCATATAGTTTACTTTGTATATATATATATCTGGTTGCTTATTGATGCCCCCATTAGAATATAAGCTCCTTGAGGGCAAAGGGCTGTCTTTTGGCTCCTTTTCTATCCCTAGCACTTAACATGGTGCCTGGAACATCATGGGTGCTTAATAATGTTTGCTGAGTTAGTGATTTGCTTGCACATCTCTGAGAGATAATGAAACCTAAGCCCAGAGACAAGAGACTTTTCCATAGTCACACAGTGAGCTTGCAGTAGAACAAGCACTGGAATTACTTTGGCTTATATGTAGTTATTTGGGAATAGTTCATAGTTAGAAGGTGGGGGAAAATAGGTTGCTGGGGAAAAAATGATAGCAAATCAAAAGACATAGAAAGCTGCACATATTTTCCCAGTTTTAAAGAGAAAGTCCAAATCCAACATTAAAACATGGTTGTTTTTTTAATCATTTATTTCTTTGAACCTTTGAAACTAAATTTTGAATATGACAATACAATTTCTTAATAAAATGCTTTTCTCCAAAGTACTTGAAGGGTATCTGTATAAGGGTTTCCATTATCCATTTAAAAGTGTAAATTACTGATTCATTTCATTTACCACTGTAACCACATTTGCAATTATGTAAAAATGCAATTTAAGGTACCTGGATATGTAAACTTACCTCATAATACTCATTCTGATTCAGCATGATGCTCAGGCAACAGGTCCTAAGCACACAATGCACAAAGGATAGGCTAGCTGAGTCATTGCTTTTTAGTTAGAACTTTCCCAGCCAGAGTCCAGGAAATCAATATCTGTTACAAGGTTCTGAAAGTGTTGGAAACAGTTTATCATTAACCTCCACCCACTATTCTTATTGTCCATATAACAGATTCTAGTCTCCTCAGTGACTTTTGAAAAAGAACGAATAATCAACTTGCAAATGGCACTACATTTTGTCCTGAAACCAGGTCTCAGATGTACGCTGGTGCTTCCGTCTTTAAAGTTAATGAACTCCTATCACCATAGCCAATAAATCACCTGAAATCAGTATTTGCTAGCAATAGCATTCAAAATCTATTCCGATTCTATTACTAAAAGAATAATTAATCAGATCTATTAAAAGATACATATTTTCAAAATTATATTATTACCTCTAAGAAATGGAATGAATATAAATCTACTACCTCCTTCTTCATCAGTGACTCTGGATACTGATTTTCTAAACAGAGCCTAGTCTACAATTTATATGAAAGAGTTAATTTGACTTCTCAGATTACCTGGCTGACTCTAGCAGGGTGATTTATATATTTAGAGAATTTAGCTCTATCAATATATGAATGTTATCTGGGTACACAAAACATATTTCATGTTGATAATGAATCTGTTGACACTGTTAATACATGCTTGTATAAATTTTAGTGATATATTTGCTAGAGAGAAAATTAATACACAGGAAAAGACTGTGGACTGTGACAAACAATATGTTTCTGTTGGCATATGTCCCATTTTTGTTAGGTAGAATATAGTTTTCTGTTGAGCTTTTATTTGAACAATAAGAGCACTAAACTCTTCATACTAAGTACAATGTCTTTATTCTTGTCTAAGGTACACTGGCTGCTTTGAGATCATAAATGAGAAACTTGTGTTATTCTTTGAACAAAGTTCCTGAATTCTAATTTTAGTGCTGTTGATGAGGATAAATAAATGCAATTGCAACCTATCATATTTGTTTTTTATTTGTTGTGTAATACCTAAAATGTTGTGTTGATTATTTGTTAAACTTTTTTTTAATTCTAGGCTAAATTTCTTCTATGGAACTAGGTACTGCAGTGGATATACTACCAGTCTTGGAGTCGGAAAGTTCTGAGTTCAAATATGACCTCAGATATTTGCTATCTGTGTGACCCTGGGAAATTCATTTAACCCTGTTTGCCTCAGTTTCCTCATCAGTCAAATGAACTGGAGAAGGAAAAGGCAAATTGCCCTGGTATCTTTGCCAAGAACTCCTCAAATTGGATGATGAAGAGTCAGACAAAATTGAAATGACTAAATAAAAACAAAGTAATTTCAGCTGCACTCTGTGCTTTCTGAATATAGATTCTAGTTTAAGAAGTCATGCTGGTCAAATATCTAGTAGTAACCTGAAATGGAAAGGCACCCATGCCTGACTGAATCTGAGTGTTATAGCAAACAGAAAATAACTCCCAAAGTCAGACCAGCCTCAAACCCAATCACGTAGATTTGCATTGCCATGACCCGGCCTTAGTCATATATTGATTGAAGAGTTCATTGCTGAATTTTCACTCAATCTTAAGAATTTTATTTTAATCTTACTGTCCAAATGTTTAATATTCTGTAACATTTTGAATCATGTGAGTGTAACACTGCCCTCTCCTGTTGCAGAAAGGAAGATTCAGGTCCAAAGTTAGAGCATCCAAGTTTTGTTTGATTACGATATTTTTGAATCTTCAGTCAGAAATAAACTGATAAAGAGTATTTTTTACTTGATATATATACCTTTCAGTTGCTAGTATTAGTCTAATTGAAGGTAGAGAAATGAATTCATTTAAAATTAAATCTTTGCTATACAATTTGAATGGATAGGGATATGAATAATATAAATTCTAGCCCTTTTAATTTCTATAGTATTAAACAAGAATTTTCCATTTCATTTTGGAGTTTTTTTCTGTCTATATACATACTTTTGTTTTTGTCTTTCTCTGTCTCTGTTTCTCTGTCCCTCCAAAAATCAAACCATTAGTTTGTGGGCAGGGAGGGGAATTTTTTATGATTATTTGATACAGTTATCAACTGAATAGCTTCAACTGGCACATGGAACATTAGGTCTCTGTTTTCACATATGTAAATAAATATATAAGAAAATAAATAAAATGAATTAACAGAAAGGAATGATGACAAAAATTTAGAGAGTTTTACTGAAAAAAGAGAAATGTAAGAAAAGGGCACTTTTGAAAATGTCTGCATAACCATGAAAGAATATCACTAAAAAAAGAACCTAACACCATAAAACCATAGAACACTGTAAGTGGAATGGACCTTAGATGCAATCATGCCAACCTTAGCCCAAATATGAATTCCTTTTCATAATACCTTCCTTGATCCAGACTCTATGCTATTTAGATTAATTTATCCTGCTTAAAAAGTGTTTGGGATTTTTTGCTTGGTCTTTTTTTGTTGTGATGGCATTGCATCCTGCCTGCATTTTAGCCCTCTTTTTCATGCCCTCTTGGAAGTCATAAATCTAGCACCTCAACTTCCCCTGCTCCACAATTAGATGCTCCAAAAAATTATCTAAAGACCATATGGCAGGATCCCCCAAATATGTTTCTCACTAAATCTTCCCCTTTCGTATCTATATTTTATAAGAATTCCCAAGATTTCAACTGGAGCCAATCTGTTCTCTTCTCTCACCATTATGTTAATTATGCAGTTTGGGATGACAGTCCACATTGTAGAAGAGAGGGGCAGATGAACATACTTATTTACACATTTTCCAAGTCTTCTAAGTTCTTTTCTCCCTAAACCTAAATTATGATCTCTTTCTCTCTCTCCCTCCCGCCTTCCCTCCCTTTCCCTCCGTCCCCACCCCCTCTGGTTTTGTGTATTGTTTTTGTCAGGGTAGGGGAGAGTGAAAGTACTAGAGATGTTTTCATTGAGGAAAAGTTGAGTAAGAATGGGGAAGAATATCATATTACACAAACATTCCCCAAACAGTAGAAACTCTCAGCAGAAGCAAATGTCAGAGGCTAAAAGGATCTGAAGAAGCAAGAAGAGTTGGGGGTCTGAGGAAGGTTAGTTGTCTAGTACTAACAAATGAAAGGATATGTTTCAATCAACTCTTTTTCCTCTCTCCTGTCAACCCTAGCAAAAATCTCTTTAAGCCCGTGTTCATAGAAGTTGAGAGTGATAATAGAACTTAGTGGATTATTCATCAAGCCACTTTCAAAAAATGAGAGGGAGGTACATGGAAAGTTAAATAACTTGTCTAAAGCATGTTGAGTAGCATAAACAGGATTTAAATTCAAGTTCTCTGACTCTATATCCATTAACCTTTCCACCAAAGTAAAGCTTCACCAGCATCAGCACATCAGTGTCAATAGACTATAGATCAGAAGTTAAATCATATTGACAGCACAACAACTCTATTTGAAATAGCAAAACTTAATCTGTATACTTCTAATCTCTTCCCTGGGGTTAAAGGAGGAAAGGAAAGAAGACAGAATCCAATCATTTGGAAAGAATATGAATGTCCTAGGGAACTGTGTTAGCAGAGCATTGAACCTGGTATGAATTGTCATTTAAGGGAGAGGGTATAAGGTGCCATTACTTGAATGAAGCTTGATCTGACAAAACAGTTTTCCTTGGAAGTCATCAGTTTCATTAGCATGACAGATTAATTACATTTGTCTTGTGTGGGGTGGCAAAGGCTCCTAGAAGTACCAAAAATCTAAATTCTGCTTATGAAGTAATGTTATTTCTCTTTCTGTCCAGAGAGAGAGAGAGAGAGAGAGAGAGAGAGAGAGAGAGAGAGAGAGAGAGAGAGAGAGAGAGAGAGAGAACCTGAGTGCTGTAAATGGATTTTGTTCTGTGTAGGAGCTGCTAAGGCTGGAATAAAACCAGGTTAAGTTTTTCTTAAGGTGGAGGAAAGAGACATGCCTGCTATTTGTGATAGAAATGGGTACAAGACTATAAAGAGGAAGAACTCATTTCTCTGCTCATGAGAAATGGAAAGGTAAGTGAACAGGAAATCTTTCTCTAGCTAAGTGATAATGTGAATCAATATTTTGTGTAATATATAAATGCGTATTTGTCTAATAATAGTTCTTATATGTTCCCCAATTTTGCTCTTCATTCCTCACGTTGTTCCACACAGATAAAATATCACAGGAACCTCAGTTTGACATTCATAGCCCATATATAATCAACTCTGCACAAACGGAACTTTTGGGGAAACTCCCACTCTTATCTCTTTTCTAATGTTAAAAAATGGGTAGCTGAGCCAAAATCCAGATAATCACAGAGTTCTGCTCTCTGCTAGTCCCCAGCTATTAGCTTTTCCTGATGTCCCTACATATGGACTTAAATTCTATCCAATATAGTTTATAATCTTACTCTCCTCCAAGTACCCAGTGAGTCTATGAGGGCTTTTCTTCTTCAATTAAGCAGACATTTTTGTCAAATGACGCCTAACAATACACCACCCTGGCGAGAGGAATCTATAATGTGATTATTCAGATACCTGAGCCTTATTTATTAAGCACTATTTGTAAAGTAGATACTATCAGGGATTTTAAAAAAATAAATCACAGGATTCCTGCTATCCAATGAGGAAATGGAGGTTAGGGTCCTCTTAGGAGTTTAATGCTCTACAAACAGGTACAAGATGAGAGTATATATGTCATAACTAGAGGGTAATTCAAAACACTATGTATAATCAATCTATAAATCACTTTGTGTGATAGAACCCATTACTGCTATGGGAATATGGAGAAAAGAAAGATGATTTTAGATTCCAGTTATCCAGAAAAGGAATACCTGACATCCCGAAAAAGCAAGTTTAGGATCTTTTTCGGGGGGGGGGGGGGTTAGGGACGGCGGATAAGAGGTAGTGGCAGTGAATTCAACGCAGTCGACTTCCAAAGAAGTAATTTCTTTTGGACGCCAGTGTTCTCTCAGTGTTTTCCAATGACCTGCACGATTCTGGCAGTACTTGCCTGAAGATATCTCCAGGGACCCAAGCATTCAGGCTTGTTTTTTTTTTGTTTTGTTTTCCTTCTCCTCATTAGGTTTCTCTCTGCCTCTTGCCCCTTCCAATCTAAGATTTACGCTTTTTTTTCAAAGGTGCTTCAGCAATGTGCTTTGAGTTGTGTTCAATGAGAGGTTCTGGTTAGTCTCTTGCTAGTAAAGGCTGCGCTTCGAAGACGTGGCACGGGAGCCCTAGTAGGGTAGAACTGGACTCGCCCCATCCTTCACGTCCAAATCTGATTCCTTCCTATTTCTTGATCTTCTTTTGAGTTAAGCAGGAAAGGGACTTGACGGGATCATTACTCCCCTAATAAATGATGCAGCTTTACTCAAATCCTCTGGTGAGGAGGACTTTTCCTAAGGCTGAGATCACCCAACTGTAAATTATGCCCAAAGGAGAGAGCATACAATGAGGTTTTGTGAAGGAAAGAAAAAGACCCCACTTTCCTTTTCTATTCATCCCCATTCTGGATCTTGTCTTTTTTTGTTTGTTTTGTTTTGCTTTTACATAGAAAAGCTATTAGCTCTATTTTCTCCCTCCTTCGCGATCTCTGCCCCCGCTCCCCTGAGCCTTGTTTGTGCGCTGTTTCACCCAAGTCCAACGACGATATACTCTCCCAATGTCCTCTTGAGAGTGAGGACCCCCTCTTCCTTACCCTCTACCCCCTTCCCTCCCCCCCTTTCCCCAACCAGTCTAAGGAAGCGTCTCCATAGAAGCACTGCTCTCCCCTGCTCCCTTCCCTCCTCCTCTCATCTCCCTCCATCCCCCCCTCCCCACGCTGCCAGGCGCTGACCACACCCCTCGCCCGTTGTCCACTGTCCCCGGGACGGTCCGCTGCCACTCTGTTGGTGTTGGGGTTTCGGGGCTAGAGGCCGGGAGCTGTCAGACCGCCCATGCGCGGAGTCAGCAGCAGAGGAGGCTGCGGGAGCGCGCAGGAAAAAAGGCAGAAGGGCAGATCCTCCAATGTAACTCTCCTACTGCTACCCCGGCGCCTGTGGCAGCAGGAGCTGCAGCGGCGGGCGGCAGCATCTCGCCGTCCCAGAAGCTCCACCATGCTTCTTGCTGTCCAGCCACTGAGCAGAGTCGAAGGGACCCTTGTCTCCTGTCCCCCTGGCCAGCGCCTCTAGGGCTGACAGCTTATTCCCCCTGTCCACACCGATTCTGAGAGGACTTTTCTTTCCTCTTCTTTTTGGCTTTGGCATTCGGGAGCACCAGGCAGCCAAGTGGGAAGTGGGCTACAGAAGAAGGTCTAAGGAAGCAGCTGCACAAGTCGGGGCCGGGCTCTGGCCTGAGACTGGCACCAATGTGGCAAGAAGCGATGAGAAGGCGCCGCTATTTGCTGGACAGGGCAGAGGCTGCCGCTGGTGGAGGCGGCAGTGGCTCAGGGTCCGGGGCTGGAGGCTGTGGCGGCCGGCTGCACAAGTCCCGGGACTGGCTCTACGAGTCCTACTACTGTATGAGCCAGCAGCACCCACTCATCGTCTTCCTGTTGCTAATTATCATGGGCGCCTGCTTAGCCCTCCTCTCCGTCTTCTTTGCTTTGGGGCTGGTAAGTCCCTTTCCTGTATCCCCACACGCGCTCCAGCACCCCAAATCCTTAAGATCCTCTTCCTCTTTGGGTACTACGGCTTTCCCGTCCACTCCCTGCCTTTTTCCCCTTCTGGAGAGCCAACCTCCATAGACCAGACTGTTACCTGGTTGAGCCTTTTGCCACTCAGTCTTGTCCTAGCTGCTTGAACATCTTTCCTTCTCTACGTAAATCCCCATCCGCCCTCCCCTTCCTCTCTGGGTCTCTTTCTCTCTGCTCTACTTGAATATTGGTTCTCTTCCTGGGCCAAAGAAGGGCTTGTGGAAAGAAAAGTTGTCTTGGAAGGCATTAGACAAAATAAAGTTGCGGAGTTTTCAAGAGGTCTATGGTCAGGGTGGCAGAACTTGCTTGATAATGGTGCTTTTTCCTCTTACTCTGAGTAGGCTAACACCATTTTCCCAACCAAGTCGAACAGCTTTGAACTTAGAATGGTCTCAAACTCAACAAATTCTATGTACTTGCTTCATCTATTCGTTGGCTCCTAGTTTTTCCATTGGTACAATCACCATTGTGGCATTTTGTAATGTAAAAATCAGTAATTGCAAATGAAAAAAAATCTTACAAGAAAGAGGATGATACAACTCTAGCATGGGAATAAAAGGAAAATTTGTGAAATTTTCGTGGTCAAATAATTGGTAATGAAATGATATTCAAAATGAACCATTACACAAGTTTCATGAGAGACCAGTTTGTCCTATTTACTCTTTTTTTAGTGCACTTTATAAATCTGGCTTTCAGGATTATGGGAAATAAAATGCCTCAAAAATGATGTCGATTGCCAAATTATATTTTCAAACAAAAATCTATAGCTCTGTACACTTGGATTGAATAGAAAAGGCAAGTCTGTAGAGGGCAGTAAATTCCTTTCACTAGTTCTTTTTCTTATTTACAGTTCAAAGTTTTACTCCATACAAGGATAAATATAGGATTTGTTCTAAGTCATGTATTGTTCTAAGACATGTTTTGTTATTCTGCTATTACTTCTCTTTTATCTGTCTTTGTCTCTTTTTCTGTCTCTCTCTTTCTTCGGGCTTCTCTTCTTTCTCCCTCTGTCTCTTTCTGCCTCTGTTTAGTCTCTGATTCTGTTCTTTGTCTCTGTTGCTGCCTCTCTGCTTTCTCTCTCCATCTCTTTCTCTCTCCATTCTACTTGATATTTTCTGACTTAAAATGTTCAAGGCTCCATCAAAGAAAAGGATACTTCTTATTTAGAGAGAAATGGGGCAACAAAGTGTTTGTTTCCTTTTTTTTCCCTTGGTCAGGTGCAATTGAAAGCTTCCTTGGTGTTTGGAAGAGTGTGTGTGTGTGTGTGTGTGTGTGTGTGTGTGTGTGTGTGTAATGTAGCCGGTGCTCTCTTTTTACTTATTGGTGATGCTGAGTGTTTACTCCTTTGTGTTTGTTTAGTGAGGCAATACAATCTATTTTACAGTCAAGATGACACTTTTGGTTTCTTGGATAAGAGAAAGGCAATATGAAAATCAAAGTATAAGGGAGTGGATATTTTGGGATCAGTCTACACATGTGAGAGTGCAATAAAAATCTAAATGACAAAAAGACCTAACATTCCTACTGTCTGTCTGCATAGGGCAGTTACTTCTGGTATTCCTTCTGTAGGCTATTTTGGCCAAATTTTAAATATTTCTATTCATGGTGCATTTATTTCTTTCACTGAAATATTATTCTCTAATCACAGAACTGCAAATGATCTCAAGTGATACTTCATTCTCTTCTTGACAGTCTTGAAAACCAAGTAGTTAAATATGTGTGTGTGTGTGTGTGTTATAGGTTTTATTGCCTCAAAGGAAGGAAAATCCATAATTTCCCTCAGTAACTCAATACATTAAACAGCTTTCTCCTTCAGGAAGTTCCTGCTAAGGTCCAGTCCTAAGTCCATAATGCTCATTTGTTTCCTTGTAAGTGGGAATGGAGATCAGATGACCATGTATTTTTAGTTTCCATTTATATGTGTAAAGGCAAGTATGAAATCGGGCTCTTTTAAATCTTGTCCTTTTCCTGAATAAAATATTCTTATTAATTTAACCTTTTATCATGTAAACTGCTAAAAGGTCAATGAACATTTTTGGTGTGGAATTCGATCCAAATTATTTCTTTAATTTCATTTCACTTGATTTGTGAACTAGACCATAGATATAGTACTGAGAGAGATCACAAAGTGCATCAAGTTCAAAGTATTTATTTTATAAAGGAGAAAAAGGAGGCCAGGAGACTCACTAAATGTCACACAATCCAGAGATAAGATTGAAATCCAGGTCCTTTCCTTCTGCAGCCAGGTGTGCTTCCCATTGTCCAACAAGGCAAAATAATTTCTATGTATCATGTTCTGTTTGGCTATTATACAATTTTTCCCCCAAATGTTAGTGATAGCTTTGGCAATTATTCTTTATTTAAAACCATTTATTCCTAACTTATAATTTTTAATGCCTTCTGTTGCCTCTCACTTTAGAAAATTTGTAAAGAAATCATAGAGTCAATGAGTAAAATCAAACATGGCGATATCAATCTATTTTTTATGACCTGCTTCCATTCTGTGCCACCCATCAAAGAAATCCACTTTAGTGATCTCTCTTGTTGCAGGAACCTAAGACTTTGAGAAATGTGGCAGCTCTATTTGACCACTGAAAGCAGGATCCTGCCTGAATTTTCTTACTTGAAAAATCAGATGAGAGAGAAACAACTCTTAAATGAAAAGACTTGCATGATTTTCTTAAACCAAACCCTTTGAAGGTGCTAAGACACGGGAATTCTGTTACCTTGTGATTTTTTTTTTTTGTTGTTGTTGTTAAGACGTCATATTAAATCTTATTATAACTCAAAGTCAGATGAAGTCTAGTTTGGGAGATTCACAAGAAGAGGAAGTTTCATTTGAAGTTGTAGTGCTTTCATGGACCTAGGATGATTTCTTTGTAAGACTGAAACAAAATTTGTCTTTGGAGACTTCCACCTCAGGATATTGAAATATTTCCTTTGGGATATTGCCCAGATTTCCACCTTAAAGTACTTTACTAGAATAGCTTGGCTCTGATGTAATTCAGGAGCTAAGCAGATCTATTTTTTGCTGCCTGAAATCTTGGACTGTTTCCTTATTTTCCCCTGAAAGTGTCTGATTTAGATTAACAGACTTTCATCAGGTTTTAATAGTAGAAAAAGTCTAGCCAATTCCTTAATAAACAACTATACTTTCTTAGAATATTTGATTTGAAGCACTCATTTTAGAATTTTTCTAGCACATAGTAATGTGTGTGTGTGTGTGTGTGTGTGTGTGTGTGTGTGTTTCTGTGTGGGTGACTTTGCTTGTGGTGTGAAATGAAATAAGTAATGAGACTATAATTTCATCTTAATTTAGCATTGTTATAATTTTGCAGGATTTTGAAAATATTTCACTTCATTTCAATAAACAATTTTTTATTTATAAATTATTTGGTTAAGACACTTTTCAAGTAGTTTTAGGTATAATTTGCAAATGAATCTAAAGTACAAACCACAATGCTTAATTATAATTTTTCTCATTCCTTAAAATTAACTTGACTATTAAGAAAAATTTTATTTCTTGAAAACTATCTGAAAGTTTAAAATAATATAACTAGAACTCATAGTTTGTCCTCAATATTCAAATTGATAGACAATTTACTCTTTACAAATGGTAATGCATTTAATGCAAAGATTCAATAAGATTGAATTTTAGTTTATTTCTCCATCTCCTCCCAATTATCTTTTTTCTTTCCTTTTTTTAAACCTACTGCTGCTTACAGGAATGTGAATGTAAGTCCAATAAGTAAGGACCTTGTTTCTACTTATTTAGATCTTTTCTACATAGATTCAGGTTTGGAATAAAACCTTGACATGATCTTTTGACAAAAGGATAAAATACCAACTACACCCATTTGGCCTTGTTTTCAGAAAAAAAAATTATACTAAGATGCAGTTTATGTTCCAAGTTGAGATTAGAAATATAGTTCTTATCTTGACAAATCACATTAAAAGCTATACCTTTTGAACACTTATAAATTTTTTCTATTGAATTTCTTTTCTAAAAACCTATTGAACATTTTGTTTTCAGTGAATATAAATTGATGGAGTTTTCACAAAATCATTGGGTCTAAGGCAGAATAGAATACTAATGAGAATATTAAATAGGGAAGTCCAAGTAATTTGGTAATTTGCATCATGCCCATCTTAAGCTATCATTCTGTCTTTCAAATTCATTTTTTCTCTCCTTATTCTCTAATGTATTTGGAAGGTTTGGAAGCAATATGAAGTCTACCTTCTTCCTTGACCACTATTAGATGGGATAATAATTAATTCTTATGCCTCACTTTAGGGTTGTTTTTTAATAGCAGAATTAATTACGTTTTGTGTTTATTTTATATGAAGATCGAAAGCTTATTAAAATAATCAGTAACTCCTAATAATCAAACCCTTAAAGGAACTGAGATGTTCTTTCTGTAATCAAATAGATTTTTCTTCCAGATGTGCTATTGTGAGAAAGAGGAAATAGAAATTTTGTTTTCCAGATGCAAGGTGGGAGAGGAAAGGGAAAGACAGAAGGAGAGATTGGGTTAGTATGCACAAAAAAAAATCCCTTATTGAAAAGAATTCTGTGTACAGTTACTCTGTCTTAGGTATAGGTGCAAATTCTCAGAATTTTCACTGGGCAGGCACAGGGGATAGGATTATGATTGTTATGGATATTTTTGTGAAACATTTTATATAATTTTTGGAAAAACAGATGTGTCTCATTGATTCTCTTGCCTGAATACTTCAACTATCCCTTTTCATCTAATTGAATATTCCTTCCCTTGACACAATTTATAAGTCTATTGTGTCTCATCCTATAATCTCAGTGACTGTGACTGAAAAATAAATTTTGTTTTCTGGCAAGCTAATTGTCTGGTGATTATTTGGCCAGGCCAGTCTTTGGTTATCTGCAAGTTCCTATAAGCTAGCTGAACCTGCTCAGGCTTTCCTGGGATAGCTATTGATGGAATTCTCATATGGTCTACACAATGAGGAAGGAAAGCTGAAATGCCTATAATTTGTTGCTTCTTGAAGAGTTAGAAGAGTTGGACAGAATTTAACTTGTTTTAGAAATACCTTTGTAATATACCATTGGGACATAAATAGGTTCATAATTGTTTGCATTAATTTCATGCCTTCCTCATCTATTTTTTTGAAATTTCTAGATTGAACTTTTGTCACATTAAAATACACCTCAAAGCTGATTGTACTTATATAATTCATTTTTTTTCATTTTGTGTATTGTGAGGTGGTGTTCATATGTGAGGTTGTATATGTGTGTATGTGTATGTTTGTGTATTTTCAAAAATATGATAAATATTTTCCAAAGTCTGAAAGTTATAGCCATTATCAACTTACCTTTGTGTTTTAGAAAGATTATCTTCAACACTGTGTACATTCCAGTAAGAACTCCAAATAGTCCTAAGTGAAACTCTGTAATTCTCTTTAAATATTGCAACATTCACCTTATCTTAATGTTAAGTTAACAATACCGCAGGGGGAAAATGTGCCCCATTTTACTTTTAACATGACTGTGTCCATGACATTGATGTGGTTTCATCAATAATTACTAGTGACAGGAAATCCCAGGGTGGAAGTTAACATGTTTTCCATTTTATAATGAAACTAATCATGATAAAGGGAAATTCACTGTAAGGTGGTTCTGTGTTGCACCACCAAATTGTAGACTCAGTTACTGAAGTGCCAAAATAACAATATCATACAATTACCCTAAGTATTTTGAGGGCAGTGACCAATTCTACTTTATCTTTATAACTTCTAATGCCTACTAATGTAGAAATGTACTTAATGAATATTTTTAAATGATATGAATAAGGTAGTTTTACAGAATGGGTCCTAAAGGCATTATTTTTCCATTCATATTGCTTTCATTCCAGATTTCCTCCTTACTCAATTCTCTGCAGATCCAAATCCTTCCCATATTTCCAAAGACAAACTCAGCTCCCTAGTCCTGAAAAGTCTACAAAACACTTTAACACATTGTTTTGCCTTTCATATAAATTCCCACAGGATTGTCAATCAGTATCTAATAGATTTAGCACTTCAGAGGAATTTAGAGGTCTTCAAATATACCTCAATCATTTTAAGTCAGGAAACTGAAGTCCAGAAAATTTAGATAACTTCCCCAGAATCACAGATAGAAAAGGTCAGAGTTTAGATTTGAACATAAGTCCACTGACACAAAACACTGTATTTTCATCATGCCTCTTTTAATGTGACACATTTTAACTGTAATTAGGGTGGCATAACTGAGGCTTTTGCCCAGAGGTGCTGAAATTTTGGGAATATATATATATATATGTTTGTATGTACACACATACATGTATATATGTACATATATGTACATATATGTATATAACAACTATGAGGTACATTTTAATGTAAAAAACACCCACCCAGTGTGTGTGTGTATGTATGTATGTATGTATGTATGTATGTATGTGTTCAGCAGAAACAACTGAGTTTACTACCTAGTTAACAAGAATAATTAGTTTAAAATATGATATCAAATAGTCTCCCTAATCCTGGGAGTTTTATGGAGTTGAGTTCCTAAACAAACTGAACCTGCTCTAGAGCAGAAACCCAGGTGAGCCTTTGCTATAAGTGATGTTGCAGGGTCTTCTGGAATATCTTTTTCCCCTCCATTTCACTAAACTAGGATGTATCCCCATTCTTTCTTGGGGCCTTGTGTTCTAAAATTTGATGTCCCTTTGAATTATCCCTGTTTTCCCATTCACTTAATCCCTTCTTCATCTCTGTTTGCCCTAAGGACCAGAAATACTAGATATTGCAGTGTCCATAATTATATTGTCTGAAAATAATTGTATACTTTTATGTGTCTTTCTTGCTTCTTACCTAGATTATAAGCATCCTTGAGAGCAAATGTTCCATCTACTACTCTCTTGTATCTTCAGTACTAAATAGCACAATTTTAGAAACATGGTAGAATAATCATTAATTGATTGTGAGATTTTGTTTTCCCTTAAATTACTAGCACTAATCAGTTTTACTGGAGAGGAAGGTATTCATAAAGCTGCATGGTGCTGTGATTTGGGCTGCAAAAGAATAGTTATTTGATTAATTTTAGAGTGTAGAGAATAGAAAATAGAGTTATTTTGCTGTTTATGTTATAAACATTTATGATTTTTTTGGAATAAGTAACTAACTTATTAATAATAATTAATAATAACTTGTTATTATTAGATGAAGAAACCCTCTGCACCAATGCAGTTTGGATACTGCCTGCAACTTTAAGTCTTTGATGCCTAGGGCTGTAGAAGTTAAATGACTTTCTTGGACATAGTACCAGTGTGAGTCAGAGGTAGGATTTGAACCCAGCTCTTCTGGACTTCAAGATTTCACTATGTATTCCATGTTGTCCCTCTGATCTAGACCAATTATGACTGGTTAATAAAACAAATCTTCAGTTTTTCAATGAAACAAGATCATTCTGATTCTCAAAATCATTTTCAATTTCACCTATGTGAGAACTTACTCCCTCCATTGACACAGTACAATCCCTCCACATCTTAGAAAGGTTGTTTCATGAGTTTCTGAAAACAAAAAATAATCTTTTCATGGTTAGTCTCTTGGTGACAAATCATTTTGTTTGCTCAGCAGAGTCTAGTTCACTATGTTCTCATGCAAAACTTTTCCAGTTCAGAAGCTACAATACTTCCCTGACAGTATCCAAGAACCCAGAAAAACAAAAGGACATACCATAAAGAAGTGTAGGGTTTTAATGAAGACAAGAAAAGGAAACTAACATTTATTAAGAACCTACTGTGTGCCAGGTACTGTGCTAAGTCCTTTGCACATATTATCTCATTTGATCCCCCAGCAACTCTGGCAGCTAGGTGCTGTTATTTTTCTCATTTTGACAATTGAGAAAACTTGGGCAGATGGATACTAAAAGACTTTCCCAGCATCACATAAGTAGTAAGTTTCTAAGGCCAGATTTGAACTCAGATCAGACTAAAAATTGTATGGCTAGCTAAAATTGAGAAGACATTTATTGTTTTACATTTTCTCCCCATCCAAAAGTCTTCCCAAACTGTTAAGAAGTAAAATTAATTGGTGGGGATTTGTTTCTTCTGGAGAGGAATACTGCATATCATTTGAAGTCAGTGCCAACAATTAGGGAACCAATAAGAAAGTACACAAGGAAGAAAAACAATGTGTTGGGGTGATTCACAAAATGGATAATTACTCTCTGAAAAATCAAATATTGACTGTTTATATAAGAATTTCCGATTCTATTTCAGTTTAATAAGGCACATATTGACCCTAGTATTCCTCAAATCTATTACTGTAAGTTAATTTTATACAAACTGTCTAAAAATTAGTTAAAGAATTTTATCTGTGGTTCTTTAGTTTAGATTTGAAAAGTCAAACAATTGGTAATGTTGGATTTAAGAGAGAATTTTTTTTCAGAATATACTTGTCCTTTCACTAATCCAAATCCTGTCCTTTCACTAATCCAAATTTTTCCCAACATTTTGCTGGCAACACTATCTTGACTAAATAAGAACATAATCAAATCACAGTAGGTAGAATGAGAACAGGGCAGGTTCAGGGAGATTGTTCTACTGGCTTGGTACTACCAAGAAATACAATCTTTTCAAACTTTCTTGTTGCTTTGGCTTAACTTCATATTACCTTAAGGAAACCTTAGATGAGAGGGAGATATGTTCTGTGTACTTGTTTAGCTGAGTTTCAAAGAGTAATTTAGGGGTGCTTTTTCCTGCTGTTAACTTCATGACAATCCTGATTCTGCATGAATAGAGCCAGGAAGAAAGTAAGGAGCCAGAGTGAGACTAGTCAAGACTTCTCCTTAGAGCTCTTACATTTACCTTTATAAAGGGGATTTTAGGGGTTCCAACAGAGATGAATTTTGTCATCACTACTAAACGCAGTAGGCTGCACCTTTCTCTTACCTAGGTCTTTCTACACCAACCCTAACTCACATTCTGTCAAAGATTTGGGGGATGAAGAGGAACAGAAGGGAGGAGAGAGGAGGGGGAGATTATCTACTGATAGACAGAATTTTTCCAACTATTTCTTAAGCTCAGTGGTGGTTTCGTGATCAGAAGGTGGAGCAGATTTCATAGACCAACCAATTGACCAACAAACACAGAGTAAAAAAATGATGCAGAAGCAGTCTCATAGACCAAGATTGCCTCAGCTTTTTGCAACTAGAAAGTTTAGGGGGACACATGCTGAGTTTTTCCCTTATTTTAGCAGTTCCATCATTTTAAAATTCTGCCTGTTATATGATTGTTGGTTTCTTTATTGACTGTCTTCAAATTGTTTCATTGACCTAAAATTGTCATCTTTAACAAACATGAAAACTTTAACAAGAAATTTTTGGTCACAGATCCAGAATTCCCTTTAAAAGAGTATGGCATATATAGCAAGACATTCCCTTTAATGTCATGCAGATGGCTAATACAAAAAAAGCTCGAGTGTGTGTGTGGGGGGGGGAATTCAATAAGTTACAAACTAAATTCCTGCACTAATCCATAGGAGAAAGTCCCTTTTTACATTGCTTTCCTATCATTTTGACCATTTATAGACCATGTAAACTGATCCTTGTCCTCTTCTTTGGTTCCTTGATGGAGATGATAAATCAATGCTCAATGTAACATGGGTACATGATTACAAGGAACTAGAGAGAGAACTACAAACTTGTTTTTCATCAGCCAGTTAGTTGTTTGCATGTTACTGATGGAGTTAACTTTAAGGTGAATCAGAGCTCAAAGGTCCTGTGTTTCATTCCTATGTTCTTGCCCCAAAGGAATATGTTTTTTTTAATTCCATGTGTCATTGACAAAACTATAGACATCAATAAAAGGAAAAAATAAAATATGCCAAGCTATCAATGAGTTGTAGATATTACATATGAAGTAGAAAATGACAGACTAAAAACATTATTAGAACAAAATGAACAGTTTGGGTTATGCAGGAACTTCAGAAACCATCCAGCCAGAGAATCAAATGCAAATAAATTATTATTTAAAGAGTAGCAGTGTGGCTGAAGATAATATAGGGTTGAATTTTAAGCCTCACTCCTCATCAACTTATTGAAAACCTGAATGTGACCTTTCTTTGTTTCTTTTGTCATAAAATGTATAGAACATAACTGAAACAATGTCCTAGCTGTTAGAATGAAGTAACATACTATAGCAAAGAGGCTGGGTCAATGTTTTCAATTCCATTTAATTTAGCAATGAACATTTATCAAGCCTAACCTGTGTGGGAAATTCTAAATGTTCAGTGCTAGGAAGGGAATCTGAAGCCAGAGAGCAGTATGTTGGTTTTGTCACAAGAGTCTTTTATCATATAATAACCAGAGATTGAAACTGTAGCTAAGACATGGTCTTGACTCGCAGAGTTTACAGACTAGTAGAAGACTGTAATATCTTTACAAAAGCTATGCTAAAAGATAAAAATATATAGTACACTATATTAAAAATAATATGTAGTACAGTAGATAGGTACAAACTAAGTTCATTTTGATGACAAAATGATAAGTAAAGTACATTGAAACATGTAGAGGGCTGCATGACTACCAAATTGTGGCAAAACTTTTACTGTATATTTCAAGTGTCTGGAATCAGGTTGTTTCTTCAAAAACAGTGAGTGTTTTCATTTCTGTCGTTCTTCATGCTGTTGACAACTCAGGGTCACAACTAACTGTGATTTGAGTGTAGAAAAAAACATTTCAGAAACAAAATATAGGTCACAGATAAAGATTGATTGTTACAATTCCAGGAAGACCTTCAAAATTATTTGAGGTAAGCAACAAAGGAGAAAAGGAATTATTGAAAATACAAAAATAGTCATCATTCTTATAGAGTCAGAAAAGTCCTTGGGAGAAAGCTTTGAGAAAGGAGGCCAAAGGGAAAGAGGGACAGATGGATAAGAGGATTACAAAGAAACTGAGAAGTCAGGAAAACAGTCATAAGGGAAAGAGAATGAAAAGCAGAGAAAAAAGGGGGTTGTGAATGGAATTGAAAGAAAGGGAGGGAGAAAGAAAAGTGAGACTTGAGTTTTTTCACATATTCCACATGATCATCTATGATTGTACAAATAATATTTTGTGGCTTTTGTACGATGAGTCATCTAAGACATGAATTTTTCTTTGTGTATTATCATGCATTTTTAAAGTCTTTCTAAGTGCTTATTACAGTTCCCAGGCTGGTATTAGACATACAATAAAATATTTGTTAAATTGAATCTTAGTTGATTGATCATCGGATAGAAATTAAAGTGAGATATTGTAAAAAAAATAAAATGAGACTACATTAATTGAATTTGTCTATTTTACTTAAAATTTTTATTAATTATCAGATCTTGAAAGATGGTGAGATATGGTATAGTACTACACCTGTTTTCAGGAATAAAAATGCTTTCTTTTTATTCCTGCTGTCCTACTACAAGGACTATTTGTTAGGAAGCAAGTAGAGCACAGATAAAACAATTAAGCAAAGTATGAAAACTTCAACACATCAATCCTTTGCCCTGGTCTTACTAACCTAACTGAATCTTTAAGCCTTCACTGTACCTACCCAAAATGATAAGACTTACTTTTAAATTTTCATGAAGGTGAATTTCTTATCAGCAAGAATATGTCTATCTATAAAAAGTAATTTTGATAAATGGCCTTCTTTATATCATCTCATTTGTAAACCATAGGTGCCTGTCTTCTCCCAACTTTGGAGCTGGAGCCAAATAGCAAAAACTACAACAAAAGATAAATCAAAAATTGTAGGTAATACAATAGTTTAGTTCCAAGTAGCTAGTGGGTTTTGCAGTGGATAGAGTGCAAGGCCTGAAGTCAGAAAGACTAATGTTGATGAGTTTAAATCTGACCTTAGACTTTTACTAACTGTATGATCCTGGGCAAGTCACTTAACCCTGTTTGCCTCAGTTTCCTGATCTGTAAAATTATTTGGAGAAGGAAATGGTAAACCATTTCATTATCTCTTCCAAGAAAATCCTAAAATAGGGTAATGAAGAGTTAGACATGATTGAAACAACTGAATAACAACAAGAGTCCTGACATGGCAAGGAAAGGATAGCTTGAGTAGAAATTTTCTATCCTTAACAACCATGATGAGCTCTTTACAGTATGGGTTGATTTGGTTTGAAATTAGATTACAAATTCCTTGAAGTCCACTTGAATGCCTTTTGTAGTAACTGGCCAAGAATAAAATGACTTGACAAATTATTTATTTTAAAGGTATGTGCATGTATGTGCATTTAATAATAGATACATATTACTATTCAGGTAGTCCATTAACTACAAAATAAAATAATCATGTTGTAATTTAGGTTTTACATGGTACTAAGACAGTGAAAGGTAGGGAAGGGAATAAGCATTTATAAAGCAGTTCCTATGTGATTTATGGTAAGCTCTTTATAAATATTGTTTTATTTGATCTTGCATCAACCCTGTGAGGTTAATGTACTGTCATCTCCATTCTTTAGGGACTTTCCTAGGGTCACACAGCTAGTAAGCATCTGAGGTTGGATTTGATCTCAGGCCTTCCTGACTTCAGTCGCAGAACTCTATTCATTGAATCAACTGGCTTTGTTAGATTTTTATATATTTAGACAGACAGATGGATTGATGGATGGATAGATAGATAGATAGATAGATAGATAGATAGATAGATAGATAGATAGACAGATAGATAGACAGATGGACGATGTACAATTATAAATCAGGGTAAAAAGATAAACAAGAATAAGATTCCATGTGGATAAAGAAGATATAGAACAGAAAGTCAATCAATCCACAAGAATTTATTAAATACCTACTACAGGCCAGCATTCTGCTAGGTTCTAGGGATAAAAAACCAGTAATGAAACAGTCCCTGCCATCAAGGAGCTTATGTTCTATTGAGGGAAATAACATACCCATATAGTAGGTATTAATATTTACTTATGCAACTGAGCTACTCACCCATCCCCTACTTATATTGACAAGCCGAGAATGTCTGCTGTAACTCCACTCCAGAGACCTAGGGATAAAACTGAAGTGTTTGGGACTTGTTTTTCTAAGAATCTTTATCAATATTCTTCCTGCCATGATTATTGGTTGATATTAGTCACACAAGCTTAACATAAACTTAAGGTATTATAGTTAGAACAATTGGCACTATTTCTACTTCCAAGTTCATGACACACTCTAGATATATGTTACATCAATATATTTTACATAAAATATTTTGAGAAAATTGAGGCAGAGAGAGGCTAAAGACCTTATAGTTACAGAACAAGAATAATGGGACTGGAGAAATAAACAAATGTAAATAAATAAATATGTATATATGCACACACAGACACACAGATGTAAACATATGTATACATACACACCTATATTCATGTGTGTGTGTGTGTGTATCATGGTCCAGATATTCCATTAATGTGTTATATTAAAATTTGTATATTAGCATATATAATATATTACATGCATATAGTATGAGAGAGAGAATAAATCCATGTGAAATAGTTTAAAACTTAGAAAGAATATGTGACAATGGGTTGATACATCTCTGGTTTTTGGAAATTATTTTTTCTGCTTCTCCTGGGATACTTACAAAGTTCCCCTTGGGTATTATGTAGCTTTTTTTTCCCCTAAACTACTTGTGGAGACCTTATGCTGCTTTCCTTATGGTAGTCTGTCCTTTCCAGTGATGCAAGAATAGCCATCACCTTCCCTTGTCTCATGGATGCCAATGAACAAGTCAAAATCTTTTGGTCTTCCAAAGTTCACAAGATTCTCTCCTGTTCAAGGGGTAGGGGACACTGAGGCTGAGGTACTTCCCTGTTCTACCCAACACACACACACACACACACACACACACCATTTTGCGTTGCTTTGCTATTTTTTAGAAGATCCATATGGAGTGACCAAGGCCCTTCCTTGTTTGATTCAAAGAGACTTCCTGTCAGTTCCACTTAATTGAAATGTCTAGGACTTGTTCACACAATCAGTCTGAAATGGATTTGTTTATTTGAGATATTTTCCTGTCTGGTAAAATATCTTGGGAAAATAGTACAGGGTTATTGATTCAAATGACCCCAACCCTTACATAAGATAAATACAAGAAAAATAAAAGAGACTGTAGGACAGCAGGGTGAAAAGAGGAAACATTATCATGAGTGAATGAGGAGAGACTCTTGGGGTTGAACTTGACCTAATCTTTGAATTTAGCTAAGGATTCAAACAAGCATAGGTGAGATGAAAGTAAATTCCAAGAATAGTGGACAAGCTGTCTAATGTTATGAAGACATAATGAAATATCACGTGAAAGTAAATCAGTTTTGGCGGGAAAAAGAGGGCATGAAGGGGAATAACGTATAGATTGTAAGTACAAATTGTAGCCAAGTTATGAAGGGCTTAAAAAGCTGAAAATAAGAATATGTATTTGAATCTACATGCTTCGGTATTTGAATCCACATAACCTAGGGTCTGTTGGCATAAATTAATGCATGCTGATTGATTGATTAGTTGACCCTCTAAAATGGCTATATTGTATAATCTTGTATATTTATTTTAATAGAAATTTATAGCCTAAATAGCTATATATACTTTGAAAAAGAGATTTAGCAGGTTCTAATTACTGTCAGCAAAGCCTATCACCATATGATACAGAAAGCTGTTAAACTTCAGATTTGAGAGAAACTTTGGATCTTAACATTTGCTTGAAAATGTGCTGAAATAACACTCTCTTTTCAAAAAAACATTTGAATTAGACAACCTTAAAGAGTTCAACTGAAGCCACAGGCTATTTGGGTTTTATTCTGCTAGAACAAGCTGATAAAATGTTTGTGGTCCAGTTTTGAACTCTCAGAAATAGACTGAAGGCAAATTACCATTACAACACAAAAATGAACATGAAGAACTGAGGACCAAAGAAATCTATGAAAGGAGACTGTCTCCTAAAATTTTGGAGAGCAGCCTTTTGTTTACATCAAGGCAATTCATTAAACTATCTTTGCTACAAAGGATAATTTTGCATAGCATTGATGCTCTGTTCAATACCGTCTAAATGGAGGCTCATACTGTTTACAGGAAAATGCAAGAGTGAATATGTTTAAGGATGAAGGAGCAGGTAAAAAGGGTAGCTTTGTGGAAAGGTCACAAAGAATGACTTCCCACCTAAAATAAGAGAGTTGTCAGACAATAAGTGAAAATGGTGAACTTTTAATTAGCCTTGCAATTAGGAGGAATACAACATTAGCAGAAAAAGGATTTAGAAAGGAAACAATTAAGTTCTGAATTGAAAAGAACTATCCAGACAGACCAATGCATTAGAGGCATCATGCTAGCAATTGTATTGTTTTTGATGCTTTTTAGTACATTTATTTCAGAGTGCAATGTTTTCAAAGACTAACCCTTCTCCTGAAAAGTGATTTACCTTGATTTGAAAAGTTTTTAACTATTTCAGTGTCTGCTGATTTTGAAATTATCTATTTTTGTCCTAACATTTTAAAATGGATACTTGTTATTTGAGAGAAAACTTTTTTAAAAAAAAATCATGCTTCTCTGTTAGCATAATTTCTTTCCTTTTCCTTTTGAATGGTAGGGGAAAGGAGATTCCCAATCTTGCCCTCCCATGTTTAAGGAAATGTCCACAGCTAATTCTCTTGCTTTTAAGAAAACACATAATTGAACTGATTGAGTCTGAGAAGCCTTGAGGGGGGAGAGAGAGACAGAGACAGAGAGAGACAGAGAGACAGAGACATAAGGAGGTAGAGAGACAGAGAGACAGAGACAGAGAGACAGAGAGAGACCGAGACAGAGAAAATGAAACTATCTGAGAGAGAACCCTTTGAACTCATCAATGAATACCCAACTGTATTTTCTTTGTGGCATTTTTAAAAGCTTTTATTTCATCAAAAAGCCCACATTAGAATTCTTTCATAATTATAGTTCAAAAGGAAAATGTGGTCTAGGTTACAAACTGCTCCCCTTTCTTGGGAAGTTCCCAGTCCTTCAGTACACCATTCCTTCAGAGTAACCAAGACTGACAAAGAAATGACCATACCAAATCATGGAATCTTAGTGCTGAAAGGGACTTTTATGCTTCTGTAGCTGAAGCCATGTCTGATTAAGAATGGCCTCTATATGATGGCTAACAAATGGGCACCCAGGATTTATTTTAAGACATCTAGTGAGGAGGCACCATGGTACAACTGAAAGAGCTCAGGTCCCAACCCTGCAGCTTACTATGTGTTTGACATTAGGCAAGTCATTTTAACTCTATGGACTTGAGTTGCCTTATCTGTGAAATGAAAGAGTTGACCTTGGTGAGTTCTGAGATCACTTCCAGCTCTAGTCTAGGATCTAATGAACTTCATAAGGCATCTTGTGGGCTTTCAGGTAGTTCCAATTCTTCAATTTTTACTTCAATTGTATATACTTTTCAAACAGCTTTCATCTTATATTATCTCAAAACTAGAAGGAATCTCTGCGATTATCTCCCCTTTTTACAGATGAGGTCACTGAAGCCAGGAGTGCTGAGTCTGTCCAGGATCATAAAATGAGTTAGTAAATAACCTGGACCTGAAATCCAGCTTTCCTTATTCTCAGTACAGTAATCTTAGTCTTTGGTCAGGCTGTGTTCTACAATTCTCAAGAATCTTTTTCTTTTTACAAATGAGTTTCTTCTCATTTTCAATGTTTCTCTAGTTTCAGAAGTAAAACTTTAGCATGTATTTCATGTCATTTGCTCAGAAGTGGCATTTGAGACTGTTTTCTCCACTTAAAAAAGAGTAAGAGAAAGAATAATGGAAAAAAGAGAATGATTTTCCTTAATGTATAGTTGACTATGTTGTTCAGTCATTTCAATCAAATCCAACTCTTCCTCACCCTGTTTGAGGTTTTCTTGGCAAATATACTAGAGCAGATTGTCATTTCCTTCTCCAACTCATTTTAGAGATGAGGAAACTGATGAAAATAGGGTTAACTGATGTTACCAGGGTCACACTGCTGGTGCCTAAGGACAGATTTGAACTCAGATCTTCCCGATTCCAGGCCTGGTGCTCTAGGAAATGTGCCACCTAACTGTCCCATATTTGACTATAGACTTTACCATAACTCTTTTTAAGTATCTAAATTGGTAAGTTTATCATTTGATAAAATCATCTGTTTGGTAAAATCACAAACTGAAATTGAGATCACTGTGAACAATGATTAAACACTCAAAAGATTCTTTTATCTTGAGAAGAAAATGTTAGCAACAAAGTATGACTCTAGGGTAAAGGTACTGAAAGCATACTAAAGGTAGTGAGCTTCCTTTTCTTTGATTAAAATCCAACAAGTATATGAATAATAATTTAGCAGTTCTGTAGTGCTATGGATAGGAAGAATAATAATACAATATACAATGTGACATAATAAACATATATTAAGTGCATACTATATATGGAATACTACTAAGGCACTTTGAGAATTACAAAGTTTTCCCAAAAATAGTCTCTACAATCAGGAGTTCACAGTCAATGAGGGGAACAAAATATGAACACCTCTATAAGGCACAAAAGTACTTACTAATAACAATAATAATAATAATAACAGCTAACATACATATACATACACATATGTGTATACATCTATCTATCTATCTATCTATCTATCTATCTATCTATCTATATAATATAAGGAGGAGGTTAATCTGTGGTTTATGGTGGGCCTTTATTGTCAAGTAGAGGTGTCTGAATGGTAATTGGGAGACAACAAGGAACACCTGAAAAAATTTTAGCAACAGATAACCTGACCAGATCTATGTAGGAATAATATTTCCTGTAAATGATAAAGAGTATGAATAAGACAAAGGTGAGAGTAAGGAGGGAACCTTGGAAAACTTCCACATTAAGGAATTATAAAAGGCAAGGGGAAGGAACAGAACCAGTGTGTTGTAGGAAAAAGATCGTTGAATACAAAATCAAAGAACCTGTCTTGAAAGCAACACTATTGCTTGCTGTGTGAATTTGGAGTGAGTGACTTTTCCTTTCTAGGACTTAGTTTTCTATAAATTATGATACCAGAATAGATGACCATTAAGCCAGTTCCTACATGAAAATCCTATGATCTTAAGAGGTAGGAAAACAACTAAGATCTACATTCTTTTAACAAATATTAAGTTCAATGCACTGTGATATACACTGGTAGACTTCAAAATAATTAAATTAAGTAAGGGTGATAGTAACAAATGATCTACATGGAGTGAGAAGTATTCTAATTTTAAGCCTTAAAGATCCCCTTCACTAAAATGAATTTTTCTGATACCAGTGACATGAATGGTACAGTATTTAGAAAAGTAAGGAAACATGTCGCCTAATGCACCTGTAATATTTCCATAATTCTAATTCACCAATCTGCTATTCTTATTTTAAAAGTCTTATTGATTCAAAGGAAGGAAAGTGAAAAGGTATTTATTTAGTGCTTTCTATGGGTCACACACTCTTCTAAATGCTTTACAAATATATTTTCATTTGATTCTCTCAATACCTATAGATTCTATTATGATCCTCATTTTCTGTAGAGGAAACTGAAGCAGAGAGATATTAAGTGACTTTTTCAGAAATTGTAATTGAAACTAAATATTCCAGATGTCAGGCCTACCACTTTATCCATTGTGCCACCTAGTAGCCTATTATAAGGCTCTACGTATAACACAAGAGGAATAATTATATGGAAAGGTAATCAAAACAGTAAAAAAAAAAGTGTGAACTAGTGACAAAATTTTGGGGAAAATACAATTGTGTTTAAGCTCTTCTAAGTATGAAGTCCTGATCACTTCACCACACTGCTGAAATGGTTGTGTGACTGTCTTTTACCCACCGATTAAAATCCACTCTCTATATTCCCAATTCAGGACCCTCCACAATATTGCTACAATCCAGTTTTCTAGGCTTATTTGGTAGTTCTCCCAAAAAATTACTTTATGCTATAGCCAAACTTCTTTCCATCTTTTAAATTTTGTCCACCGTTTTTCAAGTGTAGGTCTCTGTTTGTGGTAATCTTTGACTTGTTGGTCCCCTCTCTGCCACTTTCATTACTTGACATCCAGTACTTCAAAAATATTTTGCTCTATTTGGTAGGCAAAAAAAAAAGAAAACAGAAAATGATCATGTCAGGAAACACCAGTAAAAGTTTGCAAATGATTATTCACCCTGGATTCCAAAAGTTGAGGAGAAAAGTTAACAAAGCAATATGAATCAGAATCTATTCTGTCTTCAATTTATGGCTCTATTTCCAACTGCCATATTTCTATTCTCTTTTTATCAACTTGATTACTTTGTATAGAAAATAGCATAGTTTTACTTTTAAACTTAGTTGAGAAGCTTAAAATATTTTTAAATGCAATATCTAGCAGTGATTTTGTATATATATGAATTTTTTCTTTAATGTAAATCCAATTCTACTCTTCTGGATTGGATTAGGTAGAGTTAATTTTCCTAAATTTTATCCTTCTTTGTACTGTTTTGAGCAAAATTATTTGTTTATCTTTCTTTATTTATTATGCAGTCCATATATAGAGAATATATTTGTTTTTGCACTTAATGAAGTATTTCATGTTGTAGTATTATGCAGATGTTTCTTTCATATTAGTCTTAATTTTCAAATGTCCAAACCAGTTAACCTTTAAAACAATGGTTTTTATTCCAATACTCTTTGATATTGATTATTGATTATTGAATTTTAACAGCATAAATCATTCTTGAATGCAAGTGTATTTAAATTGATCTTCTTTCTTTCTTTTCTTAGGAAGTTGAAAATCATGTGGCATTTTTAATAACAGTTCCAACAGCCCTCGCTATTTTCTTCGCAATATTTATTCTTGTCTGCATCGAATCAGTATTTAAGAAGCTGCTTCGTGTTTTCTCTGTGGTAATATGGGTATGCCTCGTTGCCATGGGATATTTATTCATGTGTTTTGAGGGCTCCATCTTTGCTTGGGACCAGGTAAGATTTCAAAATATTTTTATAATCTTTTTGTTCCATAATTGAATGATCACTTCTGCACCCTAGTCCAAGCTGATTAACTTTGTAAGTGAACACCTTAAAATTAATTAAGCTGATGAATAATACATTTTAATGAGAGATGATTTCCTGTCAATACATTCAAAATAGAAATAAAAACAACAATGACAACTTAGTCACCATTATCTAAACATAAGTCTTAGAGACTAAAAACATATTTGATATAGATTTATACCATCTTCCTTCCTTTATACAGATAGCTTTCTGAGAATCTTTGACTGTTAGGGAAAGAAAGAATTTCATAAACAAAGGGGTACTTCTAAGCTAAAAGTGGAAAATAAAATTTAGCTGGGAGTTGTAATGCATAGTTATAGTTCCTCCTCCTGTTGAGGCTGAGGATGGTGGATCGCTTGAGTTTGGGAGTTCTGAGCTACAGTAGGCTGAAGCCAGTCAGGTGCCCACACTAAGTGCAGCACCAGTATGATGAACCCTGGAAGCTGAAGAGAGGTAAACCAGACTGCTGAAGTACAGGTGATTTGTCTTATGTCAATAATAGAATGGGGTCGAAGCTGCCTTTTTGAGCAGCAGTGGAGCTAGGCCAGTGAGTGATTGCTGTACCTTCAGACTGGGGGAGATAAGGAGACATAAATAAATAAAACAAAACAATATACCCATTTTATTGAAATATTTTTCTCTAAGATACCTACAGATACAATAAAGGTTTTTTGTTTATTAACTGGCACACGTTTAGAGATAGGAAACATGAAAAGGCTAACATATTTCCAGATGGATGTCTGACAGGCACCTATTCCTCTTAGAGTTATTTATGTGAAGACTTTAGGAAATATTAATCATCAAGACTCAATCCTTAACCAGGAAGCAAGCAAAAGATCAGAAGCAAAAAATGTCTACCTTATGAATACAAATGATTTCACAGGGGTCTTCTTCATGGATTCCAACTTTTAGACATTCTATGGGTCAGTATGCCCTGAAAAGCATAGCATAGAAGTCCCTATTGGTGGGCTTATTTTTACTGGCAACACAGAAGACATATTCATTTATAAAAGGCATTTATCAAATAGAAAAGACAATAAAATGACAAGGAAATGTCCTCCCACATACATATATTCACAGAGATGACTACATCATTGGTAGGAAAGAAATAGCATATATGGCCAGAGAACATTCATGCCTCAAAGATATTTAGATTTCATGGGTAGCCACATAACATGCTTAAAAGGCTACATAGAAATATATCATCTGGCCAGGAAACTTGCTTAGAGGATTTTACCATACGTAGAAGATGTATGACCAAGGCATGTGTGTGGGACAATTCATACCTCTGACATTGCAGAGCTACTAGTGTCTTCTGATGTCACTGCCCTGCTCTCTGCTACTTTCTACTCAATGCTATTTTTCAAATTGCCATTGGACTTCATTGTTTTCTGCTGGGTATTGTATCTAATCCCATTATTCCTTCTTTTTTTTTTAGTTAATATTTTATTTCCCCCCAGCTACATGTAAAAACAATTTTAACACTGATTTGCAGAATTTTGAGTTCCAATTATTCTCCATTTCTCCCTCCCACACTCATTCACTGACAAGGCAATTAATTCAATATAGATTATATATGTGTAGTCATGCAAATAATGCAAAATTTTCCATGATAGTCATGTTGTGGAAAAAAACATAGACCTATAAAAGAAAGTAAAAAATGTATCTTAATTCAAATACCATCAGTTCTTTCTCTAGTGATGGACAGCACTTTTCATCACAAGTCCCTTAAAGTTGTTTGGATCATTTCATTCCTGAGAATAGCTAATTCATCCAGAGCTGATCGTCTTTCAATATTTCTGTTACGTACACAGTTCATTTCATTTTGCATCAGGTCATGTAAGTCTTTTCAGGTTCTTCTGAAAGCACCCTGCTAATAATTTCTTATAGTACAATAGTATTCCATCATAATTACATACCATAATTTGTTCAGCCATTCCCCAATTGATGAGTATCCACTCAATTCTTTGCCACCAGAAAAGAGCAGATATAAATTTTTTTGGTAAATATGGGTTCTTTTCCTTTTTTTAAATCTCTGTCAGAATACAGACCTAGTAGTGCTCAAAGGATATGCATGGTTTTATAGCCTTTTGGATATAGTCCAAATTGATATTCAGTATGGTTGAATCAGTTCACAATTTCACCAACAGTGCATTAACGCTCCAATTTTCCACATCCCCTCCAATGCTGTGTCCAGCACAGTTGTGTGGCCTAGCTACCAGCTGAATAAAAGAGAGAGAGAGAGAGAGAGAGAGAGAGAGAGAGAGAGAGAGAGAGAGAGAGAGAGAGAGAGAGAGAGACAGGGATGTATTCAATAGTCTGTCTATTACAGAACCATTTCATACAGAGCAAGTGACACAAGAAAATCATAGGGCTTATATTCTCTATAGCAGAGATTCTTACATGACCAGAATGCAAGGACTCACCCTTGGTCTCTTGATCTTTCCCTACCCTAGCACAAGGCTAATCATTCATTAAGATTTTATCCTAGGACCATGTCCAGAGGCACAAACAAACAGGGAGTCACAATCAAGACTTGCAAATTAACTTTCTTAAGATATTCATAGAACCAATGATAGTATCCACCCAACAAGATTAGACTCTCCTTGCATATCTGCCTGATGACCTTATAGAAAAGAGGAGCATTTCTTTAACAGGGTCAGGGACCCTGAAAATCTGGTCTGCTACACTCCAACATTGTCATTTACCTTTGCTGTCCTTTTAGTAAGTCTAGTAGATATGAGGCAGTATGTCAGAAATATTTTAATTAACATTTCTCCAATCAATGGTGAGTTATAACATTTTTTCACATGACCATAGATAGCTTTGATTACTTCATCTGAAAACTGTTCATATCTTTTGGTTATTTATCAGTTGGGGAATGGGTCTTATATTTTTTTTTATAAATTTTACTCAGTTCTCTATATATTTGAGAAATGAGGACTTCATCATTAAAAATTTGCTTCAACATATTTTCACAGTTACTATGGCTAAATGTATTTTCCTCCATTCTATTCCCCCCCAAATTTATTTTATTCTATCCTTTCACTCTATTCCTCTTCAAAAGTGTTTTGATTCTGATTACTCTGTCCCCCAATCTGCTCTCCCTTCTGTCATCACCCCTTTCTTCTATCTGTCTCCTTCTACTTCTGCTTTCCTGTAGAGTAAGATAGATTTTTATACCCCATTGAGTGAATATGTTATTCCCTCTTTTAGCCAATTCTGATTAGAGTAAGATTCACTAATTCCCCCATTTCCCATCTTCCCTTGCACTGCAAAAGCTTTTTTTTCTATTTCATGTGAGATAATTCGCCCTCTATTTGTTCTCACCCTTTCCCTTTCTTCCAGTACATTTCTCTATCACCCCTTAATTTTTTATATCATCCATTCATATTCATAAGAAAATTCCTATGAATAACAAGTATCATTTTGTCATGTAGGAATGTAAACAGTTTAAATTTATTAAATCCCTTATGATTTCCCTTTCCTGTTTACTGTTCTATACTTCTCTTGATTCATATATTTGAAAGTTAAATCTTCTGTTCAGTTCTGATCTTCTCATCAAGAATGCGTGAAAGTCCTCTATTTCATTAAATGTCCATTTTTTTCACTTGAAGGATTATACTCAATTTTGTCTGGTAGGTGATTCTTGGTTGTAATCCTAGCTCTTTTCTCCTCCAGAATATCATATTCCAACCCGTCTAATCTTTTAATGTGGAAGCTGCTGTATCTTGGGTTATCCTGACTGTGGCTTACTTGAAATGGTTCTTTCTGGTCACTTATAATACTTTCTCTTTCACCTGGGAGCTCTAGAATTTGGCTAAAATATTCCTAGGAGTTTTTGTTTTGGAATCTCATTCAACAGGTGATTGGTGGATTCTTTCAGTTTCTATTTTACCCTTGATTCTAGAATGTTAGGGCAATTTTCCTTGATTTTGACTGTTTTGACTGAATTTTGACTGTTGCCAGTGATTCAGTCACTCCAAAATCTGCTCCAGGTTTGCTGGATCTGTGTCTGCACTGGTACACTCTGCACTGAACTGCACACCTCTCTCACCCTGGTGCAACACACCTTTCCTCCTGACCTTTCAAGTTGTCTTGGGGTTGAAATTTACTTAACTCTTTTTGCTGGTTCTGCTGCTCTAGAATTTTTATAGAGCCATTAGCTAAAGGTATTTGGAGTGGTTTGGGGGAAAGCTCAGGTGAGTCCCTGTCTTTACTTCACAATTTTGTCCTAATCCCATTATTTCTACTGGGTAGATTAACTGGGTATCTGTTAATCTGTCATTGCTAAAATATTCTTTGCTGCCATATACTGGACCTCAGTTAGGTTAAGTAAAGGGGGCAAGTTCATATATTTGTACCCTTGTTTCACATTCTACCATCTGTTTTAAATATATTCCAGTAACATTCCAGTAATAAAATAATTGTACTTTTGTGTCATATTCTGGTGAGCATAAACCTTACTATTTTTCCTACATGAAAAATTCATAGGAAGGATTGTATGAAATGTTGCTGAGTGAAGAGAGAATAGCCATGAGAACAATATATATAGTAATTAACAATATTGGAAATAATGTTCAAATGCAGCAGAACCCAGATCAATTATAATAAACATGCAACTGATGAAAAAGAACAGATAAAGCATTTCTCCTTTCTTGGTAGAGACTTGAGGGATTATAAATTTATAAAGAAGTCTGCTTTTAAAAGGGATTATTTTATCAATTTGTTTTATTTATCTTTATCTGTTTCAAGGGAGAGTTTTCTGGAAATAAGGGGTGCATATCAGGACTTAATTGATGAATTTTTTTAAAAAGTTACCATAAAACATTTTAAATGGATAGTTGCCATTAAGTGTATGCACTTTATCAAGAGTGGAAGCATAGGTTATGTGTTAACTTTGATTTATGTGTTAATTTTGATTAATTATTGCCCAGATTTGCTAGTTAATTCTGACCTAGTTATCACTTTAATTCTTTCTATGACTGAAAATTATAAGAAAGAAAACTATACCTTCTCTCTGATAATACACTGAAAATTTACTGATGAAAAGGAGATGAAAAATGAGAATTACCAATACCAATCTAGTGCTGCTTCATATAAGACAGAAGAAAAATTAAACCAAGAAGTCATTAAGTGCCTACTATATTCCAAGCACTGGGCTATATGCTTTACAAAAAAAGGGGGGCTCGTTTCATCCTTGAACTACCCTGGGAAGTAGGTGGTATTTTTATCTCCATTTTATACTTGAGGGAACTAAGGCAGTTGAAGTTAACTCATTCATTCAGGGTCACACAACTAGGAAGTATCTGAGTCTGGCTTGTCTTTAACAAAATCATTCTTTTTAAAAGGTTATACTATGTTCAATATATTTTGCTTCAAAAATCAGGGAAGTGGATAAGATAGTCTTTTATGATAAAAAAAATAAACAATGCTTAGGAGTTAAAAGGTTAAATTTAATTAATTTAATTTTCTATTATTAATTTAGCTTTAATTTAGCTTGGACAACTAATTTAGCTTTAATTAGAAAGCATTAGGTTATTTTTTTTTTCTTTTTGGAGGGCAGTTGGGGTTAAGTGACTTGCCCAAGGTCACATGGCTAGTTTTTTGTGTTAAGTGTCTGAGGCCGGATTTGAACTCAGGTACTCCTGACTCCAGGGCCGGTGCTCTATTCACTGTGCCACCTAGCCACCCCCATTAGGTTATTTTTAACTGAAGATCTTCAATCAAAGATCAAACATTCATTGTAAGGGGATCATGAAACAGATTCCTACTCAGGTATGAATTCAATTAGGTGACCTCTGGGCTTCTTTCCAACTTTGAGGTTCAATAATTCTGTTAATACTTCATTACCTGAGAGAGATAAACAAATGATGGTTAAGAGATATTGAAAAAACAAAGCAAAAAGGCAGGTATTGCCATTCAAATTTTCTGCTGTAATATTTCATGGTAGTCTGGTACACTTTGGGGGGAAATTGAAAAAAGTTATGAAATAAAATCCTATTTATTAATATTAAAATGGCGATTATTAGTTTACCACCAGTGCCTCATTTCCTAAAATATTAACAGTGCCTGCCCCCAAAAAAGTTATACAGGATGAGAATGGGTCAGAATTAAATTTATTTTGTGAAACAATTAATTTCACTATGAAATAAGTTGATGAACAATTTTTTTAGGAAAATGACATAATTTACATGGCCTTTGTTCATGAGAAAGCAGTTTTAGTATTTAAACCAATAACAAAATAAGAATGAGTGGCATAGTGAATAGGGTGCTAGCTAGGTATCAAGACATGAGTTCAGATGCTACTCCTAATGCTTGCTGACCATAGAACTCTCAGCAAATCATTTATTCTGTGTCCCTCAGGGCACTGACTAGGACTTTTCTATAGAAATGGGAGAGGGGTTGCAATTTGCTATGGAGTATATTCCCTCTGTGGATAAAGACACAGATCTTTTATATCTTCAAGTGAAAAACAAGTAAAACCTGATAAATTTTATACTGCCTCCTTCCCCTGGCATTTATTCAGCCATGAGCTATTTTAAGTGTTTTGTTTTCTTCAGATAACTTAAGCTTCAAGTGAATTTAGGCATCTTTAAATGCTTACTTCAACTGTTTTTAAATAGAAAATATTCCTTAAATACATTATTCTCTTTCCTATCTTCTAAAATAGAAGATAGCAAATATAATTTCAAACCATTTGATATCAGCATCATCATAACTAACCATTTTATATTGCATGTAAAATTGTAGGTCTCTGAAAGAGAGCTAAGGAACAAAGTACATGCAACTGGAGCAGAGGATTTTGGGAAGCTGTTTCTGATATCCAGAGAATTTTTTGTTCTTCTTGATTTGGCTCTGTTCTTGTACTGATTGTACAACCATTGCTATTGAATTATTTTTCTTTCTAAAAGTTGTAATATTCTAAAGATTGAATCCAAACCCATAGCCTACACACAGGCAGCATGATATGGATGAAAGAAAACTGACAAGTCAAGTCAGTGAGCATTTATTGAACACTGACGTTATAGGTCAGGCATTTGCTAAGTACTGAAAGCAGGAAACAAAACCCTCTGGAATCAGGCACCTGGGTTAAAATCTCATCTATCTTATTGTGTAACTGGGAGTCCACTTGACCTATGTAGGCTTACAGTTCCTTGTCCATAAAAGAAATTGTTGGTCTAGGTGCTTGTTATGGCTCTTCCTAGCTCCAACTCTAATCTTGCATTGATGTTTTATTTGTGTTTTTTTTGGAATTAATTGACTTTATATTGATTATGACATCAAATATGTTACTCTGGCAATGAAGAATCTCCACAATCTGGCTGTGACATGCATTTCCATCAGTATTTAATGTTGCACATAAGCCCATTGAACACAAGCTATACTGAAGTACCCCGACTTTTTCCTGAACTCTCCCACCTCTTATCTTTTCCTTCTCAACTGGCTTTTCCTTCTGGAAGATCTCTTTCAGGTGATCTGTCTTCTAAAGTGTTTTGTCTACTATCTCCTCTCAAAGTGATCTGTTTTTCAAAAATTGTCCCTGGAGCACAATTGTCTCTAGAAAATAGATAGACCTTTCTTGTATCTGTCTAAACTCACCTAGTAGAGTGTAAGTTTATGGAGGACAAGAGCAGTGTAATTTTACATTCCCCCAAGCACCTAGCACAGTGCCTTGCCTATAATAGACATTTAATATGTGTTTCATTAGATTGCATTAATAGTGATCATAACAACAATAGACTTTTATATGCACTTTATAGTTTTACAAAGTGCTTTATACTCGTCGCACTGAGCCTAACAATAATAAACACTACAATCATCATTTCCCTTAAATAATAAATTAGAAAACTGAGGTTCAGAGACTGTACATGACTTTGCCCTAGCCATAAAACTAGTAAGTGGAGTTATGAATGTAGGTCTCACAACTGCAAGTATTGTCAACAGGCAATCACAATTTCATGAAACTTACATGAAAACTAGGTTTATCCCAAAAGAAATGAAGACACATGTGGAACCCAAAGAATTCACAATCCTTGGAGCAGCTTGCATTTTTATAACAGCAGGACAAAGGAAGGAAAAGATACCAGAAATCTCCACCTAAAAGGGCATGGCATGGGAGGGGAGAAAGTGCAGTAAAGATGGGAAAAGGTTAAAACTTCTCCGCAAAGGGAGGAGCAAGGAGATGGCAAAAGCAGCACTCTTTTTCCTTAGGGATTGTCAGACAATGAAAATAGGATGATGTGCTTATCTACACAGGTCTCAACTGCACAATCAGTTTCTCAGCCTAGCACAGACTGACTGGTACCTGTCTTGACTCCCAAGGCCACACAAGGAGTCAAGCTTGGGGTGCAAACAACAAATTATGTCAGTTGGGGGAGGCTTTGTTGTTGACATATTCAGGGCCTGCTACTTCTCTGGGTCCAGTGTTTCTGGAAAAAATGCAACTCTTCAAAAATAAAATGTAACTTTCTGCTAACTTTTAGAAGTATTTGTTTGCTTTTGTTTAGGGAAACTATTCAGAATACCATACAAGTATATATTTACTACATGAATATCCTGGTTATATATTGAATAATGAGGAAGAAAGTCAACCAAAGGTGCTCTCATTTGACCTCCAAGAATCCAATCATTTAAAACTGAGTAATTTCTCTTGTGTCATATGTTTTCCAGATACAAAATATCGAAGCAAATGAGCTCAGTGTTCTTAATTTTGTACACAAAGAATGTGCCTTTCATGTAATACAAGTTGTGTAAATGAAACATGCAAAAATAGAGATGTTTGATCAAAGGTGAGCTTGGCTTACATGTTCTGTATAATGAGATAACTTTGAAGAAAAAAAGGTTATAAAGGTTATAGTTTTTAACTTTCCTTATCATCGTGTTATATTCAATTCAATAAGCATGCATTAAGCCCCTACTCTGTACACGACACTCTGCTAGGTGTTGAGAATAAGAGAAAAATTAAACTCTCTCTCTGTCTCTGTCTTTCTCTTTGTCACTGTCTCTGTCTCTCTCTGTCTCTCTTTCTCTCTGTCTCTGTCTCTCTCTGTCTCTCTTTCTCTCTCTCTGTCTCTTTCTGATAACTCCATCAATGATGATAATGATCATTAATGACTATAAATGTATTTTTGCAGTGATCTTTAGAGCTCTTTCTTTGCTAAGAAATGAATGCTGAGATATGTTTATTTCTGACTGAAAATTTTAATAAATTCAGGAACTATAAAAGAAATAGTTTAAATAGATGGCACATAAACAGGTAGGTTTCTCTCTTCTATCTCTAATTTTACCTATATTTTCTTAGACACAGAAATATTTCCCTGTCCCAATACAATATCTGTCTTAATGTATTTTTTCCTTAATAACTGTAGGCATTCCCCCTCACCTTTCCCCCACCCCCACCTCTTGTATTATGGAAATTTAAATATGCTTCTTTAGTTTGAAATGAAAGAAAAAAGATTGAAAGGCATTGCCTTGTAATATTTTTTACATTTTTTGTTAACTTTTAAAAAATTACCTACTTTTATTTTCTGCATAGAGTAATGTTAGCATACCTTGGGGAGCTGAAGGGTTGAAACAAACATTTATAAGCAGATTAATTTAAGCAAAGATGAAAAGAACAGATTCAGAGAAGCCTGGGGAGACTTGAGTGAACTCATGCAGAAGGAAGTGAGAAGAATCAGATGAATTTCTTCAAAATCAAATCTGTTTGTTTTTTAAGTTCTCTGTAATTAGGGCAGCTTTCTGGTCAGAGAAGGCAAATAATCAATTAACTTTTAAGATATTTGAATGAAAAACCATGTCCTTAAGCTGGCATTGATAATACTTCAATCTGTGGGTTGCTGTGAGGATAAAATGCTATGTTTGAAAGCACTTAGCACCCTGCCAGACATGGTAGGAACTTAATAAATGCTAGTTTCTTCCCTCCCTTCCATTTAAGGCCTTCTAAAATCTTACCAAGCCCTTTCCTTCTAGGCTCATTTCACAGTTCCCCACCTATCAGACAGACTAGAATTCTCAGGCTTCTCCAATTTGATTCTCATGTCTCTTACATATAAGTATTTGTGCTTGCTAGCCCTCCCTCCATGCCTAGAACACTTTCTCCACAGTGATTTCCTGACCTATCCAGGGTTTTGCAGGGAATGGGGGGAAAGTGCTTTCTAGGCTTCTTATACATCTGTTACTGACTCATTTTAAAGAGCAAAAGTTTGCCATCTCAATACTTTAGGATTTATTTAGTGAATTATTCCTTGCATTTACCAAGTGACTTTATGAAACATATACATATCTCAGAGATATTCTACTCCTGTCCAATTGGGAGATAGACTTAAAAATGAGTAGATTAACAAACTTGAAATCAAATAATATATTCTTAACTTACAGCCAAGTTGAAGGAGGAGGGGAAGAAATTTGGAAATTTTGGGTACAGCACCAACTTCCCAGGAAAGAGTAATCCTGAGTTTAAAATATTTCCCATTAAGAGTTGCTAGGCAACATTTCACTCAGCTTCACCTGTATTTAGTATTTCAAATTTCCTTTTCTCAGCAGCAGCTAGTATCAACCCCACCTACCTCATAAAATAAGGAGCAAAGTACAGACCTTCAAACCAAATAAAAACATTTTCATGGAGTGGTTTTAAGTCTTGATTTCTATATTTAGAGTAACCAAATAATGAAATATCACCCACTTTTTCATGAGTCAGCTGTCAGATTAAAGGGAATTCTTCTTCTTTAAAAATATCTTGAAAAGAACTTATCTTTCCTTTCAGAGTCTCCCTCAACCTCATTGAATACTACTTATATTCCTAAATAAGTTTAATTTTTCCCCTCTCTTTTCTAGGCCTTCATCTTTTTCTCCTAGTAGAAAATAACCTCCTTGAGGTCAATAACTGGTTTTTATCTTTGTATTGTTATCCACAATGTTATTCATTAACTCAGTTCCTTGCAGTCAGAGGGTCCTTATTGTTGAATGATGATTGTTGAATTTAATTATATTTTGTCTACTCATCTCTTTGTATTCCAAAAGCTCCTTAACATAGTACTTGGCATATTTTGGGTATTCAATAAATAGCATTTTAATTGTCTGATAGGTTATTATTAAGACACTGGTAGAGAATAATTCCATGTTTTATTTTTCAGTATAACTCCTCCCAGACGGTGGAAGCCTAATAAATGTTGAGTTGCACTCATCTTCTCCCTTCAAAATGACATTGGACTAAAGGGCTTCATTTGCCATTCTTTAATATACTTTTTAAGAATTCCCAGAGGAGGTACTTTAAAATGTCCTTTTAGCTCTTCTTAATGTGCTTTCTGCTCTTCAAAATGCATGAGTAAAAGGAACTGGTGGTCATCCAAAATGAATTTATCTCCCACCAGACACTTTCTTTGCCTTGTCATGCATACTTTTCTTTGAATTACTTGTCACTCAGGTAGTGTCATCAGGAAGAGATGAAACACTGTTTAACAGATGTGATATCCATTATGGAGTTTGTTCAGCCTCAAATTGTTTTTCTAGTATCTGTTCACAATAAAACTGCTTGCCCTCGTGTGTAAAGGATTACTAATATTTCTACTAGGAGAGAAACAAATGAAACTGTCTATGAGAAGAAAGCTTAACTGACAGATATTAAAAAAAAGTCTGAGGCAAAAGGCTCATTCAGTATCATTCAGAAAACTTGGCTTACTCATATAATTGACCTCCCTAGTAGTCATCTTCCCCTGCAGAAGTTGAAGTTTTTAGGTGGATGAATCAGTAAAAATAATGTAAAGACCTCAATGTCATTGATAGGACCAAAAGGAAGTTCTTTTCTGCTAATCAGAGCAAATACCCTAGTGATATTATTCCCTGTGGCAGATAATTTTTTCTTAATCAGGTTTTGTTGAAAAGGCTTAAGGCTTCCCTTAGACTACAGAGGAAAGGAAGGTACATTACTACATATTCTTAAGAATTTTTACCTAAAAGTGGATCCTTCATTTTACCACCAAATGGAATTTTGCAATTATAAGACCCACAACTGTGCTTAGGTATTAAAGAATGCTTGTTTTCTCAGATTCATATGACAAAAGTTAGAACAGAGATATTCAGAAATATATTTATATATGCATACATATATATGTATTTATATATGTATTCATATATGCTCAACAACTTAGGCTGGAGCCAGTTTTATCAATGTCTATGGAACTGTGGTCAATTTGAGCTTGAATTCAGGTTCTCTCACTTGAACACATAACAGATTGATGAATTCTTTTTTTTAATTTATTCTTAGTTTTCAATATTCATTTCTATAATAGTTTGAGTTCTAATTTTCATTTTCTCCCTGTCTTTTTGCCCCCATTCCCAAGATCCCAAGATGGAGTGTGTGTATATGTGTGTGTGTGTGTGTGTATATATATATATATGTATATACATATATATACATATATGTATACATGTATTAATATTAAACATATTTTCACATTATTCCTGGTATAAAGAAGAATTATAACCAATGGGAGACACCACAAGAAAGAAGAAACAAGCAAACAAAAAAGAAAGCGAATAGAATGTTTTACTCTGCATTCAGATTCCATAGTTCTTTTTTCTGGATGTAGACAGCATTTTCCATTTTGAGTCTTTTGGAGCTATCTTAGATCCTTGTGTTTCTGAGAAGAGCTAAACCTATTAAGTTAGTCTTTGCATAGTGCTGCTGTTATGTAGAGTGTTCTCTTGGCTCTACTCACTTCACTTAGCATTAGTTTATGTAAATCTAGGTTTTCCTGAGGTCCACCTGCTCATCATTTTCTTACAGAATAATAGTATTATTACATTCATGTACCACATCTTGTTCAGCCATTCCCCAATTAATGGGCATCCCTTCAACTTCCAATTCCTGGCTACCACAAGAAAAGCAGCTATAAGTGTGTGTGTGTGTGTGTGTGTGTGTGTGTGTGTCCTTTTCCCTTTTATATGATTCCTTTGGGATACAGACTTAGAACTGGTATTGCTGGGTCAAAGGATAGGCATAATTTTGTAGCCCTTCAAGCACAGTTTCAAGCTGCTTTCTAGAAGGATTGGATCAATTGACAACTCCACCAATAATGCCTTAGTGTTCCAATTTTCCCACATTTTCTCCAACATTGATCATTTTCCAATTTTGTCATGTTAGACAATCTGATAGGTGTGAATTGGTCCCTCGGACCAATTTTGATTTGCATTTCTCTAATCAATAGTGATCTGGAAGATTTTTATATGACTATTGAAAGCTTTAATTTCTTCATCTCAAATCTTCCTCTTCATATCCTTTTACCATTTATTGATTGGGGAATGATTTGTATTCTTACAAATTCAACTCTTTTCTCTACATATTTTAGAAATGAGGTTTTTATCAGAGACACTGAAATTGTTTCCAAGTTTTCTGCTTTCCTTCTAATGTTTGTTGCATTGGCCTTCTTCATGTAAAAACGTTTTCAGTTTAATGTAATCAAAATTATCCATTTCACATTTCATAATGTTCTCTATCTCTTGTTTGATCATAAAGTCTTCAACTCTCCATAAATCTGAAAGGCAAACTATTTCTTGCTCTCCTAATTTGCGGCAGCCTTTAAATCTAAATTGTTTACCCATTTTGAATTTGCCTTGGTATACATTGTAAGATGTTGGTCTATGCCTAGTTTCCACCATAGCATTTTATAGTTTTAATTCAATAGTTAGTATTTATCCTAGAAGCTGAACAGATTGATGTATTCTTGGCCAGGTAATATGTGTGTGTATAAATGTGCACCCATCACCATCCTTCCCAAGCTCAGTAAGATGCACCTATAAGAGAAAAATGACATTATCAAATATTGATAAACAAGAAGGGAGTTCCTGTTTTATAACTTATAGATATTCCTTGAAGGCTTAACTAAGAATAGCTATCTTGTTTGCACAATGTATTCTTCAAGGCCTGAGCCTGCTCAAACAACAGATCATCAGCTGAAGACCTCCATCTTTTGCTGTCCCTTTTGTCCCAAGCCAGTATCTGAGTTGAGAGAAACAGTGAATGAATGTGGTAGATTCCATTATAGTAAAACAATATCACTAGCCCTACTTCCTGTCAATCACACATAATTAGCATGATGATGTTTATACTTTTCCTCCCTCCTGTCTATACTTATCCAAAGTACTAAATGTGACTTAAAATTTGTCCATTTATTTCAAGACAGAACATTTGACTGAGGGATATATGTACTGCATTGGGCCCATGAGTTACGCTATTTCATTCTATTTGGTAACAGAGTTAATCTGATTTTCACTTGGTTTTACTGTATACAGAGGGTGGGAGATGGGATATTTACCAGGAATAATTAATAGTACAGGGAAAATATTTAATTTGAACACATAAGGAAGAGCTACATATTTTTTTACAATAAATGTGAACTGCAATGGCCTCTATTTTTTTTATTGTAATACTGCACAGGTTCAGTCATGAGGTAAAGAATTTATTCTTTACTTTCATATCCTTATGTGATCCTTGTTACTATTTTATTTATATTCTATAACTCATGAACTTCATAGAAATCTTTATATAATAAAGAGCAAATCCTTCTTAAGAAATGTAATTTAACTAGGATACCCATGGAGTTTTGGTTGCATCACATTGACAATTTTCTTTGGTGGACAAGAAGAAAAATAATCCTGAATAGTTTACAACTGGGGAAAAAAAAACTCCCAGGACCTTGTGGAATTCTGACATCCTGACTTTGAGGTTAGTTCTATGATTTTATGAGTTTTCCATCTACTCTGAGATACTGCTGTAACCACATTCTGTTCCTTCTCCCTCTCTTCTTTAAAACTATCACAAAACAAAAAATTTTGCTATTTTTTAAAGTTCCATGGATAGACAACTCCTAAAATTCAGGCATTAATTATATGATTTCTAAATTATCTTAAGATGTTCAGTCTCTGTGATGCTCAACCCTCCTCCATACCAAACTGTGAAGAGCTTCTTGATTCTTTTAGTGATTCCATCAGAAAGTAGAGAGGATAAATAGGAAATGTTGAAATTCAAATCAGTGAATTTTGCTACATCACTAAATTTTCTAAGACACAGAAAAAAAGACTTCTGCAGTTTGTGAATGAATAGGTATATTTTTTCATTATAACATGATTTATGCCTCTAAACAATCCAGGACTGTGATTTTAAAGTCACTCCACTGTTCCTGATGATTTAAAATGATTATTATGAAATCCTTGAAAATCTTTTCTGTTTTAATTATGTTTATTGTAATGCTTCTACTTTAATCTTTAAATGCCCTGGGTTATTATAAACTAAATTGTATCTCTCACTAAAAGTGATGGTTTTGTCCTCTATTTCTGTCTGTTTTATAACAGAAAGTCCCCCATTCTCTTAATGAAAATATAATGGCTATTATCTTTGTTCATTTTTCTCCATAATATTTGAAGAAGTTTATATATTTAAACCTGTGTTGCCCTGTATTGTCATATCTCTCCCCTTGTCAAATTACGTTAAGTAGCTACTGTTCAAGGCAATTTTAGATTCTTTTAGTGTCCTTGTGTGAAAAATACCACTTAATACCTGTTATTGTAGTCTATCTCTATGTGTTCTATTGTCCCTGTCCAATTTTTCATCATAAATGTTTTTAAAAGTCAGGATAGAGTTAAATATATGCTTTATACATTTTTCTAACTTTTTTATTCATTTCTCTAGTTCAGTACTAACTTTGTTCTTGTCCTTACAAGTTGGTGACCTAAGTATACACAAGCAGCTGATTCACAAATTGCCCCCAACATCAGTAATTGATATTTCCTTTTTAAAATATAATCAGTTTCTTTTCTTGAGCAAAATACTCATGACCTGTAAATCCCAGGCTTCTTTGTAGTCTACAAATTTTTTATTTCCTTCATTCTTTTTACTCTGAATCCATATTATTTTTCAACTATTTTCTCACCATCCTCATCTATCTTTACCTTTTCAATGGATTCACCTTCTGTCCAAGTATATACTGATATAATTTTAGTGTCTTCTTAGCTACTTCATAGAATATCTATCCCTCTTCATTCTCTATAGTAGATGCTGATGTGTAGGATGCCATTATTTTCTTAGTGGTCTGTTTTGCAAATTTTTATGAAAAGAACTGCAAATGACCAAATATGGTAGGTAGTAATGTCTCTTTTCTCCTCATTACACAATAAGTTTCCTTTTTTTCCTTTTCACAGGTAACTTGTGATCCACCCTTAAATATGGTTACCACTTCCTTTTATTGATTTTATTTATAATGATCATGTTAAGATTGATGTTTCAGTTCCTCTAGCAATATGTTCACTCAATAAAGATTTCACATTCAAAATAGCAACAGATAGATGAAAGTTTATCAACAGCCTAACAACTATGTGATTCTTTGCTCACTATCCGCCTATCCACTTTTCTGTAACTCTACCATTGCTACTGCAGAATCTGAAAAGGGCCTGACACAAGTAAAGACCATTTGCTATTTTTCTTCTTGCATTATTTGGAATGAAGCAACAATTTATCAACTACTTGCTAGCCTGCTACTGTTGAGCTTTTTTTTTTTTACTCCTTGCAAAGCAGACTCAATGTGCCACAGAAATTATGCCCCAAGTCTTTCTCGCTTGGTAGAACTAACCACAACTTCCACTCCACCTGTACATTGTTCAAGAATCCAAAAACACTTTTATAAATAAGATGAGAGATTAGAGTAGGCCGTTCTGGAGTAATAGGAATATTAAAGAGCAAAGCCATTTTTCAGTATCACATCACCTTTAAAATTGGATTGCATTCCTGGAAAAAGAGAACTAAGGAAGAAATCTATAAAAGAATAAATATCCAATAAATTTCTTATAAATACAGCAATTAAATAACAATCAGTGAAGGAAATATGAGCAAATTATTTGCTTGGAGAATCTAATGCTACCATAAATAAAAATGGAACAAGTAACATATGAATCAAATAAAAAATTGTAGCAAAGAAAATTATGATGATGAAATCACATATTACAGTTTATGCAGATAAAATTAGTCCTTAGAAAAAAAACAAATCATATTTCTCCCACAATAATAATAATGAAAAAAGAGAGACTGAAGAATTGGCCATGCAACTTTTAAAAAGGCAACTACTTAAAATAAGCAATTCTAAATTAAAGAAAAGTGAAATTGAAAACCAAAAGGTTATATTGATGCATCTCATGGGGGGCGGAGCCAAGAAGGCAGCAAGGTTTCACAGCTCCCACACAGCCACCCTAAATACCCATAAAATATGACTCGACAAATTTTAGGGCTCTCAAACTCACAAAAATATAGAAAACACATCTCCCACGGAAGGCAGCTCAACAGCAGAGGATCATCGTGGCAGGAGGGGAGCCAAGGCAAGCCCAGCCAGAAATCAAAACGCATCAAGGCCCCAGGGCAGTCAGGAGGAGCTGAGCTGCAGCCAGTCTACAAGAGAGATGTACAACTCCTCCAGCATCTCCACATCTACCAAGACATGAAAAATAGGGATTAGAGAAAGGCAGCTCTGCATGAGGGATTCATCTAGCAGGCCGGCAGACCGGGAGCAAGACTGCAACACAGCCAGGCTCCAGGGTGGTTGGGAGGAGCCGAGCCTCCTAAGCCACAACGAGAGTCTACCACCGGGAGTAGATCTATAGCACCTCGAGCAAACTTCACATCTACTAAGCCAGGATTACAGGTCAGTGAAAGTGAGTGAAGCTTTCAAGCTAAATTTGGTGGAGGGAAAGCAATTCGGCCAATCTACCCCCAGGGAAAGGAAGCAGTGGGGGAAGGGCAGGAACTGCTGTAATCGGTGGCTGCCCCCACTGGGCTGCTTCAGAGTCCCTGGCCTGCAGACCTCGCAGGGGGGCTGTCAATTGATCAGGGCCAAGTGCTCTTGTGTTGAGAGGCCTGGATCTGGAGAGTGGTCTTGGGTGGTGGTCCTGGGAAGCACTTTCAGCAAGCCAAAGCTGGGGGGGGGGCTGAAACACCCCCCCCCAAAGCTCCGGCAGCTGGGAAAACTTCAGTGATTTGGAACAGAGCTTTCCCCCCTGGGAGCAGAGTTTCACAGAGCTAAAAAAAACCAACCAATTAATTGACTGGCCAACATGAGGAAAAGTAAGCAAAATAAGAACAGCAATAAAACTTTAGAATCCTTTTTTGTGGACAAAAAGGATCAAAGCATGGAATGGGTGGAAAACAACACAGTCAGAACTCCAACACCAAATGCTTCTAAGACACTTGAAGAATTCCTAGAAGCTATAGATAATCTGAAAAAGGACTTTGAAAAACAAATAAGAGAAGTGGAGGAAAAATTGGGAAGAGAAATGAGAATGAT
>CM053594.1:259089695-259115568 GCA_028646575.1 Pseudocheirus occidentalis | reverse complement strand
AAATTGTCTCTCCTGGATCTATTTTCCAGGTCAGTGTTTTTTTCAAGGAGATATTTCACATTGCTTAATATTTTTTTGGTTTTTTGTAACAGTTTAATAGTATCTTGGTTTCTCATAAAGTCATTAGCTTCCACTTGCTCCACTCTAATTCTGAAGGAATTATTCTCTTCAGAATGCTTTTGAGACTCTTTCTCTATCTGGAAAATTTGACTTTTTAAGGCATTTGTCTCTTCATTGGATTTCTGGGCCTCCCTTGTCATGTGAGCTAATTTGCCCTTTAAGATATTGTTTTATTCAGTCAGGTTGTTGACTTTCTTTTCATGACTTTCTCACATCATTCTCATTTCTCTTTCTAATTTTTCCTCCACTTCTCTTATTTGGTTTTCAAAGTCCTTCTTCAGTTGATGTATAGCTAGCAGGCATTCTTCCAGTGTCTTGGAAGCATTTGGAGGGAGTTCTGACTGAGTTGTCTTCCTCCTGCTCCATACTTTGGTCTTTTTTGTCCATAAAAAAGGATTCTAGAGTTTTACTGCTGTTCCTAGCCTGCTTCCTTTTTCTCATGTTGGCCAGTCTATTAATTGCTTGTTTTTTTAGCTCTGTGGAACTCTACTTCCTGGGGGGGGAAAGCTCTGTCCCAAATCTCTGGGGCCCTCTCAGCTGCCAGAGCTCTTAGTGGGATGCTGCAGCTCCCCCCCCTCAGCTTTGGCTCACTGAGACCACGATCCAGATCAAGGCCATTCAACGCAAGAGCCTTTGGCCTCGATGGATTGCGTCAGCCCCCCTGCTATCTGCAGGCTGAGGGCTCTGAAGCAGCCCAGTGGAAGCCGCTGCTGCTCTGTTCCTGCTGCTACAGCCACCTCCTGCTGCTTCCTTGCCCTGGAAGCAGTTTGGCCGGACGGCTCTTTTCCTCCCCAGTTAGCAAAATTCACTGACTTTTCTCTTAGCCTTTTTGTCTTCTGGCCTGATAAATGTAGTAACTCTGCCTCCAGTGCAGCTGATCTGCTCTCCTATAGATGTGGCTCCCTCCCCCATGCCCCAGGGCCTGAGCCTGCCGGGTCTCAACTGCGGCTCCCAGACTGCTGGGAAGAGCCCCGCGTGCTGCGCTGCCTGTAGCAACAGATGTGCTTTCTGTCTTATGGAGAGTTTTGGAGCTTGAAAATCTGTTTAGAGTCCCATTTTATGAGTTTTTTAGAGTGTTTGTGTGGGAGCTGTGGTGCTTTGCTGCTTCTACGCTGCCATCTTGGCTCTGCCCCCCACAATTGTTTATTTTCAAAAGCAGGATTATATCCATTTGTGTGGATGTGGCCAGAACTTATAGTTTTGGTTTCCAAAACCAAAACTATAAATGAATTTATTTTTAAGCCAGAATAACAATTAATTTATTCCCGATGGTGAATTTACCTTTCCTTCAATAACTTAAAATAACTTCAATAACTTGAAAATATATTCTAGTTATCCAAGGTTTTGACTTCCTGCCACTGAGGCACTGTGGAAATGGAATTATTAATTAGAGGTTTCTTAGTGAAACAAGAAGTAAATGAATGGATTTTACTTATTCTCGTGAATATTTCATCAAGGCCATGACAGTTTTCAAATTAGTTCTGTTCTGATATAAATTTCACCCTTATATTCAATCAATTAACAAGTACTTATTAAACCTTATTTTGTGCCATGAGTTGTTCCTGTGTGTATACATTAATTCATTCAACAAAGTTATTTTAATAGCTCATTGTGTGTAGAGCACTGTAATAAGCCCTAGAACATGTTCCAAATCTTAGATAACGTGGGGGGCCCTTGACCTCACAGAATGTAAAGTTTAATGGCAGTGGGTCCTTAATGGCAGAAGAGAAGGAAGGAATGTTTCAAAGTTCTCATCTAGAACTTCTTCCCAGCAATCTAAAAAATGCACAAGACTGAATCCTTAGTGAGAAACCCAACAACAACAACAACAACAACAAGAAAAATCCCAGGGACTCACTATTTTCCAGGGCAGTAACACAATGTAATACTGAGAAAGAGGACTGAGGAAAGATTTTAAATAGGAACAGGGAGTGGCAATGAAGGGATTAAGCACAGAGATGGGATTTTAAAGTCTAGAGGAAGTCAGGAGCACATCTGGGGGAACCAGGAAGGCAGGTCAATCTCTATTCCTCCAAAAAACATACTCGCTTAGAGGAACTCACCAACGGAAAGAGAAAGGGTTAGTCAACAAGAGAAAGAATAAATTTAATTAAGTAATTAAACAACTGATTAAAGTTAGTATTCCCAACCTTAAGGTTAATCAAAATGACCTTTAAGCTGTTCAGTCTTCCCTAAAATTTCAGGATATGTGCAAAGTAACATGCTAACACATCACCTATAAGAATGTAATAATACTTTTTCTTGTACTTCCGTCCCACTGAACTCCTTCACCAACACTAGTCCAAAGAGAGATTCAAAGAAGGGAAGGGGTAGTTAAAGTTACCACACAGGAGCTATGCCCTTTGTGTCTTAAATAAGGAGTGCTGTAAGAGGAAGAGATGATACTTGGGGGAGGGAAAATGATAGACTGAATCACAGGAAGGCGAAAGGAAGCCTTGCATGTCCTCTCAGAAGAAGGAAGGAAATATTGACTCAACTCTTTCCATCTAAGGAGGTGCTATCTGAGAAAATGTCTGTCTTCCTCCACAACTAGATTCGTTCATTTTGATTGCTCATTTGTATTAGGTACCTCTTCTACACCACACTAGGAGCTTGAGAATTTCAATGGAAACTTCAGGGATTATTCTTAAGAAAAAACATTTTTGCAACTGTGGGGAGGATGGCTGGGCATGGGAATCCACAGGAAGAGAGTTTCAAGAAAGATGATGTTAACTATGCTACAGAAGCAGGTCAAGGAGACTAAGCCTGAGAAATTGCTGTTTTCATTCTTAAAAGCTCAACTTAAACTAAAGTGGGAAGACCTTGAGTATCTACACTGAAGAATAAAATGTTTTTTAAGTTATGCTTTCCAGAACGCTTGTGCCAATGCCATTAAAAGCTTTTATTAGACAAAGGATCCTTTTGAAATTCCTGTTGCAGACAGAGAAATGGATTGGTTAAAGTTAACTGTGATATATGTTTGTGTGGTGTGTGTGTGTGTGTGTGTGTTTATATCTTTTAACAATGCTTTCAAATATTTAGTTATGGAAGCTAAGTTCCCTTTCCCTAATCATCATTTAAATCACATTATACACACACACACACATACACACACATACATGTATATATGTGTGTAAGAGTGTGTGTGTGTGTATATGTGTGCATGTGTTATAAATTCCTCTAGCAGTCAAGAGATTGACCCCTTTTCAGAATAATGTTCTTAAATGAATAAAACTATATACCTAGGATTATGAGGAAGCCAATTTTTATGAAATAATTGTCAAAATGTTTTTTTAAAAAAAACTTTATATACCTCCAGCTAAGAAACTCTGTAAATGAACCACTATAAAAGTAAATGAATATTCAACACTACTTAAACCTAAACATCAAGAATTTAATCCTTTGGTTTAATTAGTCTGTTCCCTACTTTATGTAGCAATTACCACTTTCATTACTGTTGTAAATTCCCATTTACATTATATTCACTCAGGGTTTCTTTGGGGCCCCAAAATATTTAATGCACAATACTTCTGGTAAGCATGGCTAGGTGCTTCCTATTAAGGAAAAGACATATTGTAATTGCTCATATTTCAGTGGGAAACTGCATAGCAGGAGGTAGGAAGAATGTAGGAAAATAAGAATGTATTCTAAGATAAGGAGTTAATAGCATTAAAGAAATGAAAATCATTGAGTAGTCATTCAAAATGGTGCATATGCTAAAATAGAAATAGGTATCTTCAAATTTCAGGTCAGAAGTAGAGGATAGGATTTTAGGGTTGAGGAATGAGACCTAACCAATGCTTACCCTGAGAGGAGTAAAGATAGAGTTATGTAGGGAAGGTATCTTTTTTAGCAGATCTACAGTAGTTTAGAGGGTATTTGGTTTTAGAAGAATCGAAAGAATAAGGAAGTTAAATCACTTCCCAGCATTACTTTAATTAGCCACCTACTCAGGAAAGGATGGGATCATTGGACACAAATAGTTATGGTGGTCTCTATCAGTTCCTTAGCAAAATCTTGTTTCTCTTTTTGGTCAATTAGAATTGCAGAGAAATACAGAGATCATCTGGGTCAGCCCCCTCAATGTACAGAGAAATGGTAATGGAGGTGTATAAGAAACAAGAGGCTTAAGGTCACACAGCCAGGAAACGATTTATTCACAACCAGGATCATGTAGTTCGAGCCAGAAGTAAGCTCAGAGCTCACCTAATCCAAGACCCTCACCCTCAGTATTAGCAAACTGAATCTGACCAAGGTTAGGTAACTTTCCCAAGGTCATGCATTAGTAAGTATCAACGGCTGAATTTAAACCCAGGTTCTCTACCTTGAGCCAGTGAATGCTTTATTTCTAAATCACACTATTGGGTCCTATAACCCAAGTCTAATAGACTGACTAAAAGACCAAAGCTCTTTCCACTACAGCCTGTTTTGCCTCTCATGTAGATCTCAGGGGAATTCAGGGGCTCCTCTGTCCTCCAAGATCTCCATACTAGTCTCCTGAAATCTTATATCATTTTAAGAAGGGAAGAAATCATTCATCAAATAAATGAAGTTGATTTGAAATGAAAATTCCTGATTGGAATAATGTTTTAGCTTGTTTCCCTCAAAAATCAATTAGCAGGATTAAATTATTAATTATCACAATCCGAGGATGAAGAGAGCCAGGCCCTTGAAGTAGGATAAGAGTTGCTTTTGAAGGTAGAGTGATGCAGAAAGAGAAAGAAAGAGGGACCAACTCTCTGACTTTAGGACTTTGCTTATGGTAAACAGCCTTTAGAGTCAATAAGGCCAGGCCATATAGAAGGTAAGCACAGTGTGGTATTTTTATTATGCAGATGCAAGCCCAGGCAGCTCTGTTCATATGGTTTATGAAGGGTGTGTTTTATTTATTTTTCTTAATAAGGTCTGTCCAATTTCTGAAGTGACTGATTATATCCAAGGAGAAGTTGACTTCCCTAGCATTTCTTGCCTACTAAATTTGATTCATTAGTTTCATTAGGATGGTTATAGATTTTGATATGCAGAGAAGTGGATAGATTTTGATGAAAACCTCTGGCTCTTTGAAACTTAGATTGTTATTGATAACTTCTTTGTAAAAATTTTTCTGGGTACTTTTCTCTTTATTCTTCTCTTCTGCTCATAGAGCTGTCTTGCAAATATCTATATCTATATGTGTGTGTGTGTGTGTGTGTGTGTGTGTAATAAAAGAGTGAGAGTAAAAAGTCATTTAAAATGGCAAATACATTGAAAAGAATTTAACATATAAGTGTTCTATAGTCGTGAAATTTTCCCCTCTGCAAAGGATCAGAAGCATGAGAGTGGGGAGAGCAACAGGGTGAAGAGATCTTCTTATATACCTTCTTTGGAACCAAAACCTTGGTCTTTGAAATTTTACATCATTAATATTCAGTTCTTAAGTGGTTATTGTTCTTTACATTTACATTGCTGTGAATATTTGAATATTATTTTCATGGCTCTACTTACTTCATTTTACTTAAATCATATGTTTTTCCTTGCTTCTATTTTGTGTATTCATCATGCTCATATTTTTAAATGCATATTTACATTCCGTTCCATTCATATGACACAATTTGCTTAGCCATTCCCCAATTTATGGGTGTCTATTTGTTTATAGTTCTTTGTAGCTATAAAAGTGCTATGGAGGCTTTTTTTTTTGGTCAGTGACCTTCAGAGAACATATTCTTATTTAATAGTGGAATTTTTAGGTCAAAGTGCATGGATATTCTAACCACAACTCCACTAATCATACATTAGTTTGTTCATATTTTAGCTACCCTTCTAACCTTGACAATTCCTATCTTTTGTCCTTTTCCCCAATTTGCTAGGTGTGAGGTAGAATTTCATGCTTGTTTTGACTTGCTGATTAGAACAACTGGCATTTTATTGACTTTTTATAACATTTTCAACTCATTTAGAAGAAAGAAAAATGAGACATAACTTTTCCTGTTTTTATTTTTTTCATTTGTTACTAGAAATTGAATCTTTGCTTGATTTACCCTTACTGCGGCACACATTGTATAGTATCTTGATGACTCTTCTTCCATATTAGATAGTCACACTCCCTCATGGAAGAGGACCTTGAACAAGTGATTTCATAAACCTTTTGAAAATACTGTCTCAACTATAATTTGATGCCGTGGCATTGAACTAAAGAGATGAAGTTACACTGAGGCTCCACAGTGTTTGCAATTTCTTTTAAAAATAAATCTGTTCTTTGGATGTCTAGAGTACAAATTATTGCATTAAGAGATGAGAGACAGATTCTAGTCCTGACTCTGACACTTCATTAACTTAAAAACCATTTAAAATCTCTGGGCCCTTTCCCCCTTATATTCTGGATAAAATAGGAATGAAAATATTTGACTTGTGTTTGCCATGGCTGTGAAAACACTTTGAAAATATATAATACACTACAAAAGGGATCTACTCCAATGGATCAGGCAATGTGAGGACAGTAGTGTCTTATAGAGATGGTAACACATAATTGGCTCTCCATTCTGTTCTACTCTTGTCCATTTAAGAGGCTTTATAATGGAATGCACACAGACACACACACACACCTATGACATAGTATATGTAGGATAGTGGAAAGAGTGTTGACTCTAGAATCAGAGGAACTCAAATTCATTTCTGTTTAGTCCTTATGTATTGTTAGACAAGTTCACTTAATTTCCCTGAGCCTCAGTTTCCTCAGGTGTAAAATGATGGGGTAGACTAGATAGTCTTTCCTAGATTGAAGTCCCTTCCAGTCCTACATCTATGATCCTTTGGCAAATTAACCATAGGTAGTTCACCCAATGTGAAATTGTGTCTAAAGAAATATAATGTAGTAGCATTAGTGCTTTGGGAACATTTAGGTGGCATAATTAGAATTCTGGATCTAGAATCAGGAAGACTCATTTTGCTGAGGTCAAATCTGACCCTAGACTCTTACTAGCTGTGTAAACCTGGGCAAGTCACTTAACTCTCTTTGGCTCAGTTTCTCCATTTGTAAAATGAGCTGGAAGGAGAAGAAAATTGAAACCACCCCAGTATCTTTGCCAAGAAAACCCCAAATGGGGTCACAAATAGTTGGAAACAATGAAAATACTGAATAATAACAATTTGTCATTTTTGCCAAAATGGTGTTGCCAAGACATAGGATTGAACATATTACTTTCACTTAATAAACCCCAGTGGCTTCCTATTATGTCTAGGAAATAGTATAGTCTTCTGTATATGATCTGATGCTTGTTGTTATTGATGCATTCTTTCTAACACCTCCCATAGACAATTTCTTTTGAAGTCCTGTCAATATTTACCTTCACAATACCTTAATTTTGTAGCTCCTTCTTTCCTCTGATACTACCCTGTTTCAGGCCTTCATTGTGTTAGGCCTGGAACCTTGAATGGTCTGGAGCTTAGTCTCGCAACATCAGGTGTCTCCATAGTGATATTTCTTTAAGTGCTTGTCTGATCATGTCACTTTCCTTTTCAGTAAATTTTATTGTCTCCTTATCACCTCTACAATTAAATATGAAATCATCCATTTGGCACTCAAGGATGGCTTTCTCCTTTCTTTCTATTCTTCTTGCAGCCTACTCACCTCCAATTTACTCTGTGATCCAGTGTCACTTGCCCCTTTGCCATTCCTCAAACAGAACATTTCATCTCCCAAATGTGCATTTTCACTGGCTGTCCCTAATGCCTGTAATTCTCTCCTTCTTCATCTCATCCCACTTATTGGTTTCCTTGCCTGCTTTGAAGTCGTTAGTAAAATGACACCTCCTAAAGGAAGCCTTACACAGTCATCCCCCCTTATTTTAATGACCTTCCTCTACTTATTATTTGCCACTTAATCTGTATATAGTTTGTTTGTACATAGTTCTTTACTTGGGTCTTCCCCTTTGGATTATTACCAATTTGAGAGTAGGGATTATCCATCACCTTTTGTAACCCCAGTGTTTAGCACATTTCCTGGCCCATAATAGACCCTTAACAAATGTTTGTTGACTGACTTTCAAACAAAAATCTTTCCTACTTTGTGGTTTTCTTACACTTGACTCCCTCCAATAACTCGGCTACATTTATCCACTTACTGTTACTCATTCTACCCTGCCTGTCCTCCCTTTGTGGAATGCGCCAACTATGCTAGTCTCCCTTTCTTTTTGCTTCAAGACTCAGCTTAAATACACCTCTTTTGACAGAGAAAACCTTTCTTAGTTCTCCCTACCCTTGTACTGCCCACCACCATCATCTGAAAGTACCTGCGCCTCTCTAGACAGCATCCACCTGCACTATGTGTAACACTGTATAAAGCTAGTCATGAACAGCTCTCCTGAAAATAACAGACAGGACTATGTCAGAGAAAGTAACACAGATCAACAAAGTGCCAAACATCACAAACATTCTCTCTCTTAGTTCTTTCTCCTCCCAGCTCTGCTCATACTCTTCTCTTTCCTATTCCACCCTTTTTGCAATCTCTTCTCTCCATGGGCTTCCATATATCATATTAAGGGTCAGGGAAGATCTTCAAACTCCCTTAGGCCTATTAAGGACAATACAATGTTTACTCTTTTCCAATCAAAGATTATTGATACAATCAAAGGTGAGGCTCAAGGGCGCTTGATTAGCTAAAACTCAATACAGAAAAATACCCCCAAATACTATTTTTCTTGCCTTTACACAATGCCTAGCACATAGAAAACAACTTAAATTCTTGTTGACTGACTGTTACATCTTTAAAGTTTGACTTGGAAATTGTCTGTTTTAATGATTTCCCAATTAATCTTTGACACATCCACACCCTCCCATCTCTAATTTATTCTCCTGATAGCTGATAAAATATCCTTCCTTAAGGACAAAAAAAAGATCATTTTGTGTCCTTTGCATGGCAATTTTCAGTGCCTGATTTTTGTCTGGAGAATAAATTACAAACCCTTAACCCCGTCATTAAATTCCTTCCCAAAAGACTACAACCTGTCTTGCTAGAGTCATTTCACAAAATTTTCCTTCATACACATTCTAAGTTTCAAACAAACTATTCTTTTTATTGCTTCCTAAACTTGACTTTCCAGCTACCATGCCGTGACCCATAAATAAACTAACTTTCTTGTTCACTGCTCTCTCTTAGTATCCTTAACTCTTTCTAGTCTAAGCTCAAATACCCCTCTCTTTAAGAGGATAGTTTCCTCATCCCTCTAGTTGTTAGGGTTTTCTTCCTCCTCCTTTGGACTTTTATTGTATATGTTGTATCTCTTAGTAGAATGAAGCTTCCTTAAAGAAAGATTTTATATTTTTCTTTTATTTTTGTATCCCCAGTACCCACCATGTTGCCTTGCACATTTTTGTTGTTGTTCATCCATTTTTCAGCTCTGTCAGACTCTTCAAGACCTGATTTGGGCTTTTCTTGGGTAAGATACTAGAGTGGTTTGCCATTTCCTTAGCCAGTTTATTTTACAGATAAGGAACTAAAGCAAAAAGGGGTAAGTGACCAGGGTCACAAAGCTAGTAAGTAGTTGAGGTCATATTTGAACTCAGGTCTTCCTGACTCCAAGCCCATTGCTCTATACACTGACCTACCTACCTGCCCCACCTTGCATATAGAGACACTTAAATTTTTGTTCAATTTAATTATTTCAGTATCAGTGTGGTTCTGTTTGTCATGAAGTTAATCACATTTAGGCCATTAATTTTTCATGACCAACATAAACTTAGCTTTTTAAAAAATAACCTTCTAGATTATCAGTTCCATACTTTCAAAGCTCATGGCACAGAGCTTTGCTCAAATTGGGTGGTCAATAGATATTTATCTAATGATGAATTGTATCACTGAAAATTTCTCATAGAGTAAAAGGTTAAGGTTTTTAACCAATACTGATACTATTTTGAATAGGGCCATTGACTCCTACTTCACAAAGATTCTCATGAATGTTACTTTATTTTTTAAATGCTACTTGGCTAGATACAAGTACAGTAATCCTTGCAATTGGGAAAGCTGAGACTTGTAAATCATTTGAGCTTCTGAATTCTGAGTTGTCAGTAAGATGTCCTCCCTTAATCTAGGAACAATGGCATTAGCCCCTGGGAGCAAGGAAGTCACCAGATTGGCTATCTAAAGGACAGCAAGCTAGCCCAGACTGGAAATGGAACAGGTCAAAGTTTCTCCCCTTATCACTAATGTAATCTCTAAATACTTTTATATCTTTTTATTTACTGTTTACCCCAGTTATATGTAAAAAAAAAACAGTCATTTTTCTCTCCCTTCTGCTCCTCCCCCACATTAAAAAGTCAAGTAATTATAGAAAAGTTATGCATGCCAATAGTGTACTGAAGCCCATCCTTTGTTGTTGTACTAGAAACTTGGGTAAAATAGGGAGAACTCATATCAAAAAATTTTAAAAAAAATACTGCCTGATCAAATATCCTAAGCAACAAATTAAAAAGAAAATGAAAGTGTTTTTAAAGTGTTTCAGTTTATTCAAAGTTCAATTTATTTTAATGCTACTCTTTTTAATATTTGGCTGCCCAAACAAGACTTATCTGTCTTCACTTTTACTATATTTGAATGGAGTATATTGTTTTGTTTTCTTTTTTCTTCTTAATTTTAGAAAAGTCATAGCATGTTCCTAGGCAATGGATGAATGGAAAAATACATTCAATATTCTTTATGCCTCAGTTATTATGGATTACTATTGCCTCCTAAAGCTCGAGCAAATGTAATGTCACTGCTTCAAAATGAGTTATTTTCCTTTGGATTCTAATTCATTTCAAATCTGTTCTCATTCCATGACTGTGTATGAATTTTTTAAAATATCAGATTCCTTCTACCAGGATCCTACCTTATTTTTTTACATGTCCTTCCTATAACTAGCCAGATCTATCTTCCATATGTTCTTCATCTCTCTCACTCATCATAATATTAACATGACCCCCTCTAAGTTACTAGAGCCCAAAACACAAGACAGTTAAGCAGAGGAGGAGCAATGAGGAATTAGAAAGGGGTTGGGGAGAGGGTATCATTATGTTTAATTATCTTCCTAAGATTCCTGGAGTAAAAGAACCAGTGTTGTACGAAATATCAGACAGCCCTGCAATAGAGTAGTGCAGCTGCCACCTATGTGTTTCCTTTTGCAATAGATTTCCTCTATAAGTATTTGTACCCTATGTCTGAGGCACAGAGAATACCTATGAGACTGGTAATGATGAAACAGTATCAAAACAGGAGTGATGCGCAATTGCCTTAAAAGGAACATGGTGTCAGTTGATGCAAGAATTTTAAAAAAATACTATTTCACAATTTTACTGTCATTTATTATAATTTCTCCTTGGTGTGAAAATGTACTTTGAATACAAATAATTAAAAGTGGATCTTATAATTTTACTTTGAAATAAAAGTTCTACTCCTCTTAGATGTACTTTTCTTTGACTTTCAGTTGTGAAAAAAGGACTGATTCGATTAGCCCATCTTGGTCCTTCAAAGTATTCTTGAATTGCAGTCTTCCTGTTAACAGAATAATTTGGGTCACTCCCTTTTCCTTAACATATCTCAGTGTCAGAGATCAAATGAACAAGAAAATATTAACTTTTTTTTTTGCTTTTTTTGGGGGAGGGCAATTGGGATTAAGTGACTTACCCAGCATCACACGGCTAGTTTTTATGTTAAGTGTCTAAAGCCAGATTTGAACTCAGGTCCTCCTGATTCCAGGGCCAGTGCTCTGTTCACTGTGCCACCTAACCACCCCAAGAAAATATTAACTTAACCTATAGGGGGCAGCAAGATAGTAGAGTGGTTAGAGCAGCGGGCCTGGAGTTATGAAAACCTGGATTGGAATGTGGCTTCTGACATTAACTGGCTATGTGAAACTGGCCAAGTCACTTACACCTATTTGCCTCTGTTTCCTCATCTGAAAAATGAGCTGGAGAAGAAAATGGTAAACCCCTTCGGTATTTTTGCCAAGAAAACTCCAAATGCAGTCACAAAGATTTCAATATGGCTGAAGTGACTGAACACACACACACACACACAGAGGTAACTAATTTTATTACATTGCATTTCTAAGAGCAGGAATTCAGAATACTTTTGAGTGTGGGAAATGCTCGTTTTGCCATGTGTTCTGTTTCTTGGAGTTCTGTGGGATAATGAGAATTGATCATGAAAACATTGAAGTACCATGAGTGTTTTACTATTTTTTGAGCATGAGATGGAGGAAATATTAAATCTCTTTGTCTCAGGTGGAAAGCAAGAGAAATATTTTCCCCCTGGGCTTAAGGGAGTATTTTTACATTATGGAAATGTCTTTCTTCATTGAATTCTTGATACTTTTTTATTATCATATAATACTGAACATACCATGAAGGAAAGGGCCCTATTGACACAGTAATCTATACCTTAGTGACTTTGCTAAGCTAAGGAATTTTGATGGGAAAAATAAAACTAGCCTCTAAATCAGAGGTTGCCAAAATTTCTCCATTCACAATACCTTTAGTGTCTTAAATGTAGCAGTTCTTTTATTAAGTAATTAGGTCCAAAAAAATAACATATGTTCACTACTTAACAACTTAGTAACAGTTTAGGAAAAAACAACATATGAATTGGAAAGAAAATGTATGTTTATTTCATTCTAAATAAACACAATTATAAATTAAACAGATATATGTGCCTATTGGAGATTATATGACTTCTCAGACCCTAGGAACACACTTATTTACTGTTCCCATTTGATTTTTGCACAGGCCTTGCTCTTTATCACAGCAACTGTCAAAAAAAAGCAGCTTTACCAAGAAAAATTATAAATGAATGAGAAAATAAGAGAAATTATTGGCATAGCCAAAAGTATAAGCAAACAAAATGAATCTCAAACATTAAAGAACATTGAAAGAAATAGATTGTGAGCTACTTCAAGGTAGTAGCTGCCAGTATGACAGAAGTATCTCTGTATCCCTCAAAAATTTTAAATATTCCACTATACCTGTTTGATTTGCAGTTTAAAAACTGGACATTAAGTCCCTATATCATGAATTTTTGTCATAACTTCCAGTTAGATCAATAGATTAGGGTGGAGAACAAGTTTGGGAAATAAGAGGACTGAATTTGAGTCCTGTATGAAATAGTTATTAGGTATGTGACCCTGAAGAAGTGTTTCAACTTCTCTTATCCTCTTTTTCCTTATAGGAATGTAATAATACTTGTACTAAGTATCATACAAGGCTATGGAAAGGGCTTCATAAATCCCTGGATAATTTTTATAAATGTGGGCAGTAATTTCATTTATTTCTGTCCATACTTTGTAGAGATTGTCTTTAGACAAAGGGCCAAAAGCATTTGCTTATATTTAATTAAAGAAGATGCAAAATAAATAAAGTACTTGTTCTACATTTTCCAAGAAGTATAATCTTGTATCTCCTCTTAGATTAACATCTAGGAAAAGTGGTAAATTTAAAAGTAGACTGTTTTGTGAAATCTACCATTGGAGAATGGTTTGATAATTCAATGGATATGCATTTGAAGTGAAGAGGACATAATATTTTTAAACTAAAGGTGATTGAATGATGTTTATGTTAATATCCATGGTATGAAGTAAATAAACCACTTGCTTTTATGAAGAACATGACTAATATTAGTTAATTAATTATGTCTATAAAGGGAATCAACTATTTAAAATATAATGGCCTGAGGAAATTCTTACACCTCCAAAACAATGAAGTTTACACCCATCAACAGACCTAAAATTATATCCTTAATAATTTAGTTTTTGTCAAAGTAAAGATAATGAAACTTCATTTACTTTTCCTGAAACAAGACAATTAGAATAAAAGTTATGTGTATATTTTGAATAATGACAGTTGCTTTTAAAATAATGTTTTCAAAACTGTAGACCAAGTCAAGAAGCTAAATTTTCTGTTTATTCTAGGAATCCGCCTTTTAAGACTTCTAGAGTAAGAGGGAGAAAAATCTATCTATTTCCATTAAGTTACACATGTTCATCAATTCAGTCTAGGTTTTCAAGGTACAGAAATAGAGACTTATACTCATGTGACCTAATTAGAGGGTTTCTCAATATTCCTATATATACAGTGCTCCCACAGTCAAAGTATATGCCCTTGCTGCCTCAGCCCCATTTTGGTCCTGAGACTGGTTTTGATTTGGAGAGATGAAGAGGCAATCTAACATGTAGGTAACTCAGTGGATAGAACCCTCGACATGGAGACAAGAAGACCTAAGTTTAAATTCAGCTTCAGACACTTTCTAGCTGTGTAACCCTGGACACTTAATCTCTCTCTGCCTCCATTTCCTCAACTATAAAATGGGGATAATAACATCTACCTCCAAAGGTTGTTATGGGTTGAATCAAGATTTTGTAAAGTGCTTTGCACAGTGCCTGGCTTCATAAATAGGAAGTGCTAAAGAAATATGTATTCCCTTCCTCTCTTCCCATATGGAATAGAGAGTTAGCCTCAAATGTAAGACCACCTAGTTTCTCATACTTCCTCCAAATAGGAGGAATATAATTGCTTCGTGTCCCTTGTGAAATTTACACAACTCCTGAGTATTATAGGAAAGTCTCTTAGACTAAAGTTGTAAAGAAGGTACTCATCTTCCTTGGTAGAATAAACTCTCTTCCCTATACTAATGCAATCCCAGGTCCAGTCTCTGTTCCCTCCCTTAGGGAGATGAAACAGGACAGGAGATAGATCCTGACAAATATTTCTGCCACAAACTTTACAGGTTGAATCTAAGTGCTTTGGAGTAGTTAAGTTTTGTTTGGATTTATATTGAAGTAGTCCACACAAATTGAAGACTTCTGCAAATGTACCAATCAAGAACAAACAGAATCTACCCTTGCAAACTCTGATCATGGATAGGTTGATAAAAAATAAATGCGGATTGGTAGAATTTTTTTTTGTAGCAGAAATTGAACTAAACAGACTCATTAGATATTCTCGCTGCTTCTGCATAATGCCTTCCTCCATACCCTCAACAATTTCACTGGGGAAGGAGTCCAGTCTACCTAGAATAATGCCTTGATTGCATGTCATCTTATCTTCCAAATGCTAATGACAGAGCATTTTTTTTTCTTATAAGTCTTTGGTTTCATCAAAATCATTGCTCAGAAAGCTTAACAAAAGACAGAACACTGAGGCCCAGCTAGAAGACTCCCTCTGGAACAACACTGACTCCACTTTTTAGTAAACCTGACTTTATTATTGACTAGTCAATATTTTCCTACCTTGTATACATTAATATTCCAAAGCTTTGTATGGTGTTTTGTCAAAATCTAGATATCCAATTACATTTCTCTGATCTATCAGTCTAATAGGCTTGTCAGACTTGATATATTAGATAAATGAGAGGTGATTCTTGAGCTAAACCTTGAAAGAAATATAACCTTTTTTGGAGAGGGGAAAAGGCATTTCTGGTCAAAGAATCCATGAGTGTAATTGAGGTTAAACAGAAAGAAATTTTCTCAATGCATATCAGTGAAAGTAATGAGGATGGCTTGACTGAGGAGTTGTATTAGGTAGATATTTATTGTATTAGGTAGGTATTTATTAGGGAGAAAAATTTGTATATGATAGGAGGAACCAGTCGATGGGAAAATATGGGGGAGATGATGGATCTCGAATGCCAGGATGAGAGTTTCTTATAATTTTTACATTTATCTGTATACCAAATGTTATTATTTGTCTTCATAATTTTCTCCCATCCTTTGTTCCAATTTTGAGAAAGAAGACATGGTTTTTCTTTCCCCCCTCCCTTTTCAGCATTTGCCCTGTGTGCTGCCAATACTCAATGGAAGCAGCCCTGACCTCAAAAATTTCAATAAGACTAAAGATTGAAACTTCAGTATAGGATTTTCAAGTATTACAAGGGCAGTGTTTTCTCCTTTGTATCATTTTTACATTTTAAGAAATGTAATACAGTATTAAATGTAGCATTCCACATTTTTCTTTAGAGATAAAGTTATATCTCTATTTTACAAAACTGTATTGACATGGTGACAAAGTAATTGAATGTGAAAAGGTATTCTTCTTACAACTTTCCTAATGCTATTAAATTTAGGACAAAGGTACAGTTTGAATCTATTACCCCTCTCCCTGGGTTACCTTAAGAAGACATTGAGACAAGAGGGCATGTTGGCGTATTTTTTGTATTCTTGATGTTTTGAGGAGAAATGTAAAAATTCTGTCTTGAAATTCATGTAGTTGTTAAACATCCTTAAAAAATCTTTCATAGTTATTTAAACCATCAACTCTCCTTTGGAAAAAAAAAGTGAAGCATAATCCCACTACATTTACATGTTTCATTGTACACTATGCAATTCTGATGAGCAAAGATAATCAGCATGTACTGTTTCACCACTTAAGAACTAAAGAGCAAAGTCTGATTGATACTCAAAATAATGGGGCAGACAGGTGGTAGGATTTATTTTGTTCTTCTCTTCATATATTTTCAAGAAAAATCAAAGTTTGGATTTTGTTGTTAATGAGGATGATTTATTTGTTTGGGATTTTGAGCTTATTTGAGTCATAATGGAAATAATACTGCAAGAGGAAAAACTACAGAAAGGAAGAGAAGGAGCTCAGCAGGGGTGGGGAAAAAGCTAAAAAGAAAAACAGGCAGAACCATTTTCTACAGTTTTTCAAATACTCTTTTCAGGTTTTTAGAGGTCCACTCTGAAACAGACATGTGGTGCTGATAGCCACAGCAGTCTCTTGGGGGCTAGGGAGATGGGGAATTATCTGCCTAGATACAGTGACTTTGTGGGTCCTGCACTCCAGCAGGAGACTGACAGACCATCTCTATGTGAATACTATCCCCAAATCATTTTTAGTCACTGAATTCTTATTTCCCCTGCTACCCTTGTTTTAACAGTAAGAATCTTCATGAGAAAATTATGCAGGTAACTAACAAACTGTCTAGTATATTATTAACTAATTTTGCTCTTTAAAATATTATTGTTACTCTTACAATTGTCTGCATTCTTCCTTTTCACCCAGGCCTATCATTGATCTGCATAATCTATAGAAAGAAGACACATGAAAGGGGTTCATATAGTTCAAAGTTTCAATTTGTAGAACCAAGCTTTAGAAAGTAGTGGGAAAAGATGACTACAAAGGGCTTTTCCTTGTTGAAGGTGTGGTATTAATGAGACAAATATTGTACAGTTTCAATATTAAAGAGAGTCTGTTCTTGAGGTATTGGAATAATTATAAATATTCATAGTATTCTATTTTGACATTTATTATTGGGTTATCATGGCTCATTTGTTTTATAGGAATATCTCAAAATATGAGTGTCAGAAGTGACAAGCATATGAATCTGTTCAAGACTTTCATTTCACCTGTATAAATCCTTTCTTTTGCATGTTAATTGCTTCTTTATACTAGACTGAAGTTTCATTCTTCTTGTACAGGTCAAAATGACTACACACACTTCTGCATATGAATTATACACTGGGATTCATAAGATAATTAAACATTTTTATAAAAGAAAACATTTTTGCTTACTATAGATAACGTAATTTAATATTTTGATTAAAAATAAGACAAGAAAAATTCAAGGGTGCTGTTGCTCATTTGTGGCTCTCTTTCTACAATTGTTGGTGATTATATGTATTCCTACACTTTATTTCCCTCTTGTCACAATGACCCAGTATCAGTTGCAGAAAGTAACCATGCACATGCGAATGCCCTTATGTGACATTGATCTCATGGGTCTCAATCAATGGAAGCCCAAGATCCTAAATATTGAATTTTGGTACATGTAACTTTATTGTGAAGCAGTCAAAAAAAACTTGGAAGAGTCATAAATATCTTGTACTAATTAATGGGACTGTTTTGAAAATACTGGCACATGGAGCTAACAATATGTCAGCTCCTCAAACTGTGATATTTAGCACAGAAATTGATAATAGGTCAGATGCCAATTTTTGACTTCATGATTAAATAGCATGAACAATATTGAATTCATAGATAACAAAATTGATGTGTTGGATCTGGGATATTTTAGATCTCTTGATCTCTTCAAATCTCTGGAGATATTTTCCCCAATACAGAATAACCTGCAGATGGGGGAGTACAAAATCTGTTACATTATTTAGGATTCAGTTAATGAGTTAGCTCTATTAACTGAAGGTTTTTTCCCCACTTAGAGTAGTTGTGACAGATGCTCTTTGCAATTACCAGAACAATGTAAGATCTTGAAGTAACTTTAGATTGAGAAAAGACAAATTAAATTATGGTAAATAAAAATTGAAAAGTATCATGTGATTTATTGTATTCTTTTTTTTAATCTAGCATCCTTGCAAGTCATGTGTATAAATTTCCTACGACCCAATGAATCCTATTCTCTGGCTGAGTAAGATAGCAACATGTTTAGTTTCATTTTTATATCACGTCATAACCTATATCATAATGCATATGTGGCAGAGTGAAATCCATATTTTTATATATTGCATTAGTAGCAATGATAAAGCCTTTTTCTAAGTTAGCTTATGATAGCCAATTTGTGGAGGTAGTGGGAGATCTAAGTTGGTTTATTTATGTATCACAGAGTTTATCATAAATAGCTACCTTTTCATCTTTCAAAATATATTTCCCTACCCAATAATGAAATCTCATTGATTGCTGATCTAACACATATGTTTCAAACAGTCAATAATCACTCTAAAATTCTTAGGCATGTTGTATACTACACAAGATTCCTATGCCCTTTGGTTTAAATTGATTTACTACCTTTTATTTTAGGGAAGAATTATGTTTCTGATGCCCTTTGTGACAATATGGGTTGCCAGGTGCTTTTTGTTGGATCAGGGCATATAAAAATAGCTAGTTAGTGAACAGGATGGAACTCACCAAAATATTTCATTTGTAAGATTTTTCATTTGTTAGATTTTAAAAAGGACGAGAATTTGAGTGTTATGTTAGTCTTTAGTGGTTGGGGATAGGAACAGAACCTATAATTTCATTAGAGTGAAGAACATCTGGATGGGTAAGACCCCCTACCAATTTTTTTTTTTGCTTTCTGGAGGGCAATTGGGGTTAAGCAACTTGCCCAAGGTCACATGGCTACTAAGTGTTAAGTGTCTGAGGTCGGATTTGAACTCAGGTCCTTCTGACTCCAGGGCGAGTGCTGTATTCACTGCACTACCTAGCTGCCCCTAGCCCCTCACCATTTTAAATTTGTGCATTCTCAGCAACTTATAGTCTTAGAGTTGCCTGGAGTAGTGGTGTCAAACCCCCCCTAGAAACAGGAACCACTAAAGCATCCCAGTGGGATGCATATTGATTTATAAAAGCACTCCTTATCTATTTTGTATTATATTTTAATTTATTTTTAAACATTTCCCAATTACATTTCATCTTTTCTGACAGCACTCAAAAGCTGGCCCCAGTTTTACATTTTTGTACAGCAAGCTGCTTACCCAAATTCACATAACAGCAGGACTCAAAGGCAATATTTGAACTCAGAACTTCATGGCTTGAAGCTTATTCTGTGTTTACTATCCTATGCTGCGTATAGGCAGAACTTCTTTAAAAATAATGTAAGTATCCTGTGACTCAACACCTTTTACTCATTTTTTCCATCTTTCTGCCATACTTACTGCAGAAGGACAGGGGGGTGCATATAGTTCTGAGGATCACTTTTTGTTTATTTATTTTTGTTATTGTTTTTGTTTTTGTTTCATGGATTGACCTGTTTTTACCAGAGCTACTGGCACAGAGGAGTTACATTGCAGGTTCTAAGATGAATAAGAATCTCCTTTGGATGGTGAAAGTCTTTTATAAACTCGTATTTGAAATAACATTTTGCTGCTTGCACTCAAGTCTCCTGGGTGAAATATATAACCACTGAAAGAGTTTGTCCTAATAATCCACAAAGGCAAATTTAATGAAGAAGTATTTATTGCTTAGATAATATATTTATGTGTGGGAGGTGTGGTAGGAAGGTAATATACAGTGCAAAGGCATAATTGGACCCAGAATTAAGCAGGGCATGGAAAGTGGGCTGAACTGTCTTCAGAAAATAAAAAAAATCTCTGTAATAACCCCAACTTTCTTTCAGAAACAAGTTCTTTGCTTTTAACATAAATATTCTTGCTATATTGTTGTATGGCTTTAAATCATATAACACCTTTTCAAAGAAGACTAAAAATGAGCATTACTGGAATACAATGACAAGCCAGAAGGAAGGACTGAGCAGGTGTGAATAGGAGACAAATAAGATACTAGAGTAAAACTATCATTGGGGAATTATATGATTGAAAAAGAAGGTGGGCTGCTCTGATGCTGAGAGAGAGGGATAAAAGGGTACCAGTTTGAGTACTCTTTGGGTATGCTCCCAATACGAGGAGAAAGTAAGGAAGACACGTTAAAATTGTATGTTGTTATGGTCCCCACCACCACCACCCCATTCTATGCAATATAATAAATGTCTATAAGCAGCCAATAGACAGGGTAAGTAGTAGAAAATAAGATTGTATAGAGAAACTTGGAAGTCATGAACAAACCATCCCAAATATCAAAGTAGCATAATTTGTAAATTCTCAAACATATTAACCAAAATTAACATCCTGGTAATATGTACTGAATCAACAAAAGCTATCCAGGCATTGCCATTAGGGTTTTTTGACCTGTGATGTATAAATCCCAAACAAATTCTAGACTTCCATGATTCCAGACCAGCAGTACATCAAAATTACTGATAACTTTGAGATGATATGGATATGTTAGTTTTAAAGTTTTATCAATAATTTTAAGATGAGTTGACTATGTTAATGTACTAACCCTAAGGTGGTACAGATAGAAGTTGATCTATCCCCTTAAAAATCCTATAAAAATGAGACCTCAAACTCCTACTGCCTATCTCCATTGGGTTCATGCTGCCTAGTGCTCCCAACTCTAATCCATGGTTAAATGAATGACCCTATCTGTCTCTCCCCGTCCCTATGCTCTTGCCCCTACTAACTGCTTCCCTTCACCTTCCCTCCCCACTCTCACCTCACACTATCTCCTTCTGTATTCCTTTTGCCACTTGTCTGTATACCCTCTCTGCCTTATTAAAACATGGCTGTAACCTTGCTCTCTACTTACATCCTGGGCTTTCCCAGCAAGTACCCAAGAACCAGATTGCCTGCCCCCATTTTATAATTTCATAAAATAATTAACAAATTGGAAGGCCTTGGGCATATTATCTTTAGTGAAATTATGGAAGAATCTAGAAAAAAAGTCGAAAAATATAGCTAGGCATGAGTTAGTTCTAAATTACATTATTAGAGTAAACAAAAATCAATGAGATCAATTTGAGTATAATGTTGACAGTGGTATATTTGGGATTATAAAATCATCTTTTTCTAATGAAATGATACATGCTTTCAATAGTACTTTAGTATATTGATGATAAACACTGTATAATGGAAGAAGAATCTGATCAAGATTAAGCAATCCTAGTTCAAGTTTCCACCACTTAAAACTATGACCCAGTCAATTATAATATTTCACAATTTTAGAGTGCTTTGAGATTTACAAAGTTGTTTATTTCCAATAACAATGTGAGGTAGGAATGTTAGGCTCATTTAATCTCCATGAGTTCCAATTTCATCATCTTCAAAATGAAGAATTGGGACTAGATGGTCCCTATGGTTTCTGGAATTCCAATCCTATGAAAACCATGGATTTATGATCATATTATGTAGGTATTGCCTTTGCTAATGTAAGAAAAGATTTTCCTCCTTTAACTCCATCCTCTTGAATTCATATGCCTTCTCATCATGTGTGATTTTTATCAGTATCTTTTAACTTGAACTAGAAAGAGCATGAGACTTAGGAACAAAAGAGATCTGGGTTCAAATCTTGCCTTTCCCACTAAATAGATTTTGACTCTTTGCATGTCACTTAACTTTCCTGAACCCAGGACTTCCTTATCTGCAAAGTACCTAGATGAACAACCTTGTGGGAATGTTGTGAGAATCAAATGAATGTGTAAATCGCAGTGAAAATCTTAAAACCTAATACAAATATCAGATATAATTATAGTCCTCCTGTTTTGTTTATTTTGAATATTTCATGGGCCCTGTGCAAACACATAGACTATGTTAATCTTCACTGTAACTGCAGGATCTCTTTTTCAACATACATATCTCACATGATGTTTTATGTCATTTCATCCACTGAACAATTTATCAAACAAAAGCCCCTCCTTTGCACCAAGCATGGCTCTAGACACCAAGAATAAAAAGACAAAAGCAAAACAGTCCTTGAATGCATGAGTGAAAAAAATATTCCTTAAGTACTTGCATTGTGCTAAATATTGTGGAGTATAAGCAGAAGAAAGACATGGAAGTTGATTTGAAAGATTTATTGTTAAAATTAGAGAAGATGATACATGTGGGAGGGTTCTGCTGTAGAAAGATCTAAGGGCAAATCAGCAGGTCAGATGGCAAAGGCCAGATTTCTTAACAGTTTACTGACAGGGACTGGTGGTCTTCCACCTTACCAGAAAGACTGTAATTAGCACCTCCTCACTTTGTTTAGAAATGTGAGTTGGCAATATGGAGATAGGGTAAAGGAAATCAGGACAGGGAGCAGTTGATGATTATGATGGATTTGTGAAGAGGGGAGTAGGTCAAAGAGTATGAATGGTCCAGGAACTTTAGGATCTCTCTTTTATGAGAGGAGAGCCAGTATTCCACTAGTAAGGAAAAAAGAAAAGGAGGGATTGGGAGAAAGGTTGAAGGGAATGATTTCCCACAGTATCAGCTCCACTGGGTTAATAGAACCCCAAGAGAATCTGGGTCTAATGGCTCAGCTTCCAAAAAAACATTGGAGCGCTTCCTTCTATCACCCTTAATGATCTGGCATTATAATTTCAGAAAATAATATGTAATAATTACATTTAACAGATAGAAAGCATTTTTGGTGGGGGGAACAATAACACCCAGGAGAATCATGAAAGACACCTTGTAGGAGGTTCCTCAAAGGAATTAAGGATTTCAGGAGGCCAAGATTAGGAGAGATGGCATTCCAGATATGTGAGACAACCTGTGCAAAGGCATGGAGGGTGAAACTGGTTAAGTATGTATGTGGAACAGTAAGAAAGCCACTTTGGTTGGAGTATAGAGTACACAGGAAAACAATGTAAAAGCATTCTGTAAAAATATATTAGAGCTTGATCGTGAAGGACTTTAAATGCCTAGAGGTTTTTATTTTATCCTGGATTTAATAAGGGAGATGCTGAAACTTCTCAATCAAAGGAGTACCCTGTATAGTCAGACTTTGTATTAAACAGCTGTATAGACGATGAATGGAAAGATGAACAACCAGAGGCTTGGAAACCAATTAGAAAGCTTTTGAAATACTCTTACTAAGTACAAGTCACCATTGGTAATGTGCTATAGAACACTCTAAATCATTGTAAACTATATATTTAATTGCTTTAAATTTTGATTCTTTTGAAATAATGTTGTTCCATGATTTACAGGTTTCTAAACTTCTCTAAATGAATTTGTACAGTAGCTTGCAGCAAGAAATCATTCACTGAAAGTTGTGTGGAACTTCCTAATTTTGGTCTTTGTGTCAACATCTATGACAAATTATGCCTTGAAAGCTATAACAAGAGAGGTAACTTTGCTCCATGAAATTTTAATTGTTAATGTCATGTGGAGTGTAATATTGATCAACACATATTCTCCAAAGGAATTTGCCCCTTGTGGAAGAGAATTAATTCAGAATCCAAATCAATAAGGTATTCCAAATAGATGGTGAAATATTCCACTTGCTCATGTCTGTGTATGGCATTGTGCTGATTGCATTAAGTAGTCCAGGAATACTGCAAAGTCTACTCAGTTCGTTTTACAATCGTTCAAATAAGTTGAAACACTGAGGAAAAGGAAAAAAAGTGGAGTAATAATGCCTGTGCCTAGGGATATACTGGTACACATTTAAAAACTAACTCTCTGGGGGAAAAAAATTAAGGATGACACACTTTTAAATGTAATCAGCAGTATTCATATTTTCTCCATTTCTTTCTTAAATACAATCAAAAGATAATAAATCAAACCATGATTTGCAGTTCTGATTTCTGAGATACAAATGCTTACTATGAAAGTTAAGCAATTAGCTTCACAAGCTTTTATGAGCTTGCTTTAGCATGAACCCAGACTATGCTGTTCAGTTGAATGAATAAACTGTAGGGAGAAAAGGGATGTGTGTGTGTGTGTGTGTGTGTGTGTGTGTGTGTATGATAAACAATGCTGGTCTAAGAATAGAACAGAAGAGAGAAAACTGAACTGTTTGGGGAAATTGTGAAGCTCTTTTAAAATCTTAAACTTCTTGAAACAAAGTCTCATTTTTCAGTAACCATATTTTTTTTCTAGGAATTTTCAATAGGTGAATATCATGTCTAATATATTAGTCTCCAAAGACATGAAAGTTAAAGATACCTAACGTGTAACAGAAAGGCATGAACATCCCACAACCCACATTATAAAAAGAGAATTACAAAGAAGAATGAGGTTAAAGAATGCCATTCAAAAACCTACAGTAGAAAAAATAAGATAGGAAAGTCATGCAGTGAAAGCCTGATGTTGCGTTGTCCTCTAACCAACAACAAAAACTCGCAACATGTTGGATGAACCTTCTTTAGTCAATATTATGGAGGACATGAACAAGAATTGAACAGGATGATGTGTAAGCAAAGATATTCTATTAGTTGAATTGTTGGAGTAAGTACTTAAAGCCATCTAAGTGTTGTGACTTGGCCCTATGTATTTTCAATCTACCCATACAACAAGTCCAGGAATCTTCAAAACTACTCTTTATTACATGTTGCTGCATCTTGTGGACAGTAGAATGTGTCACATTTCCCATAATATTACATGGTCTGCCCAAATGTCTAGCTGCTTTTGTGAGGGTGTTTTTCAGGGGAACATTTTTAACAAGCCAGAGAAGGGACAGTTAAAGTTTTAAGGTTAAGTAAGAAATCACCTGAGTTTATTTGAGAACAGAAAGTTCCACTGATGATGAACTGCACAAGGAAGTGTATTATAAACAAAGAAGAAAGCATAAGCTTACCCTTGTACAAATGCAATGGTGCATAGATTCCTAAGGTACTCCCTGTACAGTTCAATTGATGTGACTTGGAAAGGGTTCAGATAATAGCAACTAAAATCAAGGAGACTGAGGACTCTGTCCAGACTTACTTTTAAAAAGTAAATACTTTTTGAGTCTAGAAAAGATAAATCTGATGAGGTAATTTATCAAAGGGCATAAAAACTAAAATTATTAACAAGGTGGATATTATTCAGTTAATCCTAGAGAACCAGAATTAGTACAGCAATATCTGAAGCTTAGAAGAGGTAAACTTGGGATAAGTAAAAGCAAGTCAGTCAGTTAGTCAGTCAACTAACATTCATTATACTCCTACTATGTTTAAGTACCTCCCTAAGCACTAGAAATACAAATAAAAGTAGAAGGAAATGCAATGCCTGCCTTCAAGGAACTTACTTTATTTAAAAACAAACTTTAAGAAATGAAGCAAGAATTTCTGTCACATAGTAAAAAGGGGAAAAAAAGATGATTGCACATGAAACTGTTATATGTAACTTGTAATTCCTCTTAAATATATAATAAAATTATCATGTAGTTTTCTTTTTTTAATCCCTCCCTCTACCCTCCACCTAAAGACAGCTACAATTAGGAACAAATGTGTGTATATTTGTATGTATATGTATGTGTGTATAAATCATTATAT
>CM053594.1:259052231-259089595 GCA_028646575.1 Pseudocheirus occidentalis | reverse complement strand
TCCTCCCCACCCCGCACCCCCGCCATGGTGGCATACAATCATGTATAGGATCTGCAAACTCTTTCACATTGTACAATAGTCTGGCTGTATAGGTGTTATAGCCAATGGAGTGAACAATGAGAAAAGAGAAACAAAAGCCAAACATAGAAAAGATTGATAGCATGCATTGCTTCGGTCTCCATTTAAACTCTGGTCTTTCTGGATCTTTCTCTGAATGTAGACATCTCCTTCTGTCCTGAGATTTGTAGAGTTGTCTTTTAACTGTGTGTTGCTGAGAGGAGTCCAGTTTTTTAAAGTTGATCGTCACACATATGATGTATCTGTGACTGTGTACAAATTTTTCCTGATTCTGCTCTTCTCACATAGCATCAATTCATATAAGCCTCTCCAGGCAATTATGAAGTTCATATCCTTCCCATTTCTTATAGCATAATAATATTCCATCGCATTCATATACCATAACTTGTTCAGCCATTCCCCAATTGATGGGCATCCTTTAAATTTCCAGTTTTTTGTCACTACAAAGAGAGCTGCAATAAATATTTTTGTACGTATGGGACCTTTTCCCACCTCTATGATCTCTTTGGGATACAATCCCCAAAGTGGTATTACTGGGTCCAAGGGTATGCAATTATTTATAGCCATTTGGCCATAGTTCCAGATTGCCCTCCAGAATGGTTGTATCAGTTCACAGCTCCACCAACAATGCATTAGAGTTCCAATTTTTCCACATCCTCTCCAGCACTTGTCATTTTCCTGTTTTGTCATCTTAGCCAATTTGACTGGTGAGATGTGGTACCTCAAAGTTGTTTTGATTTGGATTTCACGAATCAATAGTTATTTAGAGCACTTTACCATGTACTTAAAGATATCTTTAATTTCTACCTCTGTATATTACCTGTTCATATCCTTTGCCCACTTATCAATTGGGGAATGACTGGCATTCTTGTAAATTTTATTTAATTCCCTATGTATTTTAGAAATGAGGCCTTTATCAGAGATACTACTTGTAAATATTCTTTCCCAATTTCCCACTTCCCTCTTAATCTTGGTTACATTGACTTTGTTTGTACAGAAACTTTTCAATTTGATGTAGTCAAGATTATCTATTTTGCATTTCATAATGCTCTCCAAGTCTTCTTTGGTCATAAATCTTCCCTACCCCATAAATCTGACAGGCAAACTATTCCTTGCTTCTCCAGATTATTTACAGTATCAGCCTTTATATCTATATCATGCATCCATTGCAGATAGCTTCTTAATTCATGTAGGAAGACAACACACAGAAAAAGGCTGAAAAAGGTGGGAGGGAAATAATTTGTTTGGGAGCATAGTAGAGGAATTCTCAGAATACAGTCTGGAAAGGCATGAGTTACATCGGGAATCTTCTTGAAGAATGAGATTCTCCTTACATAGAGAATCTAGGAGAAACCAATCAAACAGAGTGCAGGCAAGAGAAAGGTACAGTACTTTCGATGGTGAGAATTCCAGGCCTAGAGTGAGGCTCCATGAGGAACAAATAAAGCATGATAAGACTTCAGATGAAGAGCTAGGATATGGTATAGGAAGTCAGAGTGCAGGAGTACAGCTTGTTCTTGGCAGAGGCTTAATTACACATTAACTATAAACTCTATAATTTCCTGAATGTCAGTAACTCCTAATATGGGAATTCCCTAGAACAATCCATCTATAATTTAGTAGATAAGATATAGGGAGTTGCTTGAGGCACATAGAAGTTTTGATATTTCCAGTCTCACATAGCTGGTGTCAGAGGTGGGACTGAAACACATATGCCTCTGTGGTATAGTTTGGAATATATATATAATGAATAAAAACAAGTCGAAAGACATGTAATTATGTTTAATAATGGATTGCATAAAAGCTTATCTTTTGAAATTGATAAAACCGAATGACACTTGAATAATCAAACATAAAATAGTACCTGACCCAACTCCTTGGAGGTCATCACCTGAAGAAATTTAGCACCCACTTAATGCACTGCTGAAATTTATATAGTGCCAGGGGATGAACTCAGGTCTTCCTTACTCCTAGTCTATAGTTCTATCCACTAAACTATGGTGTCTTTCTAAAACCACCAGATTTAGCACACTATGTGAACTCTAGTCATGATGGGATAGGGGGCGGTGCCAAAGTGTTCTGTTAATCAAATAAAAACCTAAGAGCAAATTCATGAGTTTACAGGTACTTGGAGCCAGAATGTATGTTTCATACACCACAGAGTAGATGAACTCTATGGTATCTACCTACTGGTCATCCAATCCCCAATATTTCTGTCGGCTTATTCCCATTTTAGATTAGAGATTAACTCAGCTTCATCTGAATAATTTTTGCTAGAGGGCAGTATAGAAAAATTAATGTTAGACAACATTGCCTTAAGTAAACCTATCTGAAAAAAAATTAAGGAAAGCAGATACCTCCTGTTTCATAGAAAGAATCACTAATGTAAGGTCCTGAAAACCTGATGTTGATGGCATTTGCTAATTCTCAATGAGCATTCAAATGCTTGTACTATTTTTTCTTAGACTGGAGTTGTTGTTTGTTTTTAAATTATTCCAGTTTCAAAGTTTTCTTAGTTATTCCTTTAAAACAATACATTTGATGGTGACATTATATATTTTAAAATACAATTAAATGAAACATTGAAAACCATTGTGGTTACTTGGGGTAAGCCTCTTCATGCACATGTTAATGACTAGTTTTCTATATAGGAAAATCAGAATCCTTATTTAGAGGGAGCCTAGCTTCTGAACTAACCCTACAATAATAATTTAAGGCCACTTTGGGAAAACAATGTGTTACATATTGATAGATTTGGATCTGAAAAACATTTGAGGTCCATTATCATCTTCATTTTCTTCATTTTACAGTGGAGGAAGCCGAGGCCCTGAAAGCTTAAATGATGTCTCTGAGATAATAAGTAGCACAACCCAGATGTGGACTGACTCTACTGCCAGAGTTCTTTCCATTTCACCACAGGGCAAACCTTTTCTTTTTGTCCAACCTTGCATAAAATTACCCATATCCTGACTTACAGCTATTGAGTCTCAAGCACATAATCTCCTCTAAGAACAACCTTTACAAGTAAACAAAAATAAATAAGTAAATGTACAGTGAGCTCAATATATAAATATGTAAAATTACTTTTGATTCCACAAAAAAATGGGAAGGTGGAGCAGTTTTTCATCTGCAAAGTTACCTTGAATTATCATTTGAATCTAATTTCAATTTCTTCATTAGGAATTCACTTTGGGGTTCTCTGATTGGTTTCAGAAAAGGCTTCATGAAAAGTATGGTACGGTTGACTATTTGGTCTAGTTATCAAGCTGTAATGAACCTCCCTCTCTCCTCTTCTGTCAACTAGTATGTATGTCCTTGTGTAGCCTACATATCCATCCTTCAATGTATTTGTAATTTCATGGATATTAAGTCTCTCCATGCTGTAGATCACAACCCATTCTTGTCCTGTCATTCTATGCCATTCTTGTTAATGTTCTTCCATCTGATAGTACCTGTCTTCAAAAACTAGCATACACACACATACATATATACATGCATATATATAACTACTTTGTATGCATTTCTTTTTATTAGCTTTAAATTTGTTGTATATGTATATGTGCATGTATGTGCACAGGTGTGAATTTACATGTACCTCTGGTCTCCCCCATTATAAGTTCTTTGTTTCTTTCTTTGTATTTGTATCACCAAGATCTGGGACACTGTCTAAAACATAATCTTGTGTACCAGGATCCTAATATATATTTTATTGATTAATTAAATGAAAGCGAAGAAATATCCATGAAATAAGAAATACAGAAGAATTTTTAATCCTTGGGAATTTAAGAAAAACAAACTCAAGAAATATGTTCACAAGACTGAAGTACTAAGTGCCTTGCTAAAGGCTTCTTACTAATAAAGGTATGAGTTATGATCACATAAAGCAAAATGTGAATGAAGAAAGACATCACAAATGTGAAGAAGGTTATTCAATGCATCATGACAAATAATTACAAACAGGGCATTGTTTCCCACCCCCCTGCAAATCTGAGACAATAATTTAATGCCAACATTTCTCTCTAGGTACTTAAACTTATCTTTATGTATAAATAAGCATTTTAATTGGAGAAATAAAACATTAGTCACTTAGTAAGGGATAGTATGATGATTTTGTATGTGCTCCAAATGATATAAATTATCCCTTTCCTAAATTGGGCTCTTTTGTGGTCAAAAACAAGCATGATACTGGGAACACTTACTCATAACCTTATTTTCTTTTTGTTGTTGCTGTTCTTCTAAAATCAATCTTTAGTGAAAGGCCTTTGGGATGGTACAAAATGAGAAAAGATTTTTCAACTGAAAAAGAAAAGCAGAATGGATAGTTAATGGAAAAGTAATGTAATTTTTGGACTGTATTTGATGTTTGGCTGCCTTGTTTTTATCTCCTCTTTAAGTTTAAGGCTTTACGTTCTTGAAATCTGAAGAAAAATAAGAACTAGAAAGTTTGAATTGCTTATGATAGAAACAACCTCTTACTGTGTGACCTCTTGCCAGTCGTTTAAACTACTTATGTCTCTAAATAGAATCTCATTTGGAATCAGATCTTGTCGCTAAGATGTATATAATTAAATAAATATCAACCTTAAAACTGTTTGTTCATTGCATGTCTAGGCTCTAATCCAACTAGGAAAGGACATATCATTTTACACTGCCTTGCAAATACATACCTATGCTATATCGGCTTGCACAAATTATTTTACCAGCCTACTCTCCTGCCAGAAATTAAAAGTAGGAGAAGGAACAAGATCAGCATTCTTTGCTACTCGCTTAGGATAAAGTACTGGTTGTCCTATGTGAGCATTTATTCACATGCCTGAATTCTTTACTGTGGTTTTTTCTAACTGTTTTAACTGTGTGAATGCCAGATTCAGAATTAGGGGAAAAGAGTAACTTTTATGAATTAACATAAGGGGGAATTAAGAACTCGTCATGTTTACATACCTTTTGAGAAACAAATAAAAGAAAAAAAAACTCTTTAACACAATGTCTTCTTAAACCCAAATGTAAACTAAGTTTCCAAAAAATTGTTAGTCACAAAATTTGCATCACAACATTTATCACCGCTCCCTCACAGACTCTTGCACATCTTTACTTTTTTTCTGTGTTCTCTGATAACACTGATAAAGTAATAGAACATTAACCTCTACCTGTAATAAAGACCAATTTTCCCTAATAGTGATATTCATATTAAAAGTAAATCATGTAACTAAGAGCACAAGTTTGTGAGATGGCTTGCGAGGTTGTAATCTGTGCCACTGAAATATTTTTCTTCAGAACTAACCAAACTGTGCTTACTACAGTACTTTAGATGATTTGTCATTCTATGATCATGGTTGACTGTACCTTCTGCTAAATTTGATCATAACCCAGTCACCCTTTAACAAATGATATTTGAACTGAATGGATGTTTTCTTTAGAATTGCCACAACCAATGTACTGAATCATGTGGTATTACAGCATCCTGGTAATAAATCTCTCTGACCTTCTATACCCTGGCTGGTTGTTGAATGACAGGCACACATGGAATCATTAGAGCTACTTTAAGGAGGAATACATTACATTCTCTTTTTGCTTATTTAAAAAATAATTTCCATTAATGTATTTTTATTTTATATGTCCTAAATTTTCCCTTAAGCCTTCTCTTTCCCACTCTTGCCCTCCCCCCAAAAACCAAAAAAAAAAACCAAACAAATAAATATCATCCCTCCCTATCCAATTGATCCTGTGCCCTCTGTCTATGTATACCTGCATATATATATATATATATATATATATATATATATATACACAGACACACATTCATATATGTATTCATATTCATATTCATGTATACATGTATACTCTTCTGTATAGACCTATACACACACACACATATACATTTATATGTATTCCCTTCACCTATACTCATATTTATAAAAGTTTCATAAGCTACAATTGTTATTTTTACATGTAGGAGGGCACATAGTTCAATTTTGATAAGTTCCTTCTAACTTCTTTTCCCTGTTTACCTTCTCATGCTTCTCTTGCTTCTTGTATTTGAATGTCAAATTTTTTTTGCAACTGTTTTTTCATCAAAAATGCTTGAAAGTCCTTTTTCATTGAATGACTATATTTTCCCCTAAAACATTATACTCACTTTTGCTGGGTAGGGGATTCTTGGTTTTAATCCTAGCTCTTTTGACCTCCAGAATATCATATTCCAATCCATTTGATCCCTTAATGTAGAAGCTCACTCTTAATTCCTTAATTCAAAATATATACATATAAATGTAGTGAATTCATACTGTGGTATAAACCAAATGGGGAAAAATTTGTAAATGGTTAGAAGAGTGAGAGGAGTGGGACCTCGGAAAAGTCAACAACAAATAAGACACAGCCTTGCTTTCATGAAGCAAAAAATAGAGTAAATGAACTAGATATAACAAAAAGTTCTAATTCAATGTAGAAAATTAAATTTTATACAGAATGGGCACAAAAAACTGTTGAAATAGGAGAACTGTGAATTTAAAAAGAAACCAAAACAAATTTGATAACCTACTATTGTATTCTAATCTGGCTTTATAATGAAACTAAATATTTTAAAAGCAAACAAAGCTCAGTAAATTTGAACAAGACTAATAAGCATATGTTGATAATGGGGGCTTTTAAAAGGGAAATGACCTGGCCTGATATGAATTTGAGGTTGTAAATGTGTTTTCTTTGTTCAGATGAAGTCTTATAAATAAATAAAGTAGCACAGAAAAAACTAAAATTCTTAGAGCAAATATAATAATAACCGACATAATTTTTTCATGTGACTCTGAACAAAGAGCCCCTATTCCAGTTTGGCATATTTTGAATTTATCCATTCCAATTGACATCTGAGTACAGTGCTTATTATATATGTCATATTTTCACCTCATTTAAAATAAAATCTTTCACAATCAAATGTAGTAGATAAGTTTAATTGTGTTCATATGCAATCTGTAGACACTAAAGGGTAGAAAAAAAATCTAAATTAGAACTTGGACAAAAATAGTCTTAGAACAATTATACATGAATTCAGTTCAAGCAACTGGATATCATACATGGAGAAGACAGAGACCTTGCTCACAAAAACTTACAACATCATAGGTGAAAAGACATAACTTGTCCAGGTAGAACGAATGCTAGGGGAGTTTAAAAGGGAGTAAGACCTTCATGGAATAGATACCTCATGAATTAAAACTTGAAGTAAATGGAATTTGAACAGATATGAGTTGTGAGGTTTATCATAGGCATGCAGGGAAATGGGAAAGGGTGGAATGAGGCTAGAAGGTGTATACTAGTTCAAGTAGCTGGAATATATATTACATGAAGATGGATAATAGAAAGCCAAGCTGGAGAGGTGTGCCAGAGTCAAATTGCAGAAAGCCTTGAAAGTCAGGCTCAGGAATTCACATTTTATTCTGTAAGCACTGAGGAGGCACTTAAGGTTTTATAATACAAGAATATACTGTTATCAAAATCATGCATTAGGAAGATTCCTTATAGACAGTGATGAGAAAGATGGATTGGAGGAAGGACCAGGAAGACCTGGGAGAAGGCTTTTATTACAGCATAGGTGAGAAGAAAGAACTTGAAATTCAAGTAGCAATGTTAAGAAAGTTTGGGATCTTTTTTCTTTATTCAGGATATAGGAGATATAAATATTTCTGTAGGCTGAAAGGAAGTAGTATGGGGAGAATAAAATATTATAGTTATCTCAGAGTGAGGGGCTAATGATTGACAGGACATTTGTTCAGTCTGTTTTTAGTTGTGTCTGACTCTGTGACCCCATTTGTGGTTTTCTTGGCATAGATATGGACATGGTTTGCCATTTCTTTCTCCAGTTTGTTTTACAAATGGAGAAACTGAAGCAAACACAGTGTCTTGCCCAGGGTCATGCAGCTAGTAATCTGTCTGGGGCCAGATTTGAACTCAGGAAGATGTCTTCCTGACTGCAGGACTGGCACTCTATCCATTTTGCACCTAGCTGTGACTAGGACAAAACTTAGGACATGGAAAAGAAATGGAATAAAGAGTAGAAAAAAATAGCAGTTTAACTTTGCCAAATAAGCAAACGTTTTACTCTAAAGTCTGAAATGCTATTGGTGTTTTTATTTCTTGAAGTAGACTATTTCATTGCAACAGAGCACATTAGGTTTTTATTTTATATGTAGAATCTCAGAATAGTAGATTAAAGAGGATAAAAAATAAAATCCAAGGGTTCTTTTTGGGTGTGTGTGTGTGTGTGTGTGTGTGTGTGTGTGTGTGTGTGTAAACTGTAAACATCTATCTAGATTTATAAGCAAGCCATTGTGTCCACCCTTCTTAAAACACAGCAATTCATTATATCTCTGGTATTTGAATCATAAGGCTATTTCCAATAAGTGGCCAAAAAGTCCACTACTATTCTTGGAAGTACCTAATTTTAGCTGCCTCAAGTTTATTAAATCTGTGTGTAACAAAAGATTCACTTCATTTATTTATAATATGAAATTCATCAGTGAAGCAGACGTGGTAGTATTACCTTTAGGATGATTTTTTAGAGGAAAAATATTTCAATTTCTCCAGCTCTCTACATGAGCATTCTAATTTTCTAATTTATGAACAGTGTGAGGTTGTATCTATGTGGGTAACTGAGGTACTGAAAGGTTTGAAATGTAAAGGTTTGTAATGTAAAGTCTGAAGACTATATTTAATATACTAATAAAATGTGAATGATTTAAGCTGTCCACTGTTACATATTTCCAAGTAAAAATATTTTCACACAGGATGCCAATAAAGTTTAAATGAACTCTATTCTCCCTAACATAAAAACCCAAACCAAAACATCTCACCACTCGAAAGTTTATTCTGCATGAATATAATGGTTACAATATTCAACTTGTGGCTATCACACATTAAAGCAAATGCTAAGTTTTTAGTTTCAAAGTTGAAAAGACCCTTAAAATCTTTAGTCTAACACCATTATTTTACAAGTAAATTGAGACACAAATATATTAATTGATTTGACCAATGCACTAGGGGTAGCAGAGCCAGGAATTAAATCCCAGTGTCTTGCCAAAACATGTGTGGTTAAAAAAAACAGTATTTACATATTGGACAAGTCACTTAAGCTCTATGGACTTTAGTTTTCCCATGTGTAAGATAAAGGGGTAAGATCATACAATCTCTAAGGTCTAACTAAATTATGAAAGTCTATATTTCAATGTATCGCAGCCGTTATAGACAGCTGATAGGTCTGTAGACCACAATCCATTGGTTAAAAGCCAGAAAAATCAATCCACCATCTATCTTCAAATATCCAAATGGTTAAGATTTTCTTGACCTCTTGAATATCTGACCTTTAAGAAGACAAACTCTAAGTGAAGCTAACTTAACAATTGCTTAGAGAAAGAATTAGTAACTCTGATGAGTAGAGTTACCATCCCAGTATACTAAAGAAACCAAATGTGTGTGTGCTTCAGTCATCTTTGAATGGTGACGTGCAGCAGATGACAGACTGGTGAATCATATTTATGGCACTGCTAGAAGTGAACCAGGGGAGGTATCTTATGTTATATGTTCTATATGTTATATGTTCTATAACTATGTTATAGTTCTAAATGCTGTATGTGCCACTAGTATTAGCAAATTCATTTTAGTGTTGAAAATCCTTGTAGCACAAAATTAGCTTATTTCTTACTCTTTGTAGATTACTCTTCAGTACTATCTTTACTTATTTCAATCTTGTTTTATTTATTTGGGAATATGGAAGAGTTTCTTTTTCTTTTCCTCTTCATCTCTGCAGCCTGCTATGTGGCACAGTGCATAGTTTGTTTGGCAGGTAGTCGGGAAGACCCAAGTCCAAATTTAGCTTCAGACACTTGATTACTGTGTGATCCTAGGCAAAACATTTAACCTCTGTCCTGCCTCAGTTTCTGCAGCTATAAAGTGTGAATAAATAATAGCACCTATTTCACAAGACTGTGAGAATCAAGTGAAATAATATTCGTAAAGTACCTAGTATACTGGTACTATGTAGTACTACACATGTGGTAGTACTCATCTCTTTCATTCTCCTAAATCTTCTTGTACTTAGAAAAAAAGAACTGTGGTCATACTGTGATAACTGGCCCTATCCAACATATCCAGTCTTATCCAACTCAATGAATATATGAATCCTCAGAAAAATGTATTTCCCTTCTGTTGTTTCCCTAATGAATCTGGATTTTGGATTTGGGGTCTAGCACTATTACAGTGCATATAGCCCAAGCAAAAGGTCATAAACATAGCTCACAGTCTTGGAGAAAAGAGACAATTCAACTTTTAAGATCATGACTTTGATTGAACACAGGTAACAAGGAGAAAGAAGATAGCAAATTTTATGCTGGAATGAACAATTAAATGCCTTTTTAATATCCCCCCACCCAAAATACTTGTTATAGCAAGTTAATTTAAACTCCTACTTTTTGAGTTACATTTAAGATATTTCCCAAGAACTTATAGAAGATAAACTTCCATCTCAGTACTCAGACTCAGTGATAAAAAAATTGATAATCAAAGAAATTCAAAATTGAAGAAAATGTAAAATACCTCATGGGAAGAAAACCTGATTGGAAAACAGATCCAGGACAGACAATATCAGAATTATTGGACTACCTGAAATCCATAATCAAAAGGAGGATTGCAAGTTTCAAGAAATTAATAAGAAAAAGTGTGCTGAACACCTGGAGCAAGAGGGCAAAATTGGCATTGAAAGAATCCATAGATCACCTCAGGAAAGAGATCCCAAAATCCAAAGAACATTAGAGTGAAATTTTAGGACTAATTAGATCAAAGGAAAAATACTGCAAGTGGCCAGAATGACACAATTCAAATGTCCGGGAGTCACAATCAGGATCAAAGAGGACTTAGCAGCTACAACATTAAAACATCAGAGGTCATGGAACATGATATTCTGGAAGACATGGGAACTAGGAATATAACCAAGAATCACTTACTCAGCAAAACTGAGCATAATATATCAAGGTAAAAATTGGTCATTTAAGAAAATAGAATGATTTCAAGGCTTTATAATAAGAACACCAGAAGTAAACCAAAAGATTTGACATCTAATATCAAGACTCAAGAGAAGCATAAAGAGGTTAAAAAAGAAAAGGAAAACAAAACACAATGGATTCAATAGAGGTAAGCTGCTTACATTCTTACATGGGAAGACGATACTTATATCTCTTAAAAATTGTATCACTAACAATGCAGATAGAAAGAATATACATACATACAGATGGTTTGGGTATAAAATGTATTTGAGGGAATGACATAAAAATAAAGGATGAGAGGCAGCTAGGCTGCACAGTAAGCAGAGCACGGGCCCTGGAGTTAGGAGGACCTGAGTTCAAATCCGGCCTCAGACACCTGACACACTTACTAGCCGTATGACTTTGGGCAAGTCAATTTACCCCAATTGCCCTCCAAATAGCAAAAAAAATGAAAAATAAGGGATGAAAAAAGAGTAAAATGAGTGCAGAAAAAGGGCAGAGATAAAGTAGAGTAAATTATCTCACATGAAGAGGTGAGAAAGACCTATTACAATGGAGAAGATAGATGAGGGGGGCATGGTGAGGAGCATTGATTTAACCTTACTCCCATCAGTATTAACTCAAAGAGAGACATGATATATTCATATGATGTCATACACAAAGAGAAATGCAGGAAGACTGTTCCATCTATAGGGAATTACTTTTCAATTTTAGACTATGTGCCGGATATTTTCATGATCATGTCAAAATCTTTGGGAAGCATATTTCGTTCTTGCAATCTTCTCTTGATATTAACAATCAACAGGGCACCCAATAAAGTCTTACTGCTGCTACATATTTCGAATAATCTTGAATAATTTAATGTATTTGTTTGATCAGAGTCTTCAGAATTGATTCAATTTTCTTTTAATGGTCACCAAGCAACAATCACAGAGGGATCTTATATTCTCTAAATCTTTCAGTCAGTGTCTGATAGAAAATGACATCTATTAGTAACATATTGCTTTTGAAAACTTGCCCATTTGTTTCTAGTATAGTCATTAAAGCCATCCTTGAGGTGAGTGTAGGTTATTCTCATAAAGATTTTATATTGATGGGGAAGTAAGAATGTCAGTCAATAATTCTTTATATAGCTTCAGTTACTTTTTTATGATGATATCTGAGTTTTATTTTAACCCTAACTTTATTATCCTCTATCCTCTCCTCTTTCACTTGACTTGACACTCAGTACCTTACAAATTGTATCACCTGCATGGACGTGTGTGTGTGTGTGTGTGTGTGTGTGTGTGTGTATCAACTGCTGTCCTTATATTTGCCTTACTTTCAAAACATTCACATAAACCAAAGTTCAATGTCCACAGCAATATAACATAACAACTTACCACTAAAGTGGCCACACTTTTAAACAGGATACAAAGCACGAAGGTCTCCCACCCCTAGATCACATGATCTTAATCTCACCAGTCAGAAAGTCTTCTTTTTCTTGATTGGAGACTAGCTTCCAATCATCCTTAACTCAATCAAACTTAAAGTGTACAAAGTACAAATTAACACCACTACCACCCCAGTCACTGTAAATCATGATTTTGTCAGTCAGTACTAATACTCAACAAAAGGTCCTTTCATCTTGGCATGAGGCTGGCTTCAAAATTCCATGGTTCCTTTTCCATGCTCCCAGCTCTTACTTAAATTCACTCAACCATCACCTGGTTTCACAAGTAGTCAGCTCTCAGCTCCTGGTCCAGTTTCTGGTCCAGCTCCTCATCCAACTCCTTACCCAGTTCCTCATCCAGTTCCCAATCCAGTTCCCATTCCATACTGAAGCTCACAGTGACCAATCTATCTCAAGTCCTTCACGGTTTCTGTTTCTGGGAAGACAAAGCTTAACAGAGCCACAACATTCTTACATTGTTGTCCCTATCATCTCAATTCACTTTCTGCTTGTGAAATCAACACAAGTCAACAGGCAGGATGCATCTGTCTGACAAAGTAACAAAATTCAACAGATAGAATGCTTCTATCTGAACACAATGAACTGATAGAGTTCTTCTATAGGACAAAACACAAACACACAGAATGCTTGTCTGACAAAGAAACACAAACACAAATCAATACAGAACAGAGTGTTGGGTACCATAAATATTCTCCTTCTCAGTTCTCCTCTGTTCCAGTTTGTGCTCCTGCTTTTATAGGGTGGTTCTCTTTTCTGCTCCACCCTTCCTGTTGCATCAGTGTGTTCCACCTTCAAATCACAGGTGGGGCTCAAAGGCAATTGAAGAACTGAAACAAGGTGCTAAATACTAGGATAACTGAAACAAGGAGCTAAGTACTCCTTTGCTTGCCATTACAGTACAAAGAACAAAAGAGGTGATTGACTGAGGACACACATGTATAAAAAGAAACTCACATACATGTACATGTATTTGTATAATGGAAGAAATCCAGCAGAAGAGAAAATCAAAGGGTAGAGTATATGAATTATGCAAATTTGTTTTTGAGTAAATACAGGAAATTGTTAATAAGGAAACAATTGAGAAGAGAATGTCACAAAATGAAATAATTGTTTGTGGAGGAAACTCTGCCTGAAAAATAAAGTTTTACTGTAAATTGGAAAAATTCAAAGAAATGCTAAGAGACTGTGATAATTGTGAGAAATACCCCCTTAAATAAACTTTATTATGTTCTTGCACATGTTTTGTGCTGACATAACTTACACGTTGTATGGTATTTATGAACCCCAAACTGCTGGAATTTAATGACATTCATTTTTATTATGGTAAAAATATTGCAATTTGTGATTTCCAATAGTTATACAAAAGGTTTTCCTTTTCTTTAATACCTTCTATCAAGGAATCACTTTTTATTGGCCTAGTACTTATGATTGGTCATTTTCATTCTAAATGCTCTTTAAAGTTAATTTATTATATAGAAGCAAAAAAATAAAAATGAAATTCTATGTTCACGGAGAGTCAATTAGTGTACTTTGTTGATAGTAGATGATATCTGCTTTCCAAAACATTTATTTTAGTTCCAATCATGTATTCTTTTTTAAAAAAATTTACTTTGCAAATTTTCTTTATGGAACTGCAAGTATGCATTAAGAATATCAAAAGTGGAACTGGTTTGAAAGGTAGAATGATAAAAGTGAAAAAATGAAAGCAAAATGGTGAATAAAGCTAGTGGTACAAATTCTTGGAGGCCCCTGTCACCAGATTAAGGATTGATTGGTCCACTGCCCTATACTATAATAACACATATTTTAAAATTATAAGGGCAGATATTTAATTTTAAAATAGCTAAATTTTAAACTTTGTGTTTTATATTATTGTCTCAGGTTGATTGGACATTCAATTAATGAAGAAAAAATTAAAACAAAACAGGACATCTTAGAATCACATTTAATGCCAGGGACTTTTGAATAGTTTGTGTCTCTTGATTGTTGGTACCTCAGTACATGAAAAAAAAAGAACAAAAAAAAATCTTCTCTTCTTTTGGTTCCACAATTGAAAGAAGATATTCTATCTACCTGCTCTTCATTAGGTTCAGTCCTGTATTCTTTCTGTTTGTACCTCTCTGTGGTGCCACATTTAACTGACCAAAATTGTCTCACCTTTCATACGGATTGATCAAAATGGTCACATTACACTTGCTAGGATCTCACAGAGTAGGGCAAGAGCAATTATTAGCCCCTAGAAACATCTACAAAATGAAAGGAGAAAATGGAAATGATCTGGCAATTGCTAAATAATGGCTCCAAAAGTATTTTTTTTATTAAACCTGAAAAGATATTAGTTGATGGATCTTCACTATATTAATGGGGAAACTAGATGATACAGTTAATAGGTGCTAGTGCTAGACCTAGAGTAAGCAAATGCATCTTCTTGACTGTAAATCTGGCCTGTCACCTACTACCTGTGTGACCACAGATAAGTTGCATACCCCTCTTTTCATTTATTTCCTCATCTGTAAACTGATCCAGAGAAGAAAATGACTAACCACTCCAGTATCTTTGCCAAGAAAACCTCGAATGTGGTCAGGAAATGTCAGACACAACCAAAACAACTGAACAACACTCTATTATAGTATTATAAAAGTTGTTTTGGTAAATTCATGACCTAGTCAATGGCACTTCCCCTTTCCAAGGGTACATATCACAAACCATAATCACTTTTTCATTCAGTGGGACTTTCATCAATGTTCTCCCAAAAACTTTGCAGAGGAGTTCACCTCATGTTCTAGGGACCTTTCTCTGGGTCTCTTGACATTGCATGGATAAAAATCCAGAGTGATTCAAAGATAAATGGTACTGCTTTCTAAGTGGAATAGTGATTTTTTTTAAAAAAAATTCACATTGCAGATTTTACCACCTGTTTCATATTTGAGTACCTTCTTATCTCCTCTGCTAAATTGTGAATTCTTTGAACATGTGTTACCCAATCATACTTTTTCTGATATCACCCTTCCTCTTCCCCCAAGCATGAAGAAGTTGGGCATAGAAGAGGTCTTACTCATTAGTTGGTATTTAATGACAAGTACCTGTAATCTGCTCAGAATTATACAAAAATCTTTACATATCTCATATGTGAATCCCAGGTAATTCATAAATCTACATTTCCAAATTTTATCTTGGCTGTTTTTCTCAGTTATTTCACTGAAAATTTATTCACAAAGCTAGTAAAGAAGTCCCAGGATGGCATCTGAATCTACAAATTTCTTTTAAAAAGAGATTTATGGGTTTTTTAAAAAAATCTGCATCTACATTTTCATATCTATATTTCACACTCTCTACCTCCCAGAAAGCCATCCTTTATAAAAAAAAAAGAATTTTCAAATAAGTGAAAAAAAAATCAGCACAATCAATATATCAGAAAATAGTTGTGAACAGTTTTCCACGTATATGGACCCACCTCTCTAAAGAAGTGGAGTGTATTCTCATATATTTCCTTTGAGGCCAATTTTTTTCATTTATAATTTCACATTTTTCTTTTTACCATTTTATAATTGTTACTTTTCCGATTTGCATTATTACTATCATTGTGTATATTGTTTCTTGGCTCTTCTTACTTTATTGTATCAGTTCATATAGATAGTTTCATGCTCTTCTATATTCATCATATTGGTCATTTCTTAGAGCAAAGTAATATTCCATTTTATTCATGTACCACAATTGATGGGCATCTATTTTGCTATTAAAAAGTGTTGCTATAAATATTTTGATGTATATGAAAACCTTTTATTGTTACTGACAATAAAGTATGTGGATATAAGAATAGCAGTGGAATCCTGGGCTGAAGAATATGAACATTTCAGCCACTCTGTTTTCATGATTTCAAATTTTATTCAAGAATGGTTGTATGAATTCATAGCTCCACAAACTATGCATTATTGTGTCTATATTGAAAGAACCCCTCCAACATTGAACATTCCCATCTGTTTTTATCTTTCTGAATTTGCTGGGAGTGAGGAGAAATGTCAGCATCATTTTGATATTCATTTGTCTTACTATTTGTGATTTGGAGCATTATTTAATGTGGTTACTTGTAGTTTTCAATTCTAAATTTGACAACTTGTTTGCTGATAAATTTTGATTACTTATCTATTAGGGAATGACTTTTGGTCTTATAAATTTCTGTTAAGTTCTGTTAAGTTCCATTCCATCAAAATAATAACCATAGACTAGTATTCTGTGAAATGCTGGGACTTACTACAATGGCGTTTTGAGGGAATGAATGAGAATTCCATAGTTATAATTTTGGTGAGACAAATGAAAACCCTGAGAGAAACAGAGTTTCTGGCTAATTAATAATCAATATACTAATTAGGCTAGCCAGCATCCAAGAAATTGATGGTCAGTGGTTTCACTCAGTAATTAAAGACCCCAAGGGACACTGAAATACCTTAAATCACTTTTGAGAGAGAATTCCCCTGACAAGTGAAAATCACCCTTGATTGGTGGACAATTAATGAGGAGGTGGGCTAAAAGTCTTCAGTTCCTTCTGTTGGAAACACGGTTTGATCATGAAACTCAGCAGCTTCCAGCAATCTGTGCAGGGAAAGCAATTTCTGTCTAGTCCTCTCCTGCATGAGCTGGGTCACTCTAAACCAGTGGTTCTCAACCTTCCTAATGCTGCCACCCTTTTGTGGGTGTATTCGCATGTGAGTGGACCTGCCTGGAGCCATATAGAGAAGCAGTGTCTTGGTTCTTAAGACCATCGGAAATATGTGTTTTCCAATGGTCTTAGAAGACCCCTGTGAAAGGGTCATTCAACCCCCAAAGGGATTGCAACCCACAAGTTGAAAACTACTGTGTCTAAACTCTAATGGTAGAAATCTAGGACAAGGGTGCCTTCCCCCAGGGTAAGGACTCACTCAGACTGCATTGTGTTCATATTCTGAAAAGAAATTAGGCCTCCTAGTCTGGTGGAGTCTCATTCAAATTGAGGAACAAATGCCTTTAGGGCTAGGAGCAATTTTATCAATCAGTCATTCCTGTCAGAGACTGACTGACCTTAACAGGAATTGGCTTTTAACAGAAATAGAAGGAAAAGGGTGGATCACAAATTAATAATTATTTATTGGTATAATAGTATAATATTAGTCTCATTGGCTTAGTGTAGAAATTCCCTCCACCTATGCAGATTGGCAACTTGCCTTGGATTTTTAAAGAACTTAACCACTGAATAGTTAGTTAAGTTACTAACTCATCAATGGTCACACAGCTAGTTTGTATCAGATAAAATCAGAATATAGGCCTTTCTCACAATCCTGCTAAAGAAATTTTAATACTAATTTTAAAAATTTGAGGAAAGTCAATCTTTCAAAATTCTCACACATTCATTAGGCCACTGAGCAAGACAGATAGATGGCATACAATTAAAGTGACATAATTCTAGTGTGAAAACTAAAGCCAATCAAATTTTAAAAATTGTTATAGGAAACAGAAAAGTTATATAATCCTTTGAAAAAATATAGGATATTCAAGTGAAGAGAGAGATAAAGACAGAAAGACAAAGAGAGAGAGACAGACAGAGAGACAGAGAAAGAGAGAGAGAGAGACAGACAGAGAGAGACAGAGAGACAGACAGAGAGAGAGAGAGAGAGAGAGAGAGAGAGAGAGAGAGAGAGAGGGAGAATTTATTAAGAACCTACTTTTTTGCCAGATACTGTGCTAACATCTTTGGATGCAAATGCATGTAAGCTTCTCCATGCTTTCTACAATCAATAAACCCATAATTTCTAATGGCACATTAGTATTCCACCATTATCATATACCACATCTCTAGGATGGGGGGAGGCGAGAGAAGAAAAAAAGAAAAATACATGATAACTTTATTACATATTTTAAAAGAGGAGCAAGTTGTATATAATCAATTTGTAGTTTCATATGCAATCATCTTTTTAAATTTTACTATATTATGGAAATGCTTTTTATTTCTTAAATTAAAAATAAAACTAAAATAAAATTAAAAAGAGTTCTTTCTCATTCTAAAAAAAAACACAAAACAAACAAAAAAATTTATTTTAAAGCCAAAATGCAACAAGCACAACAGTCCTTACCTTCAAGAAGGAATTATTCTGATAGTAGAAGACAACAGAAAATGCAATAGAGAGCCAATGGAAAAAAGAAAAACTATAAAGGCATAATATATTCCTGGAGTCTTATGGTTATTATCATTATCAGTATATCTTTTCTTCTAAATGGAAATAACATGTGCTTTGAGAATAGAACACGGTAACAAAATCTGTGGTAGACCTGGGGATTATAGAGCCTGTCTCTACAGTGAATCACTTCTATCATCTGATTTATAATATTTGATTTCTGAACTCTTTTAGTCATATAAGATCTATCAGACTTACTTAGTAATTTTCTTTTATAACTAGACTATGGTAGAAAGAAAATAAGTCTAATGATTTCTCTGTGTATAAAGGAAATTCCTTTTTAAGAAAAATATAGCTCTGATAAACTTTCATATTTCTTATAGCATTTTATGGTAACAAAGTATTTTTACATTAAAAAAAATCTCACCTGATCCTTACAACAACTCTATAAGGTTGATAATTTATTGTTGACGTTATTTAAAAAGTTGATAGATTTTTAACTTATTTAAACACATGGGACAACTAAGTCTCAGAATGATGATGTTACTTTCACAAGACCAAACAAATAAAAAAATGAAGAACCAGAAAATAAACCCTGGACTTCTTACTCCAAGTTCAGTATGCTTGACACTGCAGAACTCAAGTCTAGAGTTTTCTATATTTCAATCATCCCAATGTTCAATGCTGATGCCATACATGTTAAAATTTGTAATATTATTTTAAAACATATTAAAATATGCAGTGAAAATTTTTAGCTCAGATAAATACATGAATATACATTTATATAAATATGTGTTTATATATGTATATATATTTATATATGTATACATATATAAAACATGTGTGTATTTGACCTGCGAGTTGAAAGTATCAGTTCAATAAATAATTTACTCTTTACAATTCACTCTTTTATAAATTTCAAGTTTCAATTACTCCACCATATATACCTTGGTTTTAACCTTTCATATTACCATACTGTTTGGTTTCATATTTAAAACAAAAATAATCCATAAGTTGAAAAATTGTTTAAAACTCAAGACAGATTTGGAGTACTTCAAAATTTTTAATGGATTTTATTAGGTATCATTCACTTTCAAATTCAGAGGATGACAAAAAATAGTTTGAAAATGGCAGTTATTTCTCTTAGCCTTTTACCATATCTGCCAATTCAACTCTTAGTTTCCTAGCTTCTTGGTTTCCATGGAAATAAGGACTGCATTTTTGAAAATAGGATATGGTGATTTGAACTAAAAGTCACTTGACTTCTCCTATTTCAGGTCAACACTCAATTCATTTTTTATATACATTGTAATATTGTAGGAGCCTAAAAGCACTGTTTCTGGATACTGTAAAAATCTATAGAAAAGTTTTTAACATAAATGCTTTGTGTTGCTTATTATTGTGTTTAGAAATGATCAGTTATCAACATTGGTCTAACATAGTCATATCAAAGTATATGTGTCTCTGTATCAAAGGGGTGGAGAAATTAAAATGATTATTTCTTTTAAGGCAGATCCTTCTCTTGTGCTATAACAAAATTTATGGCTCAATATTTCAAGCACTGAGTCTGGAGTTATGAAGACCTAAGTTCAATTCTGGCTTCCAATTCTTATTATATTTACAGCAAAAGAACCAAAATTTGGACTGATTCTATGCAAGGTAATTGAAACAAAGATTAAACTGCAGGCTAAATTTGGGGAAAACAAAATACAATTTTATTTACATTTTTCCAAATGTGTAGGCCTCTTCACTTTATACCACCACCCAAAACCTTCCTTGGCTTCCCATTAGCTACTAGTTAAAGGCCGTACTCTTTATTCCCAATTCAGAGCCGTCCAGAACTTTGCTTGTCTTTCCAGCTTTATTTTATAATTCTTCTCCGTAATGGCTCTGTGCTATAGCCAAACTAGATATTTCACTATCCTCCAAACCTTGTCCACAGTTTTGTTTTATTTTTATTTTTGTTATGTAGGCCATTGCTCATAGTATTCTCTGACCCTTCAGTGCCCTGTCACCTCCATCCCTTTGCATTCAAGTCATCCTCTTCATGACCTTGATCAAATGACACCTTATTCATGAAATCTTTCCTATTCCACCAGTGAAAGTATTTAACCTTTTATCTGATCCAACAGTCCTTTGTATACTTCTAATGTACTCCTGACGTCCTGTTTTATAGCATATTACTTATAAACACCCTAATTATTCCAACAAAACTTGCACTACCTAGAAAGCAGAAAGAATTTATTTTTGTTATCTCTGCCAGTGTCTCACACAGTTTACTGGTATTTGGTGAGTCGATGAAGTTCATAATGCCTGTAACAAGTTGGTACAATTTTACCTATGAAAGTCTAGACAACTTAGTTTAATAAAAGCTCATATTGTATGTGTGCTTTAAAGATTATAAAGCATTTTACATCTGTGATGTTCTTGAACCTCGTAACAAGGTGAGTGCTACTATTATCCCCATTTTAAAGGTCATTAAATTGAAGTTCAGAAAGGATAAGTGAACTTGCCAGGTCACATAGCAGGTGGATGTCTGAAGCACTATTCCAATTGATGCTTTCCAGACTCCAAGGCATTGCTCTATTCACTATGGCCTATGGTGCATAGCTCCTTATAATGAACATTCACTTCAATTTTTCAAGAAGTTTCTGTTAAGGCACTAAAATTCAAAAAGTGAAGTGATTTACCCAGAGTCACATAGCTGGTAAAGGTAACATAAGGTTAGGATTCGGGACTCAAACCCAGACCTTTTTGACACTAAGGCCTTTCTTTACGCTGCATTGTTTTCTAAATGTCCTTAAAGGAATTTAGTCTAAGATTTTTCAGTGTCTTTTTTTTTCTTGCCTATGCTATTAATATGCAATGTAAACAACCAAAACATTTGGTAAGCAAAAATTAATCTAATTCCTACCCAGAATTATCACAAGTTCTATATTTATTATCTGAATTAATGAAGATTCAGAGCAAATACAGAATACTTTATCATAATTAATATAACTACCATAAAAATTCCTTTAAGTTGTATTCCTTTAAAGTCATGCTTTTTAGTTTTTGCATATTTTAGCAAAAACCTTCAAAATCTAAATTAAGTTCTATCTCTTTTCCACAATCTAGGTCATATTACTCATGCTGCATTGTTTGTTCTGTTTTCAAAAATCCCATTTTTTTTTGTCTTGGTCCTAAAGTGAGAACTTATTATGGTGATTCCTTTCTTTCAGATAACAAATTACTAGGGTTCACTGAGAAAGGAAAGATGATCCCATTGAGGTTCTAATATCAAAGGCAGTAATTCTGAAGCTTTTAATAATTTTCAAGGTTTTGGGGAGTTTCTTTGGCTCAGTTTTATGAACTGAGAATTCTTTCATGTGTAATATTTTGCTGAAAGTGGGAATTACAGAATTGTCAAATTGGTGTATTAGAGTTAGATGGATTTTGGTAGGGTTACTTTGCTCAAATTCTTTCTGAGGAAAATATTTACTACTGAAGCTAAAATTCAGGAGAAATGTAAGAGCTGCTAAGTACTGATTTGAGATTGACAGATGACTGATAGGAAGAAGAGAGGAGTCTCAGGCTGCTAGTCTATTATTCTTGATTTCAATGTTTCTTGGTACAGTTTTGAAGGTGATCAAGTTTAACATTTAATATGGTGCAAATGTAAAGGACTTGAGTGATGAAAATTACCATTCTCAATGAAGAGGAATCATATTTCTGCGGAGGTAGGGTCGGGGCATGATTGGAGGTTTAATTGTTTTTGCCAGAGTAAGTGGGTTTCATAGAATAAAATAAAAGTGATTGAGTTTAGCTTTTTTGTTTTCAATTTGTGGGGATTATGTAACAGGAATAGATGCCGTGGCACACATCCTTTATATCTTTTATTTTACTCATTTCAAAAGGCTACTGCTTAAATATTTCATTTTTTCTTTGCATTTAAGGAAATGAAACATTTTAAGTAGACATAATTTCTCTATTCCCCACTCCAGAGTTACTTAGAGATCATTAGAAGTCTTTCAGGGCTAAATATGGCTCAGGTTCTTTGAAGGCTTCTGGACAGACATGTCAAAAAATCATTTTGGAGAAGAGGAGTGTTGTAATATTTTAAATCTAAGAATTCTTCTGATAGCCTGAGTAAAAATAAAGGCACATCAGCTTTGTGAGAACTTGGAGAGCTAGAATCCTAGTCTCTTAGAACTGAAAGAGATTTAAAAAGAAATTAATGCAATACCTTCATTGTGTAACTGAGGAAAATGAGACCCAGAGTAGCCAAATCACAGTGACACATATAATTGACAGCAAAATTAGACTAGAACCAAGGATTTTATTTTTACTATTAATTTAGGGCTCTTTCTACTATGAATGCTTGTAATGCAATGCACCAGCAGTTTCCAAAAAGAATGCTACTGTGAATACCTTTTAAAGTTTGGATTGCACAGTAATAGTGAACACTCTGTTTATTCCATTACAAATCAAGGCAAACATTCATAATATATTGCAATATAATATTCACAACATTACATCTTATCACAGAAAATCATAATATAGTGTTCATAACAGCTTAACATTAGAATGGCCACACAGTTTTCACTATAGTAGCCACAATATTTAGAACCAGGAACAAAATAATAATCATCTGGTTTCCCTAAGGGGGAAACCCTCTTCACTTAATCATTCAATAAATTCACAATATATCAATCTTCCACTCATGGAGCAACCATGAACTTAATCAGTCACAGTACAATAATCAAACTTCCAGTCATGGGGCAACCATTAACTTAATCAGTCACTAATCTATAGTCACAATTACTAAATATCATTAATCACTAGTACAATCATTAGAAAACCACACAAGCCCTCCACCCCTTGGTGTCCAGAAAACCTCAGTTCCCTCCAAGGGGAGGCTTTTTCTTCATCTTGACTCTAGGTGGTCTCTCTCGTTCCCTGGATCCCCTTCCATGGTCCCAGCTCCCTCCTGAATCCACCAAACACGCACCTGGATTCAGAAGCAGACAGCTACCAGGTTCTCATTCAGTCCTCAGAGGTAGACAGCCCCCAGGTCCTTGTCCAGTCCTAAGGGCAGTCCCTGGCACACACTGAAGTTCACAGAGTCCAGCACATCTCAAACCCTTCACCACTTCTCTTGCCTGGAACTCAAGAATTAGCCAGGTCATGAACAAACAAAGTCTTATCCTGGTCATGCTTCTTCGGTCCTCCAGCAGTTCAGCTGGCCCTAGGACCCAGAAGGAATGTCAGCCTTCTGAATGGCCTTCACCAGATTCTGGTCTCAGGAAAACTCCATCTCAATTCTCAGTCAGCTTCCAGATGCTGGGAGAGAAACTAACTCTCTCTGTCTCTGTCTCTGTCTCTGTCTCTGTCTCTCTCTCTCCCTCTCGCTCTCTCTCTCACTCTTTCTCTCTTTTTCTCTCTCTCTCAAGAAAACTCCAACTCACTTCTTCAGCTCCCAGATGCTGAGACAATCTTGCTTCCTCTAACAGGAAAATTCCAATTCTGTCTCTCTGTCTCTGGAATTCTTGCTTATATACACACACTGGCCTCCTGTTTCAGCCAATATCCTTCCTCCATGTCAACAGGGGAGTTCACGCCCTCTCTACAGGGGTCAGGGCTCACACCTTCCATACTTAGCCCTAAGTTACTAAGTGCTAAGTATCTACTAAACTGATTGCTATTACAATGCTTTCCAGTTTATCCATTTTTTTCTTTGTTCTTTGTTCTTTTTGTCTGTAGCTCTCCTATGTAATAATATTTCATTTCTAGAACAGGTTAAATTCTTAATCACCTCTTTAGTAATATTGAGTCCTGCTACCAGTAAGCCTGGGGCTGGCCATGGCCTCCAATTGGCTTCCACCCCTAAAAAGAAACCTGCCAACATTACCCTGAATTAGTGTAAAATCTTCTACCATGTTGTGTATAATTTTTGTCTTCTTTGGTGCCTTGTGTATATGATCCCTATTGCTATCAGGTTCAAATACAAAAACTTGTCCTGTATTCAAAATTCTTCATAATCTTTAATATCTTCTACTTTCGCAATCTTCTTATACATTACTCCACAACCAGTTCCATCCCAGAGACTCTTTAATCAGGTGGCCCTGACCTCCTTGCTATTCTGGGAGCAAAGTACTCAATTTCTTTACCCCAAGCATTTTCTCTGGCTGTCCCCAATGCCCAAAGTTCTCCTACCTCCTGTCTACTAAATGGCTTCCTGGCCTTCTTTTAAATTCAACTGAAATACTTTATTCTACTAGAAGCTTTTCCCAACCCATCTTAATTCTAGTTCTTATTCTAATTTTTATTTCCGTTTTATCTGCTATCTAGTTTGTTTGCAATATTTTTTAGATGTATGGTCTCCCCCATTATAATGTGAGCAGGTCCTTGAGGGGAGGGGAGGTTCTTTGTCTTCTTTATGTCCCCATCACTTAGCACCATTTCTTAATAAATATTTATTGATTAACTGATCCAAACTCCTTCTGTAGATTCCAAATTTTCCATTCCTTTGTGGAATGAGGAGCTGGTTTCTTGATGCCCTCTCCTCCCTTTCCCATAATTTCCTAATTTCTTACAATTTCATTTGACTTTTGTCTTGCATTATCTCCTGTCATTCATGAATTTTAGGGGCTCCTGAATGTGACTTCAGGTTTCAGTTTCCTTACCTTGGACTATGCCTTTATTACTCCTTCTGACTCCTGATTATATGGTTTCAAAACAGTACCTTTTTTTGCCTCCTGCTCCTATGTGTCCACCTCTGACCTGCTCATCAAAATGTAGATCCTTATCTTTGTCTTAACAACCAGATTCTAAATACTTGGGTCCATCTTACTCCTTTCATCCCAGCCTCAGTGCAACTCTCCCAGGCAAACCTGGCTCCCCTTTATGCCCTCTAAAACCACCCATACATCCAAGATACTACCTGGACCAAAGGAGAGGTTTCTCTTATTGTCATGTTCAGATAAAATTTATTGGATTGAACTCGAAGCTAGGACAGGCAGTTTTAAAAGCAGCAAATCAAAAATAGATGTACATTTCAATTCCTAGGTATTCCAAGGAGGGTACTAAAGCTTAAATGTCCCTCTATCCTTTTAAAGATAGGCTCTAACTATCAGTAAGCAATCATACCCAAAATGTTATTATAACTTTTGCACAAAAAGGCAAATTAGTAAGCAGTGATCTCATTTAAATTATTTTTGGAACACAGACTATGAGACACAGGGAGCTCGCAATTTTCTGATAGTCTATTTAAATATATATTATTAATCCCCATATCTTGTTTTCCCTTTTCTTGAAGGAATATGATGGGGCTATTATTCAACGACAGGATTTATTAAAATGTTGCTATTGAAAGAAGGGGACATGAAGAAAAGTGTTGGAACTCGGATAGCAGTCCTGTCTGAGGCTGGTATCTTAAAAAATGTCTATTTTAGTCTTGAGAATAATGCTTTGTGAGTCTGCCATCTGGAAATGACTGTCACCCAAAGTGGTTCTGTTGTAGGCCTTCAAATTCAAATTCCAGGCAGACCTCATTTTTTCACGGCTTTAGGTATTGCTGGTTTCCTCATTCTGTGCCTCCCCATAAGCCCTATGTCTACCTTCTGTTTTCCTGCCTTTATCCATTAATGGTTTCTTCCAATACCTAAAAACAGGAAGTTAACAGTGGTCCTGCTCAATCTGGGTGAGACAGAGAGGGAGGGAGGAATAGAGAGATGGAGGGAGGGAGAGAGAAAAAGAGAGAGAGAGGAAGAGAGAGAGAGAATTGACTAAATTTAGCTATAAATCTAGACTATTTAGAGATGAAAAGTTTCTAAGAAAAATTTTATATAGCTATCTCATTGTGCATCTGCCATATGTGTATATCACACATATATGCTTATTTTTATCTGTGTATATGTACAAATGCACATGGGTATACATACATATACACATGTCTTACCAATTCTCTGAGAGATGTTTTGAGCTCCTTTTAAAAAGTTTGCTTTAACGATCCTGGCAATTACTTTAGATATCATCCCTTATATATGTCAACAAAATATCAAGAAAGTGAAAACCTCATTTGCCATTTCCTACTGTTGCTGATTATGTGTATTAACTTCTAACTTTGGATGAACTAATGACATAACAGAGGGTAAATGGCAGAAATACTGCATCAATTCTAACTTCAGAGGTGCTTTTTGGTAGTAACAAACATCATCCTCAAAAAATAAACCCAGGCACTAAGAATCCATTTTAGTTGTTTGAAGTTATAAGACCGGTTAACAGACTCTTTTTGTCTTTGGGAAAATTATGAAAAAAATCAATAAGTGAAAAGGTGGATGGACATTTAGATGGATGGACAGATAGACCATCAGATAAGACAGAGAGAGACAGATAGACAGATATAACATTTGCTTGAACTCTCTAAAAAATCCTTCCATATTTTAAGAAATTAAATAATTTCTATGAATTCAAGAGCTAATATTTATACTAGACCACCTATTAGAGGAGAAGGAGTAAGCATACTGATAAAATTTTACATCTTTGATATATTGAAACACTGGATTTTAATCCAATTCATAATCTAATTGACTTGAGGATTTTTTAATAAATTACATTTTTGCTTCATAATATGTTAAGGGTTTTTTCTAATGAGCATGTGCTTGTTTTATAGAAATTGATAGATAGTTTTAATATTTTAAATGATAGATTTATAAACAGAAGAGTAATTTTAACAAAGAACTTCCTCTAACAGTGCATGCAGCATAGCCCTTTCTATGCAATTTTAGCCTGGAGATGTTTGAGGGCAAGTGTCTTGCTCAGCATCCCAGAGTCAAAGGTAGAACCCAAGTCTTCCTAACTCCAAAAGGTAGCTCCCTGCCAGGTTTGCTGTGGTAAATATCATTAAACAAATTCAGAACAAATTTTCACATATAACTCCAAGTCCTTGATGAGAAGTACATATACCAACTATACCAACTACAATATTGTTCATAGATTATAGGTTTAGAGTTGGAAGAAGTCAATCATTTTAAAGATGAGGAAACTAAAGCCCATCAAGGTGATTTACCCAGGGTTCCACAGGTAACAATTGTCAGGGATTGAGCTTGACACTGGACTCATCTGAATTGAAAGTCCATCTGGGGGGCAGCTAGGTGGTACAGTGACTAGAGCACCAGCCCTGGAGTCAGGAGGACCTGAGTTCAAATCTGACCTCAGACACTTGACACACTTAGTAGCCATGTGACTTTGGGCAAGTCACAACCCCAATTGCCATCAAAAAGGCAAAAACAAGTCGATATGGACTCAACTTCTCTCTTCCTTTTATCCACTTATATTCCTTGGTTCTTCTTTTTTAAAGCTTCAGTCTAATCTAACTAACAATTTAATCTAATCTAACTCAATTTTCATTTTCTTGTAGTAATAGCAAGAGTAATAATCCATTGTGATAACTGTGTTTGACTACAAGTCTATAGTCTTTTCCATCATGCTCCATGAATCTTTTCATCCTGAAAGATCTCTTCAGCCCTGCCTGTAAATCTTGCTACACCAGTGCTCTTGGGCCCCATGTCCATTCTCTCTAATTGGAATTCCTTCAAGAAATTCAGTTCAAGGAAAGCATCCAGACCAGACTTCTCTTCATTCCCCACTCACTCTACTCTTCCGGATTTCTCCATCCTGCTCCTAGCCACCATATGTACTTTCCAGTTTCCTTTTTTATGTTGTGTTCTGTCATTAGATTGCAAGCTTCTGAAGGCAGAGGTTGTCTTTTGCCTTTTTTTTTTGTATACCCAGCACTTAGCACAGAGGCTGGCATATAGTAAATGCTTAAGAAATGTTTAATAACTGAATGAATAATAATAGCTGATCTTTATAATGTTCTTTAATCTATGCAAAGAACTTTACACACAGCATATTCTCAGGTTAAATCCTATCAACAATAGTATAAAGTAGATGCTACTATTTTGCCCATTTTATAAATGTAGCTGAAACTGAGAAAAGTTTAGGGACTTGCTTAAGATTACAGCCTTAGTGTGTATCTAATATTTTGAGGTTTACAAAACACTTTCTTCACAAGGTCCTTATAAAAGAGGGATATTAGGGTCCTTATAGGTAGGGGAAATTAAATTTCAGAAGAGTAAAGGTGTTTGCACAAGGTGGCACATTTGGCTAGGATTTAAGTTCTCTTGATTCTAAGCCTACCGCTTTCCCTTCTCCCATTTTTTGACATGACTCAATTCTCTTTGAGAAATTATTAACATTTTTCTCATAGACTTGGCCTATTCTTTATACATCCATTTCACAAAGTAAGAGTAGCTATATAAGCCTATAAGGAGAGGTTCAGCTCCAGTATTCATGACTTTTTGAAAATGATAAGGCTGTCCCAAAACTCACGTGACTAGTTATCTAATTCTTCAGATCATTCATGTTGCTTCCCTAGCAAAGCCTGGTTCCAAACTCATCATCTATAAGTTTATTTATACATTTTATTCTGTATGTCTTTCTTTTCCCTCATCCAGAATTTTTAAAAATGCCAATCTATTTCACATTAGAGTTGTAGTCTATAATCATTATAACCTCTATCCTCAATCCTAATAACTTTCTGATCTTAGAAATTCCTTCATGGGCTCTAGTGTACCTTTCACAGTTGAAAACCTACTTTGGAAACAAAAAATCATTACATAGTAATAGCCAAAAACTGGATATGCACATTGTGAAGTCAGAAATGGCAACACCATTGTGACAGCTCCATGTTCTTTATTCAGAATTTGGGATTACTGCCAAGAACCACTGAAGTTCTCTATAAGTTACATTGATTTTTTTAGAAAAGAATATTATACATGCTTAATAAGAAATATAGAAAATTAATTTAGAAACTTGAAAACCCAAACACTAAAGTGTTGCCTTGTAGTAGTTTACCCTAGAAAATAGTGATAAGTATACATTCACTAAAAGAAAAAAATGTAAGGGGCATGAATTAACCAAAATTGAAAATTTTACATTCTGCTTTCAACTTGTTCCTTTTAAAAATAATTCTGATTCTTTAATATTCTTATGGGTACTAATGAATAAAATTTGTACATTTTATTTTTTCTGTGGTATTAAATTAAATGTGTTTCATCTGCACATTTAAGCATCTGTTGCTATCTAAAAATAGCTCCTAAGAGTTTTCATTTCTCCAAATTAGCCATTGATTTGGAATCATTCTCAATAAATTATTTATCCAGTCAGTGGAAAGACCTCACATATTTCAGGAAGGAGAGTAGCTACAAAGAAGGATCTGTGAATCTGCAAGAATAATTTTCTTTCTGAGCTCTGGTCATGTATCTGCCCATTTTTTTTTTACAAGCTAGTTGCAGCCTACTCTGCACGCCCTGCTGAAACTGCAAAAGGCCCCTTTTATTGCCAACCGAGACACTCCAAGTTTCAAACATGTAAAAGGACATGAAAGATTCTTTTTTATGGGACTAGAAATGTTACGGGATTTCTCACCTTCTTATATTTTTGGCATTTTGGTTTTTCAATGTGATTTACAGTGCTTAGTTGCAAGTATGAGCAATATGCTAACTCCACAGTGATATTCTTCCATTTACAGCTGCATGTCTCTAAGAGAAAGCAAGTAGCCAAGTCTATACCTGGCAGGAGCTCCCATCCCAGCCTAATAGCTCTCCAGTGGACCCACACAAATGTTTATCTGTTAAAGTGTGTCTTGTAAGTCGAAACCTGTTTAAAACACTAATATGACAGATCAGATCTAACTCCTGTATTATAATCATTAAGCTGGGGGGGGGGTTGGGGGGAAGAAAATGACATAAGCATTTATTAAGCACTTACCATGTACCAGGCACTGTGTTAATTGCTTTATAAGAGATTATCTCAGTTCTTAGGGTCAAAGGACTTTAGAAATTATTATATATACATACATACAGAGAGAGAGACAGAGAGAGGAGAGAGGTCATCAAATGCTTTCTTAATGCTATGAGTTAAATGATCTAAGAATTTTTATCTCCATTTTATAGATGAAGAAACTGAGAAAGGGAATGACTTACCAATGGCCATACAGTTAGTAAGCGTGTGAGGCAGGATCTGAGCCCATGCATCTTGCTGCAAAGTCCAATGCACTATCTGTTATACAAACACTGTTTCTCATCTATTTAAATACAATTTTGACTTTATTTTTATGTCACTGTTTTCTTTATATAGTTGGGAATATGCAATTTGAGTTTTAGTATATCTAACACTATTCATTGATCTGTGTTATAAGAAGAAGCATGTTATACACAGATACTCTTGTGATTCATATGTACTTTCTGGGTTCCAAGATCCCCAGAAGATGACCAGGAGTAATGGGTGGGGAGCAGAGAAAGAAGTTCTTTCTCTTATTTTCTACCATATACATTCATTTTCCCCTTTTCTTTGTCTTTGCTAAAGTCTTCATCTTTGTCTTCCCCTGTCTCTCTGTCTCTGTCCCTATCTCTGTCTCTCTCTTTGTCTCTCTCTGTCTCTCTCTCTCTGTCTCTGTCTGTCTATCTGTCTCTTTCCTTTCTTGTGAAGAGAAGCATCTGGGAAACCATATGTTTTTCAGACAGGAAATAATCCATATTGAGGGTTTGTTCATAACCACTGTTCTCAGGATAATATCTTTTAATGTGAAGAAGAGAAGAGAGGGAGGGGGTTAGGAGAAAACTATAGACCAAAATTTCCATTTATACTGTCAATAATGATCCAGGGAAATGCCTAAAAGCATCTATCTGTTCAAGGCACAGGAAAAAGAATAACACTTTTTGCTAGGGGAAATAGAACCTGAAAGAGAGGCAACAAAACATGCGTATACACCATAGTGTAGGTCCAAAGGCATTGCAGCAACTCAATGAAGTTAAGGAAGCATGGCGAGCCAAAACGGATGTCAATTGAGGACAGAAGGAACAGGTTCAATCTTTAATGTTTACTCACAAATTGATATTCTATGTGACTCATGCCTCTGCCCCAGGGTCTTCTCTCTTGTAAAACTGATCTTTGCTCATTTTGGCTTTCATCTAGGTGTCCTTACTTGCTTTGCAAGCTACAAAGTCAACAAGGCATGAAAGGAACAAGTTTATTGCAAATAAGAAAGAACACCAAAAGATAGTGTACTCAAGGCCCTAGGCAGTTAATACTGTCCCCCTCTTGTGATCCTTAACTAAGAAGAGGAAAAGGAATTTGATTTGTTATTTTTGGCCCTAAGGGTAAAAGTTTTAGAAAGGCAGATTTAAGGTGGATATAATAAAAGACTCAACAGTTGGTGCTCTCTGGAAGTGGAATGGAGTAATGTAGGAGGTAGTAGATGTCTTATGAGAGTTCTTCATGAAAAGGCTGGACAGAGGCTTGTTGAAATATGCAAAACTAAGCTCTTGTTTAGGAGTGGGTCGGTTAAGATGGTTCTGAGATCATTCCAAATTCTGTAATTTTATGATTCCCTGTTGATCTATGCAATAGTTTCAGACCTATAATACCATTCTCTACTTAAGAACTCCACAAGGAAGGAAAGATTCTGAGTTGCTAAGGAGTTAGATTAGACAATCACTATGGCAAGTCCTACTTTTCTTAGAGACCTATGTAAAACCACGTAACAGTTCCACTTGAGTGCCACCCTGGGATTAACCCATTCTTACATCAATCAGGACAAAAATACAACCTCACAGAGGAGTCTACCCTGCAAAACCAACAAAGCTCATGCTTCCACAGGAAAGAGAATATCTTGGTTTATAATTCTTATTTGTCTAATAACCTATATACAGCCTTATTCCTATGAAACTAACTCCTTAGGGAAATGTTACTTCACTTAATATATTTTCCTGAAAGCTATTATGATATTTGATAAACTATACATGTGCATTTTTAAAAATTGTGTTTTGTTTCTAATTTTTGCTACAGCAACTTTCTAGCTTGTGCTCCCCTTTCAGGGACTCTAATGAATATCAGGCAAAATTTTAACTCGAACAAATAAAAAAATATGAAAGGATAGAGGGAAGGATACCATAAGGGATATTTTGAAGAGACCACATATGAAAGTGTGATTGAGTCATTCGATATATTAATCTACAAGGAATTAGTCCTCCATTGAACAGACTGAGCAGAACAAGTCTTTTTTTATCCTCCCCTTCAATACCTATAGGCTAAAGAGAAAATTGTTTCCAATGTCTTTTTCTTTGGCTTAGAAATGAATGAAAAAGACTCCTACAGTCTTACATCATTCTTCTCTTATTGGACTTCCTGCTTGGGTTCTTAAACCAATGGCACATTCTAGTGATTGTTCTTTTTTCTTTTTCACTTCCATGTGAAAAGCAAAGGCACATATATACGCATGCCAATGTCATAGTTAGCTGTCTTTGTGATTCCTATAAGTGTCATGGAGATATTAGAGCAAATACTCGAGAAATTTCCCTTAAGGTTTATTGATTTATAAAGAAAAGTGTGTTCTCAACTAATTTTAAAATCAATTTTAATTTAAATCCAGTTTCTATATTATCCTTATTTCCCAATGTATCTCTTCCTCCTCCCCCATCCAAAGAACCACCATTCCTTATCACAAATGATAAAAAAGGAAGAGGAATGAAATGAAGTTCAGCAAATAATATAGTGAAAATCCCTTGTTCTTATTAGATATTATGGACTCAAATCCCCTTCCCCATATACTATATGTACCTATAACCAAGGAAGTTCAAGGACCTTGAGCAATTCCTTCCACTTCCTTGGTCTCAGTTTTTCTCATGTGAAATCCTAGATAATAATAATAATCTGAAATCCTACTCTCTCTCCTCTCTGGCATTTCAAGACATTGCTCTATCATGATTTTCTGAATAAATGTATAAACACTCCTTCCAAGGCTCCTTTTTCTGGCAAACAGTCTCTATCACAAGCCCTAACCCTGCATATTTTTGAGGATTTGATGAGCTGAATATTCAATTCAAGTTATCTTCCAGGCAATTAAGTCCCATGTATGTCGACACTGCTCAGGGGATATTTCAAACCAAATGTCTCAGAGATATCTCTTAATATGTCCAAGACATAACTTGTTATCTTTAGTCCATATCTTGCCACTTTTCTAAACTCCTCCATTCTTCTTAAATGCACCATCTTTCCTCCAATCTCTCAGGTTAGTCACTTCAGTGTCATCCTTCACTCCCCACTCTTCCTTACTCCACATGTCAAAATCATGCATTTTTCTACCTCCACAACATCTCTTAAATGTGACTCCTTCTCTTTATTCATATAGCCATCATTGTCTAGTTCAGACTTATCACCTCTCTCTTAAATTATTTCATTGATATCCTAATTGGTTTACCTACCAGAAGAATCTGCACAGTTGAGAAAGGAAACTTCATTAAGCATTGTTGTGTCACTCCTTTGCCCAGTGTGTTACAGTGGCTATTGCCTCCAAGATAAAACAGGGATTATTCTGTTTAATTTTTACACCCCTTCACAACCGAGTCCCAAACAAGATAATGTCATTGATAGAATGTTAGGTATGGAATAAGGAAGACCGCAGTTCAAATCCAACATTAGGCATTTAGCAGCTATGTGAACCTGGTTTTTCAGTTTCCTCATCTGAAAATGTGTAATAATACCAATTTCCCATGTGTGTTGTGAGGGATCATTTGAAATAATTGCAAAGCACTTAGTGCAATGCCTGGGACATAGTAAGTATTATACAAGCGTTAGCTACTATTTTTTTCCAACCAAGTTGCACATTACTCCTCCTCCCATACTCTTCTATCCAATCAAACAGACCTTCTCTCATCTATTACAACAATAACAATAATAATTTTAAATAGTTATATAATCAAACATTTCTGGGCTCAAATTACCTGCATTCATAGATATTTTACTAAATATTTTATTAAAAATAAAACAGCATTGAAATTTTATCTATATAAATCATTAATCTGACATATCATCTGCAGTACCATATAAAAGGACAACATATTCTAGTAAGAAATAAATTTCTGCATATGTCTGAAAGTGTTTTTAAACTTCTTTGTAACACTATCTAGAAGCAACTTTCTCTTTTATTTGTTTTCATAAATCCATTTGAAAGATATTAATTTTTAACTACTTTGGTCATTTATGGAAACAGTATTCAATAATAAAGAAAAATGGTCTCATGAAGAGTCATATAGGGAGGAAAAGCATAGCAACTGACAATGGGAACTCTAAGTCAAAGGAACACGTGATATTGTGAAAGTTCATCTTTGGGATTACTTTGTCATCCATTAGTGAAGCTGTTTACCTTACCCAGAGATACTGTTGTGATTTACCCTGAGGGAAAGATCCATTATTATTCCAGCTGGAAAATTCACACTATTTATTGCATTATTATAGAGCTTTACATTCACAGTTAAAAACAACCATCAACAGATTATCCCAAAATAACTGGATAATAGTGAAGTTAAACTGTTGTCTCAGATTATAAACATATGTTTATCTGTTAGTAGAATTGACAGAACAAAACTATTGACACTTTATAGTATATTAATGGATCTGGGACCTCATCAAACATCTTCTCCATGCTTTCTCATCTTCAAACAACAGCTTGAATATGGAGGGGCGGGGGTGAGAGACTAGCCTGAGGGACAGAGAAGATGGTATTGTCCTCTATAGTAACAAGAAAGAAAGGGCCAAGCATTTAAGGAACGGGTTATGAGTTCACTTTTAGACATATTGAGTTTAAGATGTCTACTGACTGGACTTTTATTTGAGATGTCTGAAAGACTATTAGAGATAAAAATGTGGAGGCTGACAGATGTCAGCCACAAAAATGTGGAGCCTTGAGAATCATCAGCATTTCTTGTTCAGTCATTTTTCAATGATGGTCAAATTTTGTGAGACCCCATCTGGGGTTTTCTTGGCAAAGATATAGGAGTGGTCTGCTATTCCTTTTCCATCTCATTTCACAGGTGGGGAAACTGAAGCAAACAAGGCTAAGTGACTTTCCTAGGGTTACACAACTAGTAAGTGCCTGTATAAGCAAGCATCCAAGAATACTCTCTATATATGTATAAATCATTCACTTAGTTCTGGTGAAAAGGCAGCACCCTGATCTTCAGAAAATACAAACTGAAATTACAGACAGACAAATAATACAGAGAAAATAACACAATTCAACAGAACACACAGGGCTTGTAGCTGACTGACCATTATATACATACAGTATTACTTACCAGAGGGAGAAGCACCAACAACTGAATTTTTCAATGTGGGGAGCTCAACAGCTGCCCAGTCTCATCTGGCCAAATCACACAACTCTTCCCATAAGAGAATCACTAAACAAAACCTCACCTGAGGGGTATATGTAACCTTCTCCAGGGTCAGACAACATCACAACCTTAGTGACCCACTGCCTAATTACAAAGTAACAATGTGTTACTTAGTTCAGGCTTTCCTGAAAAACAAGCCTCCCCTAAGCAAGCTTCTCTTGTTGTGCTCCAAGTGAGACCCATTAAGGGGCAGGGAAGCTACACACAAATTCCCTAAGTCTATAAAGGGACAGGGAGATCTTCAAATTCCCTTACCATTGCATTCATCCCCAAAATCTTTCATACCTGTTGCATAGAGGACTGATATCTGAATTGGCATTAGCATCTCATAAATACAACATAATCTCCACAAAATAGACACATCACGTTTACAAGATACATAACAAAGCAACAGATTAACAGAGTGGCCGCAGGTTTTTAAACACAAAGTATATAACATTAAAATCCCCTCCATCCAAAACAAAAATGTCCAAATTAAGTTCTCTTGGGAGTGTGTCCTTCCCCCCACAGTGCCTTGAAAGCTTCCTCTTGGCATTCTCAGCTGCAGGCTTTAATGTGTCAAGTCCCAGTCTTAACGCTACTCCAGTCCCCACTTCCAAGTCCTAAGGGGTGGTTGGGCAACAGAGCCAACAAGGTGGGGTCCTTGGGGATTCACAGCATTTCCCTCACGCACCATGAACAACTCCACCTTCCCCCTGGGTCCCAAACTGTCCCAGGATCACTGAACTCCTGGGTTCCTCCTTCTCCTTCAGGAGGCTGCTGCTCCTGACTTCTGCTGGAGTCCCAATGCAGACAACTCTTAGCTCCCACTCTCACCTCACCAAAGATGGTACATAGTCAGTTCTCTGCTCTAGTTCCATGGCTCCACAGAATCATAGTTACTACAACTCATAAACAAATAATTATCCAGCCCCAATATTGTCCTTTTAGTTTGTAGATTCATAGGTCTATTAAGGGGCAGGAAGATCTTCAAATTCCCTTGCCATTACAATGTCTGAGGTCATGTATGAACTAAGGAAAATGAGTCTTCCTGATTTCATACCCAACATTCTGTTTACTGCACCATCTAGATGCCCATCATCAGCATAGAGATGGTAATTAAATCCATGGGAACTGAGGATACAGCCAGGTAAAGTAGTATGGGGCAAAGGAGAAGAGGACCTAGGACAGAATTTATCTGTTTCTTAATCTGTAAGTGAGGAATTTGGATTAGATATTTGCTCAGAACTACACCAGCTCAAACATGTTATGATCTCATTTCTTTCATATCTCAGCCACATCTAGAGATTTAACATAAACACACTGTTTTTTCCTATCTGATAGTGTTTTTATCACATAGGGAAATTTCTATGGCTGTGGGGAAGGAGGAGAGGGTAGTGTAGTCTGT
>CM053594.1:259025440-259051731 GCA_028646575.1 Pseudocheirus occidentalis | reverse complement strand
AAACAAGAAAACAGGTCATAAACTTAAATATTGGAATTTAAATATAAAATTAGAAAGAAAGAAAAGCATGACCTGTCCATAACAGAACATAAGAGAAAATTCCAAATGTGCAACAATAAATGTTCATTTCAAGATATCCTTTGTGATAAATAATGCTCATGTTTAAAATTGTCCATCTTTGCTTTCCTGTGAGTTTTCTTTTGTTCTCTGCTGTGCACTTTTAAATTTTGTTCTTTTTCTCTCTCCCCAACCCTCCGAGATGGCTGGGATAAAGTTTAGATATGTTTCTCTCTCTCTCTCTCTCATTCTCTCTCTCTCTTTTCTCTCTCTGTATAGATAGATAGCTATATAGACAGACAGATATAGATATAATGATAGGTAGATAGATAGACAGACAGATAGATATGGATAAATATATATACATATATATATATATACACACACACATACATATATACACATATGCATACATATATAGGCATATACTTTCCCAAACATATTCTACTCCTGATGTTTGGGGTTATTTTTTTTTTTGTTTATGAGTGTCTCTTGTTTCCTATCCCTACTGCCACCTCTACCCACTACCTTACCCTCTTCTTGCTTGCCTATTCCTCTCTGAGGATCCTTCCCCTATCTTCCCATTCCCATAAAACTAAACACCCTTCTACACTCCCCTTTTACCTATTTCCTCTCCTCTGCTAAAGATCCCTCCCTTGTCATCTCCCCTTTATAATGCTGAAGTTTTGTTTCTTCTGAATTTAGAAGACTTTTATATTCTTCCAAGAATATACACCCCCCAACACACATATTTATTTATTTATGAACAAACTCAAGTTTGAAAGGAGTATATGAATTAAAAATGATCAAGCATTGTACGTATTCAACACTAACCCTTGCTTTTGGAAGCGCAAAACTTAAATACCATGGTTATGTTTGAGAAGAATGGTGTTAGGATTAGAATTAGAAAAATTTGTGTTCAAATTTCTCTCTAATTATTAAGTTGTGTGATCTCACACATGTCACCCTCTAAGTGTCTCAGCCAACCCCTTATTATGTGTGCATCTAATTCACAGATCGATTGCCTGTTGCCTCAACAATAGAAATTCATTTATTGATAGTTTAAACTTCCAAGGAAATAGCAGATCCTTCACACATACAATTAATAGCAATAACTGACATTGTTACAGCATTTTCAATTCAATTCCATTAAAGTCAGTAAGCATTTATTCAACCCCTATTATATGACATACACTTTACTATGCACTTACCCTCAAAGACCTTATATTCCACTATAAAGAACTTGAGATAAACTATTCTATCTGATGTTCACAGCAATACTATGAGGTAGGTGTTTTTTAGGAGTCAGGAATAATAAACCTGTGATTTGTTTTGGGAAAATTTTAGTGATGAAACTCCCTCTATTTAGTCAATAAACATTTCTTTTTTTAAATTAAATTATTTATTTTTAGTTTTCAACAATCACCTAAGTTTTAAATTTTCTCCCTCTTCATCCTCACTCTCTCCAAAAGACAGGTTGCAATCTGATATGGGTTCTATAAATACATTCCTATTAAACACATTTTCACATTAATCATATTACATAGAAGAATTGGAATGTATGGTTAAAACCATGAGAAAGAAAAACAACAACAACAAGAAATTTGCTTTGCTCTGTATTCTGACTCAATAGTTCTTTCTCTGGATGTGACTGGCATTTTCCATCATGTGTCCTTTGGAATTGTTTTACGTACTTGCATTGCTTAGAAGGGCTAAGTCTATCAAAATCAGTCCCCACACACTGTGGTTGTGACTGTGGACAATGTTCTCCTGGTTCTGCTCCCCTTACTCGGCATCAATTCATATAAGTCTTTTGAGGTTTCTCTGAAGTTTGCCTGTTCATGATTTCTTATAGCACAATAGTATATCATTACATTCATGTACAACATTCAACAGGCATTTCTTAAGTATCTTCTGTGTGCCAGGCACTGTGTCAAACCCTTAAGATGCAAAGAAGGAGTAGGGAGAAGCCTCTTTTCTCAATTCAGATCTGTAACTCTTCTTCAGCTTATCATTTTAAAGTATTGTTGGGGGCACTGGGAGTTTAAATCACTTGCCCAGGATCACATAGCCAGTATATTTCAAAGGCAGTACTTGACCCCAGGACTTTCTGGCTCCAAAAGTCAGCTACTTATTTTGCCACAATGCCTCTTGAAGGTCAGTTTTTCAAGAATTATTTTTGCATTTTAGAAATCATGATACTGAGGCTAAGATGTAGTCATGACTCATTCATGATCACATAGCTAGTATGTATCAAAGGCTTGGTTCCAAACTTAGACTTTTCTGACTATAATCCAATATTTTCTCCATTATGCCATGGTTTGTCCCCAGGAACTTGGACTTAATTAATATTTGTTGAAAGGTGCCTGATATTAATTATGTGTTTTGGGTGTATATTGTATCATTAAGCTTTTTTTCATCAAATTATTTATTTCCATCAAATATCCATCAAATTCCCCTAACCTTTACAACCCATAAACCAATGTTCAACAGCCAGCTGGTGATGCTTGCCTGAAGCTAAGGTACAAGACTGGTTCTGGATAGACAGTTGGGAATCATCCAACCAACACTACTTTCCTTTGACTTTTTCATTACACTCCCTCCCTGTTCTTTTTATTTACTTTGAGGGAAAATGCAGTTTTCTCTACATTATTTGAATGCAAAAATAGAAGAAAATCATTTGAATGGTAAGAGTGTTTTTTTAATTGTGATTGCATATTATTTCTCTATTAGTGTAATCTTAATGTATTATTAATTGCATATTAGAATTACAACCATATTGTTCTTTCTATCATAAGTCTGATACTCCTAAATTAATTCGGCAAGAAAAAGAGCTTGATGTTAGTGGATAAATTTTTCCAATTATAATTCAGTGAATGAATCAACTTTGAAATTTCATCATTCCTAAGAATGCACTGGAACCAAAGGTAGTCATGGGCACAAGGTCTGAATTTGAATGTAGCCAGTACAGGTCAATAAAACAGCTGTCACACAGATGCCTGAACTACTAATGGTAAATAATGGCATTCATGAAGAATCATTTATTATATATACATTAAAAAAATTTCTCATGAAACCATTGACTAGAGTCATCTATTCACTAATAAAATGACAGTACTTTTTGCTCTGAAAAGTCTGTGTACTTTTTCTCACCAAGCCCTTACACTGAGAAAGGCCAGATTCAAGACCCACCAGGGAATATCATTGCATCAGTCTCACATATAACTGGCTGGATCCTTCTGTTTTGGGGAAGATAGGGATATATTCGAACCAGCTGATGCAAACATTCAAATTGTATGAGCAGTCTGAGGTTGCTGACAGCAGGTACTGGTCTCAGAGCTAAAAGGATCAGAGATTCGAAGGGGAAAAGTAGTAGCTGACAAAGAAGTAGAGGTCATTATCCAGGATTACAAATCAGGGAACTGTTAGGGCAGGAGGCAAAAGCAATGAAGCAGAAACTGTCAAAACTGGGATTACAACTTGGTTGAAGGAGGCAACATATTAGTTCAGGAGTAGTCAAGAATTAGATACTCAGTAAATTCTCTTTACTCTAAGTGAAAGCTTAATACAATTCAATGGATTTGTGTTATATAAACATCAATCACTACCAAAACCTGGATTCAGAATGGGTATTAAGAACAAAACTTGTATTTACAGTCCAGTGAACTGGAATAGAGTTCTCTGTTGTATTTTATTTCTTATTGGACATAAACATTTTTGTAGCAGGGTTTTTTCTGTGTTAAGAAAAAAAAAGAGGAAATGCACTAGATGAAACTCTAGTGCAGAGACATGCGCATAGTTATTTTCTGCATGGATAAATATTATATACAAAAATGAAAATTAAAAAGTGACAAAGGTATGCTTAACAATTTTTGCAACATACTTAAAATCTAATTATTTGAATGACCAGGGCAGTAGCCACAGTGGAACTCCTACCCTATGGAATTCAACTGAATTTTTCCCAGACCTGAAAATTACTATGCATATCTGTAAATGTCTAACCCAACCAAAGCCTTCTTACTTTTGGATAGTAGCCAAAGCTTCATCCTGTATGTGCCTGAAGAAGCAGAGGGGAGATTTCAAAATAGAATTATAAAGTGAGTAAGCATAGATGGTTGGTGGGTATATAAACCTAAGAAGCAAAAGAGCCACTTCAAGTTACCACCTCCATCACCACCTACCCCTCATATACTTATACACAATACTTTTTATGACTTCTTATGCATTTTCTGAAGTAATCCTATTTCAATATAACTGAAAACTCCCCAATGTCCAAACAAGATAAAGTATCCCCATTTACTAGGCTCTGCCAAACTCAGAGAAAAACTTAGGCAAGCCTGAAAAAAAGAAAAATAATAAATCCTAGATCTGCTGATGGTGTGACCTAAAAGCACTTGCTTTAAAAGCCCATGTTTAATTAAATAGCACTGTTTCTTGAACAGAATCCAGGTATGAGGGAAGGAAATCTGCCTAAGATCCATTTAAAGTTATTTTATGATGAACACATTTTCTGCTTGATGCACTAGATATCACCAGCCGTTATATGAATGAAAGTTTTCTTTTAGTTTTAATGGTTTCATACTCTTAACTGAACATGTCAAATGTTAAAAGCCTGAGGGTTATTGTTCTGATGAAAATCTACCTCATTTATCATGGCAATTAGTGACCAAAGGAGAAGGATGTGAAACCATAATTTTATTTTATTGTTTGCTACCAGACAGCTAAGAGCTTAACTCTGTCCATGGTTACCTTTGTTGGGTGGCAAAAGACACAAAATTAGATCTGCTCATGTGTCTGCACATGTGAAACTCATTTCTTTTTTCTTGAAATAAAATGGTACATGATCTGTCACATTACAGCCAAATTGTTATCATGTTATCCTTATGTTTCTACTGGACAATAAAAGGAAGCCTCACACCTCTGACATTTGAATATGCTCTTTCTGCAATGTAAATAGGTAGCCATTAAAAAACTGATTTAAAGTACAATATATCAGAGAGTAAATTATTTCAATTTGCTCTTAATCAAGCATAATTGTTCATGTTAATTATATGCGTGAATTTGCAAAGAAACTGGGATTTTGTCATCTTTGTAACTCCCAGTGTGGTGATTCCCTCCACCAATACAAATTGTTAAGTATTCATAGGCTTTAGTTGATTTATGTTAGAGAGTTGCTAAAGACACGTGAAAGTCAAATGATTTTCCCAGGGTAACAAAACTAAAAACTGTCACTGTTGGAAACTGATGCCACTTCTTTCTGATTCCAAGACAGTCTTTTCTCCATTCTGCACTGTCTCTCATACACCAAGACTCAGGGCAGTTGTAGCTACATCATATGTTTGTCTGCTCAAGAACATTATCATTGTTGATAAGGGGATCTAAATAGTATGCTTATTGTTAACATTTACAGGCAAGAAAGTTTAACCAGAGATTGCCTTAAAATTGTACAGAATTTAGTGTTTAGGTTATAATGATTGATGGAAACCATAAATCTTCACCTATGACATATAGCAGGGCAGGAGTCTATCCATTCTGTCACCAAGTCTAGCAGACCCTTTACTCTTATAGGATATCATAGTGCCAGCCATTTGACAACTTAGAAGATGCTTCTCAGTGTTCTATTTCAATATGGGTATCATGCTTATTTTAAATAAAAGCCTTTTAGAATCGAGAATAGAAGCTATTTAAAAAGGTGAAGCATGAAATATACTGTGGAAAATTCAGAAAAAAAAGTTAGTGGCCAATATTTTAAAAATTCTGTCTGTAATGTTCTAGATATACCTAAATATGAACTGAGGAGCAGAGATCATTGTATAAAGTAATAAGTATATCTCATGTGTTATTCTAGAGAAGTTGTATGGGTGAAAAATAAATTAAAGAGAGGAATAAGGATGCTTTTGCCTTGAGAAATTAAGGATATTTAAGATACTTCCCAATCACTTGAGGTTGGAGTCTGTGTGTTGAGGAGGGTGGGACTGATGCAACTGTCACACATGCCCACAAAATAGCCATCATCATTATCATCATCATCATCAGAGAAACATGACCTAGATGGGACATTGGTCTGATTCAATAGAAAGTCTTATATCCATGACTGCTTTAATCAGCAGAGACATGTGTGGTAATAAGTAACCTACCATCACCTGAAACAGCATTCCACCTTTGGCTAGTTCCAATTGTTAGGAAACTTTTCCTTAAGTGGGTCTTAAATCTGCCTCTATGGGTTTTGTCTAGAATCAAGCAGAGAAAGCACACTCTGTTTTCCACATAACAGACCTTTGGACATTTGAAGACAACTATTATTTCCCACTTAATCTGATCTCCTTTGTTCTGTGCCTCCTTGTCTCCTTTATTGGCATAATTCCAAGTGTGATTCATCACTTTCCTGGCCACCCCACTGTGGAGCTGTTCCAGGCCGTAATGTCCATCGTAAAATGTGATGCCCAGAATGAATCTTTTTAAACTTCTCTGGGTTATCTTTAAAATAGAGAATTGCATTCTTCTAAACTCAGCTTTCTATATACTCCTAATGCAATCCACAAAAATCCCAGGAGCTCTAAGTCAACATCATTTGCATAAAGAACAAGGAATGTAGTCCAGCAGATAACAGAAACAAAGCATTTTGCTCTAGGTTTGACACTGTTTCTCTGGCCTTTTCTCTACTGTGTTCTTCAGAGGAGAACAAAAGTGATTTAGGATTTGAAAAATTGGGGGACACAGGACTCCAAAGTTATTTAGTGATTATTTTGGGAATAACTATTCTCTGATTTATACGTAGGTATAAATTCAGAAGTTGAAAATTTGATAAATATATTGAATGTTCACCATGTATACCATCACCATCAACAATAATAGCAAAACTAACAAGCAGTTATTAAGTTCTTATGTTCTAGGTGCTGTGCTGAACACAAAATATAAAAAAAGCAAAAATAACCCCTGCCCTTAAGAAGCTTACAATCTAAAGACAGGAAAGACATGCAAACAACTGCATACAAACAAGATATATACAGAAAAAATGAATATATTTTAAAGAGAAAGGTGTAGAATTAATAGGGCCTGGAAAATTTTCTTGTAGAAAGTAGGATACCAGCTGAAACTTGAAGAAAGTCAAGAAATCCAGGAGGCAGAAACAAGGAAAAAACTCCAGGTCTGGGGGACAGCCAGAGGGCACAGTGGAAGGGTTAGGTAGTGTTTGGTTGGAACTTTGATCTGGGAGCATTGAGGGGTATGGGAACAAGGAATTAGGTGATGGATGAGGGGAATTTGGCTTGGAAGATGATCTGCAGGGGTTCAGAATCACTGAGATGTGAAAGGTAAATAAACATTTACAAAGAAATATAATGCTATAATATAGTAACCTGAAGAGAGTAGCTAGGTGGTATAGTTGGTAGAGTGCTGGGCCCAGAATCAGGAAGACTCCTCTTCCTGCATCCAGGAAGACATTTACTAGTTGTGTGACCCTGGGCAAGTTACTTAACCCTGTTTGCCTCAGTTTCTTCATGTATAAAATAAGATGGAGAAGGGAATGGAAAACCACTCAAGTATTTTTGCCAAGAAACCCCAAAAGGGGTGATGGAGAGTGAGACATGACTTCAAAACAACTAACCAACAACAATAACAAAGTGACATGAGGTTTGAAGCAACTTAACCTTGGCATCCAACAAATTAATCCCAGAATTTAGACTGGGGGCTGACATTCTTTTAATTCTATTACCTATATTTATCAACTTGACTGCTTTACCTGTCTTTTATTTTTTTCCTATAACTCAGCAGAAATTGAGTCCAATATGATACTTATTCTTGACAATCTTTACAGTATTCTTGATATACTTAAAAGAAGAATGTAACCTACACCTGAGAAGTTAGCTTTCAACATCTCCTATTTCATTTCCATGTTAACCTAGGTAGTATGCATCAGTTGCCTCTAAGCAACTGCTTAGTTTACTTTGTTTTGTGGGGATTTTAAAAATTGATAGCTTTTTGCTCTGTAGCATAACAACATTTGATTAAAAATAAAACTAAATTCACTTCTCACACCTTGTTAAGACGAAGTGTATGTTGGATATTTATGTTCTAATTAATTGTAATTTGTAATAATTGTAATTTGTTCTTGAGATGCCATAATAATAGCTGATGTATTCAGAGATTTAAGGCTTACAAAATATACACACGTGTGTTTCCACAAGAATCAATATTCCCATTTTAGAGATTAAGGAAACTGAGACAAAGGAAGCAGACTTAGACTCAGTACCTCATGCATGGTCACTAAGGTAGTTTCTGTTGGAGGCAGAATTTGAGTCTATTTCAGCCTTGAATTGATTCCAAACTTTATCTATTATGACATCATATCAGGCACTGTGTGATATTCTTATCATATTTGTCTGGGTGACTTCATGAGAATTAAATGAGTGACAGAAATGGAGAAATTATCCAAAAATATTCATGATAGAAGTGTATATCTAAGAGTTACTATGAAGCCTGAGGGTCTCAATGCCCTTAGTGAATTAAGTACCTGAGTTACACAGCAACACATTAGGTTAAGCTCATAATTCAATGAGGCAAACTGAAAAAGCCTAGTTTCATAGTAACTCTACCCTTGGGAGCATAATTATGAAACATGAATGGTTCATGATTATTTCCCCAATTAGACAGATGTGAATTCTCTAACAATGAACTGGTGTATGTATTCCAGTCCTTCCTGGTCTCCATATAGCTCTCAGAGATGTTCACATGCTTCCATGGCTTGAATCAGCAGATATAAGGAAATGCACATGCATGAGTTTCCTGAGAAATGACTTAATAAAAAGTAAAACTAATCTCATGAGACACAACTTATAATAGAACAATGAAACACACTTAAACACAAGTGCCAGTTGCTTCCGACTGAAGGGATGGGGAACTGGAGTTGTTCAGTTTACAACCAGTCACCAACTATTGTAGTGATATATACACTTTTGGCAAATCCGCCCTTATCCCGCCTTCTTTTCCTTATGGCTTGAAGGTAGCCAGTCTTCTTTGGATGTTCTTCCAACTCTTGCTCTAACCATTAGCCCCTCTGACTGCTTTGGACTTGAATGCTCCACGGCCTTCTGCAGCAAGCCCTTAACCCTTTTTCTACTTGTATTCTCTCCTCTTATTTTTCATAGGCTCTTCTTTTAGTACTACTTCCATTCCAAAGAAGGTGATATTTCCTTGTTTCAGGAGATGAATGAACAACTTTAAACAGCCAAATTCTATGTGATTTCAAGCCATTCTTCTGCCCCTTCAGAAGAGGCAGTACATGAATATCTGACTCAATATAAAACTTGGTTAAATAAGGATAGAATTTCTGTATTTAAGCTTATAATTTGATTAGATAGTGAAAAAATTAAATAATTGTAAAACTATATGATTTGGCAAAGATGAACTATCCTTCCTATATCATCAGAACATTAGCTAAGAACTGATTTAATCCAAGAAAGACATATTTTAAAATTTTACATTTTCTTTAAGATATTAGACTATTCTCATTATTATGGTGGGATCATTCAGGGCTGCTTAGAAAAAATACAGTTTATTTCAGAGTTGTTTTTGTCAACCAGAAAATACATATGTGTGTGTGTTTGTGTAAAACGTTTCCATCCTAGCTATGTTGCAAAAGAAAGCAAAATAAAACAATAAAAAGTAGGCTTCAATCTGCAGATTATCAGTGCTCTCCTTGGAGATGAACAACATTTTTCTCCATGGATCCTTTGGAAGAACTATGGATCATTGTCTTGATCAAAGAAGCTAAGTCTTTCCCAGTAAATCATCATTATAATTACTGTGTACAATGTTTTCTAGATTCTGTTCACTTCACTCCACAGCAGTTCAAATAAAGGTTCCCAGATATTTTCTGAAACCATCTTGCTCATCATGTCTTATAGCACAATAATATCTCATCACAATTGTATACCACGACTTGTTCTACCATTGCCTAATTGATGGACATCTCTTCAATATTCAATTCTTTGTCTTAAAAAAACAAAACAAAACAAAACTTCTAGAAATAATTTTGTACAAATAGGTCCTTTTTATCTCTCCTTTTAAAAATCTCTTTGGGATAGAAACCTAGTAATGGTATTGCTGGGTCAAAGGCTGTTAAAGTTTTATAACACTTTATAAGTAATCCCTAATTATTCTCCAAAATTTTTTAACTAGTTCACAATTTGACTAAGAATTCATTATTGTCCCAGTTTTTGCATATCACCTCCAGGATTTATGATTTTCCTTTTCTGTCATATTTGACAATCTGATAGATTTGAGCTATGTCAGAGTTGTTTTAAATGCATTTCTCTAATCACTAGTTATTGAAAAAACATTTTCACTCAACAATGGAAAATTTTGATTTCTTCATCTGAAAATTACCTGCTCATATCATTTAATGATTTATCAAATGAGGAATGGCTCTTATTTTGATAAATCTGTCACAATTCCCTTTATATTTGAGAAATAAGACCTTTATCATAGAAACTTACTGCAGAACAAATCCCCCCAGTTTCTTGTTTTCCTTCTAACTTTGATGGCATTTTTTTAAATAAGCCCTTTTTATTTTCATCTAATTAAAATTATCCATTTGCTTTCCTGTCATCATCTCTCTCTCTTCTTTGAACATGGACTCTTCTCTTGTTCATATATCTGACAGATATATTTTCCACGTTCCATTATGTCTAAATCATTTATATGTTTTGACCCCATCTTTGTATATGGCACTTGCAATTATGAACAACTAGATCACTATGCTCATTTACTATTATATACCCAATCTGTTCCACTGATATATAACCTTACTTCTTAGCCACTTCCAATTTGTAATAAAATTTGAAATCTGGAACTCCTAGGCCACCTTTCTTAACAGTGGCATTACAATCAAATTATCAAAGGATTATATTATAAAGCAAAATAAAAAGTCATCTGGAAGAAGAAAAGGCCAAGAATATGAAGGGAATCAGTTTTTTTTAACAGGGTGAAGGAAGGTGTCTTAATAGTTCCAGATTTTAAGCTATATTATAAAGCAGTAGTCTTCAAAACAATCAGGTACTCGATAAGAAAGAGAGTAGCATATAAGTAGAATAGATTGGCTACAACTTGCCCACATTAGTTCAGAGCCAGGTTTCCCATGTAGTAGAGGAGTTCACTGGGAGCATGGATAACAACAGATGAAAATATTAATTATATTAATTTGAGACTTGAACTGAACCAAACAATGAAGCAGCAATCAGAAACAACTCTATTAGGCTGATAAGTCCTCAAAGCCCCAAGTTTTCATTTTTCTCCACGGTTACAAAATACATTTGGGTGTAAATTGAGTTAGAGACATTCATCCTTTTCCTCTTTAGTGTTATTCTTCCCTTCTGATCTCAGTTCCTATCCTTCTCAAGCTTTTGTATTTTATTTTTTTCTTTTTCTCTTAATCTTTACTGTTGTACTCAAGTTGACGATAGATGTGACCAGCATATAATGAAAAGAATCCTTTTGGGTGGTTTATAACAGGTCTGGATGCAATCCCAGATGATAAGTTACTCTAAATGTCTTGAGCAATGAGTGACATGAGAGTTGAAACGAGCCTTTCCAAAGTAGCTTCTTTGGAGCAGAAGGTTCCATTTGATTTTTAAGTTATGGAACATTGCTTTAAAAATAAATCTCCCGACTTGAAAGTCAGATCCTGTATATTTCCTTATTCTCCCTCCTCTACTCCTACATGATGACATATTTATTACTTCATATGACAATCTGTCTTTGTTTACCATTTGGCATTATCAACAGAGGGGTTATTGCCTGTTCTTAGTACTACTGTAAAAAAAATAGCTGTCGGCTACCCAGATGTTTCATAAACAATACTAGTTCCCTTGGCATCATCAGACTTAGCAAAACTGCAGAAGACATTTGTATGATAATAATTCTCACTGCTTCAAACATAATCCAATGCAAATGGGCACAAATACCCAGGATATTACTTCTCTTCATGCTCTGGATCTGTCTCTCATTGAAAGTCACCAGAGAAAAACACCACATATAATATACCATTTCCAGCCCCTTGGGTAGAGTAATACTTCTGCACCTCTATGTCTGTATTTGTGTGTGTAAGTGTGTGTATGTGTGTGTGTGTGTGCATGTATGCACTTGTGCTTATCATGGAAGAAGTCTAAATGTGAGTGGCATGGGGAGGTTACAGTTATTTGAGAACCTTACAATAGTTGTAGTGATCTTCTAGAAGAAAAATATCAGGGTTGTTTTGGATAAAGTGTTTTGGAGAATTTTTAATTTCTATATCCCTGCCCATCTCTATAAACCATTCCTCAGGGGATCAATATGAGCTTTCAAAAAAAAACATTCTAGGACCCCATCGATCCCCACTATTAAAAATAAAAAGAAAGCAGACATATTGTAAATGTTCCTCTAATAATATCCATTGCCAACCCTATTCAAATTCCCATTCATTTAGTGTGACTTGTTATTAAGCGTATCCCATCTGATAGGCTTTTCTACTGTACCAGAACTGTAGCTGTACCTTAATGATTTAACTTATCAGGCACCTTCTCTTCTTTCCTTTTCACTGGAGTTTGTATTAAAAAAGAAGAATCTATCTCCTCTAATTTATGGAATAAAACAAATATTTTCATAATATAGTATAATAAAAAGATAATTGCACATGAATTTGCAAATCTATTATTTACAACTTGCTAATCCTTTAAAAAAGATAATAAACTTATCAAGCAAATTTCCCTTTTCCCCCCTTTTCCCCCTCACCCCTGTCATAGAGATGGTGACCATTAAGCACAAATACATATATATATACACACACACATGCATATACACACACACACACAAACACATACACACATATGTAATTGTTCACACAAATGTCTATTTATCAGTTCTTTCTTGGGATGCAGATGTACATCTTTGCAGTTAATTTGAGTATTTGTCTTGGTCAAAATGACTTAGTTGCTTACAGTTCTTAAAATAATATTTCTGTTCTATTACAATGTTCTATTGGTTCTTGTGGTAGTCTAAACATTGTTTGCTTTTTAATACCCTCTCTTCTCTTTTCTACTACTCTGTCATTGTCAGCACTACAATTAAAGGGAGACTGAAAAGGACTGGAAGGGGCATAAAATGGAAGGCATAAAGTGGAAGGGGATAGTTGAATCCCTCTGGGAATTAAGTCAGGAACAAGTTCTGGTGATAAAGTGGAATCTAATGATGGGCTATGGGGCAGAGCAATTGCAGAGGTATATTGTAAAGCTCTCACTTTCTCCTGTTCCTCATCTCTATTGTGGAGCTAAGTCCTTTGGGAGGGACAGAAAAAATGAAGACATGAGACAGAATGGGATCCAGAGTTGCCTGGTGACATTTTTTTTCCCTCATCCCAGAAGCCTTTTCCTTCCTCAAATTGGGGGGACAAAGGGCTTAGGTTCATCAACTTACAATTGGGCTTCCTAAAGGAGGGTTTTGGCTATAATACAATGATGAATGGGAAATAAAATGGAGAATACATGATGCAATATAAAGAATATTGGATTTAGATAAAGAATGCTAGGTCCAATCTTTATTTTATATGTTAAAAGAACACTGTAAATAAAGAAGTTGTTTTTCAGGGATACTAGAACTGTTCTTCCAGGTCTAGGAGTTCCCTTACAAATGCTTAATGTTATCTACAATGGAAATAAGGACTCACAATGCTTCAAAAGGACTGAGGCAGGGGAGGGATCCAGGCTTTTAAAGGAAAATTCTCCTAATCCACAGAGTGTTGGACAATTGCCGGTAAATCTGATCTTCCAATCCATTTGATATTGCCCAAGGGCCCAGTGTGGAAGGTTTTGGGTGGAAAGAACAAAGGGCTCCTTCCTGATTCTGTACTTCCAGCATGCTTGATTCTTGAGAATAAGGATGAGTGCTCTAGAAGGTTTTAAATTGGTTTTTAATACCCTCTCTTCTATTTTTCTACTAGTCTGCCATTGTCAGTACTAAAATTAAAGGGGAGCTGCAAAGGACCGGAAGGGGCATTTAATTTTGTTTTTGACAAGAATATTAGCATATGGTAGGATTTGAGCGATTTTGAACAGGTAATTGTATCCCTCTGGGAAGGAAGTCAGGAGCAAGATCTGGTGCTGACACATATTAAGAACATGTTTAGATAATGTGACTGAGACAGTCCTGGCCTAGGTTTTAAAAGGACTAGGTTCAAATTCCTGCTTAGCCACTGATTCTGGGTCGCTGTTTCCTCTTTTATAAACTGAAGAGACTGGACAAAATGAACTGTAGGTCTCCTATATTAGTCTCTGAGTATATCTCCATTCAAATTTATAACATCTTTGTCTTTTTATGGGAACAAGGGAATGAATCCTCCTCTATGAACTTACACAAGTCACTTCACTCCTCAGAAGCCTCAGTATCCTTTCAAAAAAATCAAACACTAAATTAGAGGTCCTTAACCATTTTTTGCCTTATGGACATTTTGGAAAGTCTAGTGAAAACTATTAACTCCCTTTCATACTAAAGTTTTTAAATGCATAAAATAAAATAAATGAGATTTCTAAGGAAACCAATTATTTTAAAATAAAGATATTATTTGATTCCCCATTCAAGTTATCATACTCCCCAAAATATATCCTGACCCCATAGGGGACTTGTAGTCTCTATGTATAGAACCTAGATGGTACCTAATGTCTGTGTCAGACCTAACATGATACTTTGGAGGATACAGCAGGGAAGATAATTGACTTCAAGTCCAACTTTTATCCTCTCTGTAAAGCATCTGTTAGTTGTAAAAGTCACCATTCAACCTCTACCTCTAAGCAATCTGATTCCTTGGGTTCCAAGTTTTCTTCTGGTAAGGTTGGTTTGAATTGGAAACATTTGGGAGTTACCTAATAAGCTTCTCTCTCTGGCTGGAAGTGGATTTCTACAGGCAAGCTCCCTAACAATGGTCTTGTAGTAAGTTGGAGTTTCTTAATGTCCACAACAGTGGTTTCCACCCCTTCCCTAATTATGAGGTCTTTTATAGTTTTTCCCTAGTTGTAATTTTGGACACTCTCCCCAGTACCAAACTGCCTACTCACAGGTCTGATTTGTTTGATGGGTTGCTATGTCTAATGAGGTGGTCATTCACTGGACAGCCTGCTAATTATGTTTAGCTTCATGCTGAATAAGGCTGTCCCTTCAAAGGAAGAAACATTCTGTTACTGATATTATCCTCAAAGCCTTTCCAGAATGAAGGATTCTGCAAGCTCTCCCATCTTGTTAGCATGAACTTAAAGAGCCCAGAGTTACCTTTATGTCACGATAAGGTATCAGTTTGGAACATTTCTCAAACTTCAAGAAAGTAGATATGAAATATGGCATGAGCCTCCCTCTTCTCTTTACATGAAAATCTAGCAGGTCTCCATTTCTCTTTACATAGAAGGTTACAGTGTCTGTCAGAGCCTAGATTTTGACTTTGAGATCAGTTCTATATGCATCCATTTGTACTTTGATCAGATTGCTATATGAGTATAATTCTCTGTCTTTTAACCTTCCAAAAGCATACCATGGTTTGCTTCCATTTACTTTTATTTTGTTGTTAAATAGAGTACATGCCTAGATATAATTGTATACTGATGGGTATGAATTGCAAATAATCAACAACATAACAAGACAACCACTAGTTGACTGTCATATGGAAAATTAAAATGAGGCAATTATAAATGGAGCAAGCAGAAAAATCCCTTTAATGACTCATAGGAGCACTATTTCATATAATATAGCTTAACTTTGGATTGCTCAGAAACAGGAGGAGGTAGTCATACTTGGCCGAACAATTAGAAATAGATTTATTCTATTCTTAAACTTTAAGTCAAAAAGACTGAGATATCAGTGGCATTAGGTACTGCAATTAGAATCTGCAGTTACAAATCTGAGCAATGTCAATAATAATTTGGTGCATTTAAAATATTGCTTATGCATCAGTCTTGTCACTCATAAATAATAAGGAATGATTACTGTCAAAGGAGGCAAAACATATTTCCATATTAATCATGTTGTGAAAGAAAATATACACCAAAAAAAACCTCAAGAAAAATAAAGCAAAAGACAGTATGCTTCAGTCTGACTTTAGGCACCATCAGTTCTTTCTCCGGTGATGGATAACATTTTTCATCATAAGCCTTTCATAGTTGACATGATCATTGTATGGCTGAGAATAGCTAAGTCATTTATAGCTGATCATATTATAATATTGCTGTTTGTTTTTGCACAGTACATGTCACTTTACATCAGCCTTTGTAAGTCTTTCCAGGTTTTTCTGAGAACGTTCTGTTCACCATTTCTTGTTTTCATTATTTGTTCTTCATTCTAGAAGAGGAATATGACAGCAGGAAAGTGATGCCATCACTTGCCAGTGAATTGGATTTAAGTAAGGAAGGACTTTACAAAGTCATGATCCTCCCTTTCTCCTCTTGAACCATCTGGGTCTAGTGGCAAGATATATCATAGGATTGATTACTGGAGATGGTCCTGAATTCAGTGGGAGACTTTGACCTTTTTAAGCTAAGGTCTTTCCAAGTTCTCATTGCTACTGAGGCAGTTCCCGTTCAGTGATTAAGGCTAAGTTAATAATGAGCCAAGGTATGGATTCTTTTACCCAATAAAACAAAATCAATCTGGGAGGGGAAAACTGTTAGGGCTGTAGGTTAAAACAGGGGAAAAAATCTATTTACCTTCACTCTGAGCCATCAGGGCTCAAGCAATGACTAATAAGTGGGGCTTGGGATGGGATATTTTGTTGGCCAATCAATGAAATACAGAATGAACTGGTTTTAAGGCATGGTCTTCAAGAAAGAAATCTAGCCTGTAACCCCAAGATATTTTACTAGGTTTCAGTCATCAAAATTTATATTCCTTTAGGCATAGCACCTGCAGGGAATGATAACTATATGGACAGAGGGAGAGGAAGGGAAAAAGGGAAAGGAAGGGAAGGGATAGGAATGGAAGGGAAGAAGGAAGGAGGAAGGGAGAGAGGGAGGGAGGGAAAGAAGAAGGAAAGAAGGAAGGAAGAAAGGAAGGAAGAGAGGAAGGAAGGAAGGAAGGAAGGAAGGAAGGAAGGAAAGAAGGAAGGAAGGAAGAAATTAGACTGCCCAACTGCAACTGACTAATTGGGTCCCAAATGGGGCAGCTCCAACTACTCATAGGTTTTTGTTCTTCATTCTCAAAGAGGACCATGACATCAGGAAGGTGATGCTATGATTTGCAAGTGAATTGCATTTAAGTGAAGGAGGGGGTGCAAAGTCACCAGGCTTACTTTCTACTCTGGAGTGAGTTGAGTTCCATGGCAAGATATAGATCAGGACTACTAGAGATGCCCCCCTCATTATTTCTTATGACACAATAGAATTTTGTCATAATCACATGCTACAATTTGTGCAGTCATTCCCTAATTTATGGGCATCCCCTCAATTTCCAATTCTTTGCCACCAGAAAGGAGTTGCTCTAAGTGTGTGTGTGTGTGTGTGTGTGTGTGTGTGTGTGTGTGTGTGTGTGTAGGCCCTTAATTGTTTTTGTCTTTTATCTCTTTTGGGATAAAGGCCTAGTAGTATAATTGTGTGGTCTAAGAGTATGCATGATTTTATAGACCTTTGGGCATAATTCCAAATTTTTGTACAGAATGATTGACTAGGTCTACAACTCCACCAATAAAACATTAATCTCTCACTTTTCCCATACCCCCACCAACATTGGTCATTTTCCTTTTCTGTCCTATTAATCAATCTAATAGGAATGAGATAGTACCTCAGAATTGTTATAATTTGCATTTTTCCAATCAATAGTGAGTTAGAATACTTTTTTCATATGGTTACCAATAGCTTGGCTTACTTCATCTGAAAATTGTTTATATCTTCTGTTCATTTATCAGTTGGGTAGAGGCTCTTATTTTTATAACTATAACTCAGTTCTCAATATGTTTAAGAAATGAGATCTTTATCTGAAAAACTTGCTTCAAAAATATTTTCATAATTACTATTGTTAACTATATTTTCCCCAGTCATATTTTCCTCTGTTTATTCAATTCTCTCTCTACTTTTACCTTGTTCCTCATCAAAAGTGTTTTGCTTCTGACTACCGCTTCCTCCAATCTGCCCTTCTATCACCTTCCCTTTTTTCTTAAACCCTTCCCCTCCTACTTTTGTGTAGGGTAAGTGTGTGTATTATTTCCTCTTTGAGCCAATTCACATGACAGTATGGTTCATTCACTTCCTCTGACCTCCCTCATCTTCCACTCCACATATGTGAGATAATTTGCCCTATTCTACATTTTCCTATCCCCTTTTCTAGGTGAATTCCTCTTACCCATTAATTTTATTTTTTAGATATCATCCCTTCATATTTAGGTCATGGCTGTGCCCTTTGTCCATATATCCTCCTTCTAATTGCCCTAATAATGTAAATGTACTTTTGAGTTACAAGTATCATTTTCCCATGTAGAAATGTAAATAATTTAACCTTTTAAAGTTCTCTATGATTTCTCTTTCCTGTCTACCTTTTTATACTCTTGATTCTTGTATTTGAAAAACAAATTTTCTATTCAACTCTGGTCTTTTTTATTAAGAATGCTTGAAAGTCCTCTATTTCTTTGAATATCCATTTTTCCCCTGAAGGATGATACTCAGTTTTAATGGGTAGGTAATTCTTGGTTGTAATCCTTGAGCCTTTATCCTCCAGAATATCATATGCAAGCCCTCTAATCCTTTAACATAGAAGCTACTAAATCTTGTGTTATCCTCACTGTGGCCTCATGATATTTGAATTGCTTTGTTGTGGCTGCTTTCAGTATTTTCTCTTTGACCTGATACTTGTATAATTTGACTATGATATTCCTGAGAGTTTTCATTTTGGGATCTCTTTCAGGAGATAATCACTGGATTCTCTTAATTTCTATTTTAACTTCTGGTTCTAAAATATCTGGGTGATTTTTCTTTATGATTTCTTGGAAGATGCTGTCCAGGACATATTTTGATCAGGGTTTTCAGGTATTCCAATGTTTTTAAAAAATTATCTCTCCTGGATCTATTTTACAGGTCAGTTTTTTTTCCTAACAAGATACCTTATATCATTTTCTGGTTTGTTATTTTTTTGGTTTCATTTTAATTTTTTCTTAATTTCTTATAATATCATTAGCTTCTATTTGGTCAATTCTAATTTTTAAAGAATTATTTTCTTCAGTGAGCTTTTGTACCTATTTTCCCATTAAGTCAATTCTGCTTTTCAAGGCATACTTTTCATTGCTTTTTGGGCATCTTTTGTCATTTAGGCTATTCTGTTCATAAATTGGGTTTTTCAGTATTTTTTGTGTCTTTTTGTCAAGCTGTTGACTTTTTCATAATTTTCTTGCACCACTCATTTCTCTTCCCAATTTTCCTCTACCTCTCTTATGGATTTTTAAAACCTCTTTTGAGCCCTTTCATCCTCTGAGACCAGTTACTATTTTTCTTGCAGGTTTTGGGGGCAGGTTGACTTTGCTGTTTTCTTCTGAGTGTGTGTTTTGATCTATCTTATTACCATAGTAACTTTCTAAAATCAGAATTTTTTCTATTGTTTACCCATTTTCCTAGTCTATTTCTTGACTTTTAATTCTTTGTTAAAGTGGAGTTCTGCTTACAGACTGGGGGGGCACTTTCCCAAGCTTCAGGGTATTTTGTGCACCTGTTTTTAGAGATACTTCTAGATGCCTGTAGTTCTTCCAAAGTGGTATGATCTAAGGAAGAATGTTTACAGCTCTTCTGGACTGTACTACTGTCTAGGAGTGACCACAAACACTCTTTTATGCCCTAGAACTGTGATGACAGTCCTAGATCTTCTGTGGTCTATCAAGCTCTGGTGTGCTAGTGCTCTTCTTTGCCCTTGGACTGCCACCCAGGAAAGTGATCTAGATCTGAGTGTGGACAAAGCAACAGAATTCTGCCCCCAGGCAAAGAGATCCCTGTAATTGCCTTCTCATCAGTAGTTTGACCCCCTTACCACTTGTGAGCTGAGAGTTTTGGAAACAGTGACTGCCAGTGCAGATTCAGTGGTCCCCCAGGCCTGCTCCTAGTTTGCCTAGGAATGGTCTGTGCTGACACAGCCTCCATTTGACTGTGCCCCACTCTTACCCCGTGTGAAAGACCTTTCCTGTTGACCTTCTAAGTTGTCTTTGTCTGGAAAATTATTTCATGTTGGCCTTTTGTTGGTTCTTCCAATCCAGAAATTATTTTATGGAATTATCTAAAGATGTTTAGAAGGATTTGGGGATAAGATCAGGCAAGTAGCTACCTCTTTTCTGCCATCTTGGCTCTGCATCCTCAAAGATTCCATTTAGCAGGCCTTTATCATTTTAAAAAATGGCTTGTCAAAAGCTGTCAGATTTTTTCTTCATATATTTCCCATATATTGTTTATTTTGGGGGTGCCACCATTACCCACCACTTGTGATATTTGTGAGGTTTTTTTTTGTTCCATGATTAAACTTGCTCATATCTTTGAAAGCTTTCTTAACAAAGTTATATAAGAAGCTTTCAAATGTACTGCCACTAAATGCTGAAAACACTAAATATTGATAAAATACTAAAAATTTGTAGAGAATGTTTACATGGCTTATTTTTCCCGCAGACCTTAGGGATTAAAAAAGTCTTCCTCATTGGGAGAAATTATCTGCCCTACATTTCCAATGATACTGTATATAAGCCTGAAGCATGGTTACAACAAATAAAAAATGATCAAAATCAGTGGTAAGGCCCTTCCATATGGTAGATTTTAAGTTTACTGAAAGTAATGAAAAAGCAAGTACATGGGAGACATGCAAATCCCACAAGCACAGGCAACAGTGAACATGGAAATGGAATGAAGAGCAGCCACAGGAAGAGAAATCAAGTGACAAGGACCTGGCCATGGAATCCTGAAATTTGAAATACTTCCTGGACCATGATAATGATTACAAGTACTGCATCCAACAGCTTTGATATTTGTCTACCCCCAAAATATCAGGGCCGTCTAGCCTACCATAGTTAAAGTGTAAGAGAGTATTTTTACACTCTACATTTTAATATAGTGGCATGAGTTTGAAATGATTCTTTCTATGATCTTAATATATGGGAGACACACACAAATTAAATGGAAAGTTACTTAACCCTCTCTTCTCCTAGAAGAATGAAAAATGACAATGGCTTTTAAATCTGTAGAAGGAATGTTTGCTAAATGATCTATTTTCTTTTTCTGCATATTTTCATTGTTTGCCTTAAAAATGTGAGATTTGTATGGTAGTTATGCTCCCACTGTGTAATGCAAGTCCTTTGGGCTCTAAGCCCAAATATACAGAGTCAGTGATGTGGCTTAGTGAGAAAATAAAGGTGTTTGATAAACTTTGTACTAGAATATATACAGCTTCTGCTGGCCATGAGTTTGGTGTTAACAAATAGACCATTCCTTATGTACACAAAAAGGGAGAAAAGTATTTGGAAAAGTGTTTGTGAATCTTCTCCAGAAAGTGATAAAACAACCTCTCAAGTGCATGACAACAGACTTGGAAAGAACAGAAAAGGAGCTAAGTTTGTGGGTAAATGAGATAATGGTCAACCCTGTCCTCTCACCAGTGCTTGGGCTGCTGAGCAAGTGTCCTAACTCCCATACTGCCTGTACCTTGGTGCTGCCAAGTGTCCAGCATGGCACATCGCAGCAGAACTTGGACTAACCCAATTTGACCAGACCACATCAGGTTGGCAGAGAAAGTTGCTAGGCCAGGCCTTCTACACAGGTGGAGTGCTGAGCTCAAATGGAGAAGAGGATGGGTACTAGGACTCAACCTGAGTCATGTGCTTTTAATGGGGAACAATTCAACCACATTGTAAAATGCATTAGACATGGCAGACTGTCATTTCCCCTTTCTAGCTCATGTTTCTTCAAATATGTTGACCCTGCCCTTCACAGCCCTGTCTCATTTAGACTCTCTAATCTCCTGCATTTTATGTGTGATTTCATGGTTACCATAATAGGAAAAGTATATTTTTCATAATTAATATTTTATCATAAAGAATTGTACACAGAGAATAATATTTTCTGCAATCTTTAGTGAAAGATGAAACAGTTTTGGGTGGTCACAAGAACCTAACCTTCTGTTTTTCCATAGGTTAAACATATAGACATTTACTTTTTTTACACTGCTTTATTTTTCTTTTTGAAGTGTTTTTATTTGTGGCTTTTCCCTACTTAATAGTATTTTTTTCCAATTACGTGTAAAAATGTTTTCAACATTCACTTAGGATTTTGATTTTCAAATTTTTCTCCTTGTCTCCCTCCCTATACCTCTTCCCAAGGCCTCAAATAATCTGATATAGATAAAAAAGTACAATCATATTAAATATATTTAAACATTTGTTATTCTGTGAAAGAAGAATCAGAACAAAAGAGAAAAACTGTGAAAGAAAAAAATGGAAAAGTTAAAACAGTGTGCTTTAATCTGCATTCAGATTCTTTGGTTCTTTCTCTGGATGTGGATAGCATTTTCCATTGTGAGTCTCAGGATTATCTTAGATTGTTGTATTGTTGAGAATCTATCACAATTCAGTACTGCACAGTTTTGTTGTTACTGTGTATAATGTTCGCTTGGTTCTGCTCACTTCACTCAGCATCGTGTAAGACTTTCCAGGTTTTCCTGAAGTTTGCCTCCTTATCATTTTCTTACGAACAATAGTTTTCCATTACATTCAGATACCACAACTTGTTCAGTCATTCCCCAATTGATGGGCATCCCCTCGATTTCCAATTCTTGGCCATGACAAAAAGAGCTGCAGTTAATATTTTGTATGTGTGGGTTATTTCCCCTTTTTTATGATCTCTTTGGAATACAGACATAGTCGTGGTATTACTGGATCAAAAGGTATCTGCAGTTTGGTTGCACTTTGGCCATATTCCAAATTGTTTTCCAGAATGGTTGGATCGGTTTACAGCTCTACCAACAATGCATTAGCATTCCAATTTTCTCACATCTCCAAAATTCATAGATTTCCTTTTCTGTCTTGTTAGATATTCTGATAGTTATAAGGTGGTACCTCAGAACTGTTTTAATTTGCACTTCTCTAATCAATGGTGATTTAGAGCATTTTTTCATATGACTAGAGATAGCTTTAATTTCTTCATCTGAAAACTTCATGTTCATGTCCTTTAACCATTTATCAATTGGGCCATGACTTGTACTCTTATAAATTTGACTCAGTTCACTATATTTTAAAAAATGAAGCCTTTATTAGACACTGGCTATAAAAACTGTTTTGACTTTTTTTCTTCCCTTCTAATCTTGGTAGTTAATGCTTTTTTAAATTATTTTTTTATTTTTTTTGTTAATGCTTTTTAAATTTAATGTAATAAAAATTAACCGTTTGACATCTTGTAATATTCTTAATCTCTTACTTTGTCATAAAATCTTTCTTTGTCCATAAATCTAGCAGGTAAATGATTCCTTGATCTCTTAATTTGCTTATGATATCATCTCTTATGTTTAAATAATCTATCAATTTTGATCTTACCTTAGTATAAAGTGTAAGATGCTGGTCTATGTCTAGTTTCTGCCATGCTCTTTTTCAGTTTTCCCAGCAGTTTTTGTCAGATAGTGAGTTCTTATCTCAGAAGCTGGAGTCTTTGGGTTTGTCAAACAGTAGACTACTACAGTGATTTGTTACTGTTTCTTGTGTACCTAACCTATTTCACTGATCCACAACTCTATTCCTTACCCAGGATCAAATTGTTTTGATGATTGCTACTTTATAAAACACATTCCTTTGCATTTTTCGTTAATTTACTTGATATTCTTGGCCTTTTGTTCTTCCAGATGAATTCTGTTATTACTTTTCCTAGTTCTATGAAATCTTTTTTTGGTAGTTTGGTATAGCACTGAATAAGAAAATTAGATTAGGTAGAATTGTCAATTTTATTATATTAGCTAGACTTACACACAAGTAATTAATATTTTCCCAGTCGTTTAGATCTGACTTTATTTTTTTGTGAAAAGTATCTTGTAATTGTATTCATATAGTTCCTGAGTTTGTCTTGGCAGGTAGACTCTGAAATATTGTATGTATACAGTCACTTTAAATGAATTTTCTCTTTCTATCTCTTAGTGCTAAGAATTGTTGTTAATATATAGAAATGCTCATGATTTCTGTGGGTTTATCCTACATTCTGCAACTTTGATAAAATTGTTAATTTTTTCAAGTAATTTTAAATGATTCTCTGAGATTCTCTAAGCATAAAATCATATCATCTGCAAAGAAGGATAGCTTTGTTTCCATGTTGCTTATTCTAATTCCTTAAATTTCTTTTTCTTGTCACTAAAGCTGATATTTCTAGTACAATATTGAATAATAGGGGTGAAAATGGACATCCTTGTTTCACCCCTGATCTTATTAAGAAAGCTTCTCTCTTATCCCTATCACATAGATGTTTTTGGATAGATAATACTTTTCATTTTTAAGGAATATTCCATTTACTCCTATATGCTTAAAAGTTTTTTTTAAGGAATGGGTACTGTATTTTTTTTAAAGCATTTTCTGTATCTATTGAGATAATCATATGATTTCTGTTAGTTTTATATTGACATGGTCAATTATGCTGATAGCTTTTCCTAATATTGAAACAACCTGGAATTCCTGGTATAAATCCCACTGGACATCATATATTATTCTGGTGATTAATTACTGTAATATCTTTGTTATTGTTTTATTTAATTTCTTATGCATCAATATTCATTAGGGAAACTGATCTGTAATTTTCTTTCTCTGATTTGGTTCTACCTCATTTAGGTATCAGCATAATATTTGTGTCCCAAAAAGAACCTGGTAGGACTACTTCTTCTCCTATTTTTCTTAATCATTTATATAGTATTAGAATTAATTGTTATTTAAATGTATGATAGAATTCATTTGTAATCCAACTGACCCTGGAGATTTTATCTTAGGGAGTTCATTTATGGTTTGTTCAATTTCTTTTTCTGAAATGGGGCAATTTAAGTATTTTATTTCATTTTCTGCTAATCTAGGCAATTAATATTTTTGTAAATATTCATCCATTTTATCTTTTTTAATGTAATACACTTTATTTGGTTTCTTGTTTACATCATTCATTTTCATGAGATTTTTGAATTACAAATTTTCTTTCCTACCCCAACAACAAAACAGCCATACCGCTGTAGAGACCCTCCCCTGGTCTGCTCTCGAATTTTGTTAGGGTAGGGAGGGTCTCCCTATCCCAGCCCCTGTATATCTTGATTCCTAGTGGCAGGTATTGCAGAGCTTTAAATTCTAGATTCTTTTAGTCCCTCACTTGTCACCCACCCATGCTGGAAGGACAACCAATTCTATACAGGCTGTGTAGGTGTGATTATATAGGACATCTTCATAGTGGACATATTGTGACAGTGATATGTCTTTCCTTCCTATCCCTCCCCCTCCTTGTTCTATTCTCTACCCTGTCTCTGTCTCTTTATTGAAGTGTGAACATCCAGCATCCCTCCCCCAGACCCTGCCCTCCCCTCCATCATCTTGCCTTTCATCCCCATGCTCCCTACTCTCTTGTGTGGCATGATGCCCACTTTAGAGTTTATCCCATTTCTTCCCTGAGCCAGATTCAATGGGAGTAAATGAAAGTAAAGTTGTAACAGTTATCCCTTCCCTCTTCCACATGGGATGATTAGACCATATTTTGCCTCTCCCTGTCTCCTCTCATTCTAGTCCTCTCCCACATCAGAGTTTGCCTTTTAAAGTATCATCCCTTCATATTCAATTTATCCTATGCCCTCTATAAACCCATATATACACATGCTCATATATGTATTCACAAGCATGTATAGCCTCCAATATGGACATATGTGTAAGTATACATATATATCCATTTGTATTCCCTTCACCTATCCTCAAACTAAGAAAAGTTTCATAAGTTACTATTATCATTTTTCCATATTGGCATGTAAATAATTCAAATTTGATAAGTTCCTTATGACTTCTTTCCCATGTTTACCTTCTCATTCTTCTTGTGTTTGATTGTCAAATTTTCTGTTCAGTTCTGGTTTTTTCAGCAAGGATGCTTGAAAGTTCTCCACCTCATTGAATGACCATATTTTCCCCTGGAATAATATGATCAATTTTGCTGGGTAGTTGATTCTTGGTTTTAATCCCTGCTCCCTTAATCTTTGAAATAGCATATTCCAGGCTCTTCTAT
>CM053594.1:258998361-259024940 GCA_028646575.1 Pseudocheirus occidentalis | reverse complement strand
AAAAAATGTACTGGGAGTAGGAGTAAATGAGAAATGAGAAGAGGAATAGAGAAACTTTTGTTATATTTTTAAAAAGCACACATAAAAAGAGCTTTATATTGAAGGAGAAAATGGAGGTGGCAGTGGAATACTTGAATTCTTACCAGAATTGATTAACAGAGGGAAGAATATAAACATTCAGTAGGGTAGAGAAATCTCTCTTACCCAATTAGGAAATAGGAGATGAAGGGGAAAAGAGATATGGAGGGCAGCAGGGAAAGATAAAAGAGAGATTGGATTAAGAGAGGCAGTAGTAAGAAGGGAAGAGACTTTTGAGAAGGTACAGAATAAAATGAGAGAAAAAGCTAAACAGAAGAAAATATTTTGGAGGGAAATACACAGGTAGTCATCAAAATTGTGAAGGACAGTTAGGTGAACAGACCTAGAATCAGAAAGACCCAAGTTTAAATCCAGACCCAGGCACTTACTAGCTGTGTGATCCTGGGCAAGTCTCTCAACCCTGCTTGCTTCAGTTTCCTAAGCTGAAAAAAGAAATGGAAAGCTACTTCAGTATTCTTGCCAAGAAAACAGCAAAAGGGTTCTTGAAAAGTTGGACATGACTGAAAATGACTAACTCACAAAATCATAACAGTGAATGAGAATGGGATGAACTCATCCATAAAACAGAAAAGGATAGCCACATGCTTTTGAAACCAGAATACAACAATATGTTTTTAATAAGAGACACACTTTAAATAGAAAGACACACACAGAGTTAAAATAAAAGACTGGAGCAGAATCTCTTATGCTTTAGCTAAAGTAAAAAAAGCAGGAGTAAAAGTCATAATTGTAAACCAAAAAAAAAAAAGCCAAAAGAACCCTTTCTCTTCCTCCTGGACAATTTTTTCCCTTGATTTCCATTAAATAAAGGAAGAAACGAATTAAAGGAAGGAAGGAAGGAAGGAAGAAAGAAAGAAAGAAAGAAAGAAAGAAAGAAAGAAAGAAAGAAAGAAAGAAAGAAAGAAAGAAACAAAGAAGACCTTTATGTACAAAAAATATTTATTGCTGCTCTTTTTGTGGTAGCAGCACATTGGAAATTGAGGAGATGCTTATTAATTGGGGAAAGATTGAACATTTGACTTATGATTGTGATGAATGATTACTGTGTTATGAGAAACTGCAATGGTGGTGAGTTCAGAATAAACATGGCAAAAACCTGTATAAATTGATGCAAGGTAAAGTGAAAATAACCAGATCATTCTGCACAGTAACAACAATGTTGAAATGATCAGCTCTGAAAGACATAACTACTCTGATCAACACAGTGATCTAAAAGAATTCTAAAGGACTCATGATGAAAAAAAAATCCACCTTTAGAGACAGAACTGATGAACTATGAGTGCACCCTGAAGTATAATGTTTTTGCTTTTTAATTTTTCATTCTTTTTGTGATATAGCTAGCATGAAAATGTTTTGCACTATTTTATGTATTAAATTTATATAATTTTGCTTGCTTTCTCAGTGAGTAGTAAATGGAAAGAGAATTTGTAACTAGAAATTTAAAAAGAAAAGAAAGTTAAAAAATAATAATCTTAAAAAATAATATATTCCACACATATATTCCTTTCAAGGGCTTCCCCATCCTTTTACTCACTAAATGTTTGCAATTTCTCAGTCTCCCTGACCATAATATTTAATTGACTGCATTTTTTTACACCATCTTCATAAAATCTGTCACCTCCATCCCATACTCAACATACTCACAAATATCATCTTAGTTCTAATCTTTATTATATCTCACCTGGAGTATTGTAATCACTTCCTAACTAGTCTTCCTTTGTCTTTAATCCTTTTCTTTGCCAGTCTACTGTCCTCATAGCTTCAAAAGTAGTGTTACCAAAGTACAGGTCTGACCATAGCAGTCCCTTGTCCAAAAACTGCCAGTGGTTCCCTTTTGCCTCTAGATTCAAGTGTAAATTCCTTTGTTGGAACTTTAAATCTCATCATTATCCAGCACCATCACGGGCTGCACCCTCCCCCCATCATTTCTTTCAAAACTGAGCTCAAGCACCACCTCTTATGTCAAAAGTTTCCTGATTTCCCCCTCAGCTACTCATGCCTTCTAATTGACATTATACTAAACTTACTAGAAAGATAGTTTTGTGTTTACTTATATGCAAATGTTTTCTCTGGTACAATGGAAGTTCAATAAAGGCAGGGAGTCCTTCATTAATCATTACTCTTCCCATACCTTTGTTTTGTAGATTAACAAATATATGTTATCAGCGTGTGGGCTTTCAGTCTTGGGGAGGGATAATATTCTGTAGGTTTTTCCTCTTTACCCTCAACTTCCCTATTTCACCTACAGTTAATGAACTGAGTAAAGAGCTTTCCAAAGAGACATTTTTAAAAGAGTATGTTCTTGTTTTTTATTTGCAACTCCAAGGCCTAATACAATGCTTGGCACATAATCAATGTTAAAAAGGCATGTTAATTAATCCAACTCCATGACAAATCTCTGTGTAATTTATATTTTCCTGAAGAGCCTTCAGCATCTATTATAGGGGTGGAGAACCTGTGTCCTTGATGAAACCTGCAGCCTTGAGGCCATGCGTGATCTTCCAGGTCTTTGGGTGCAGCCTATTGACCAAATCCAGTTTTTACAGAACAAATCCTTTAATTAAGGGGATTTTTTTCTGGGAATTTTGGATTCAATCAAAGGATCTCATTTGAAGACCTAGAGTGCCACCTCTGGCCTTGAGGCAACAGGTTCCCCACCACAGATCTAGTATCTCAGTCAATCCATTGTATCCAAAGACCAGCAAAGAATAAAGCATTTGTTGTTATTGTTGTTGTTTTGCTTTCCAGGATTATGTTTGCAAATGACTGAAGACAGGGAAAGTGATTGCTGAAAGTACTAAATGGCTAAGTAATAGCCCTAGGAAAATGACTTCTTTATAGTCAAGATTTATATATATATATATAATGTATGTATGTATGTATATGTATATATTTATATATTTGTGTCTGCATAGATATACACACATATACATATACATGCTTGCCTGCATACATGTATACACATATACACATATATACATATGTACATATGGTAAAGCACACAGCAACAAAATGTGTGTATTATATATAAATGTGTGCATTATATATATGTGTGTGTGTATTATATATACATATATATATATAATACACACATATATAAAATTATATATAATACACACATATATAAATATATATAATACACACATTTTGTTGCTGTGTGCTTTATTGTGCATTGGAAATTCACAAAAGATGCCTTGGTTATTGCTGAGGTCATCCTAAGATCTTTTAGGATTATTTCCTGAGACTATTTCAAAGGGTCATTGGGAGCTTGAGAACAGAGTAGAAGATAAGGAATGGCTATTAAGGAAATTCTGTTAGAAAACTAAAAAGAAAATTAATAAAAGAATTGTTGAACAGTTAAATGGGCCCACTTGAAGCTAGACACTATTTCTGGTGTGAAGGCAGATGGATCAATGACTGTGAGCATGGCAACATCTGTGTATATTCTTTAATAGGAGTTGTGTTATGTTGAATTACAAAGATGTGAGTAAGGTAAATTACGGCTCAAGCAGTTTTCACAATAAGAAGAAAATCACATGATTATTCCTGCTGATATTGAGAAATCAAGCCAAGTAATAGCAAGGCAAGGGCTAGATTCTACTTCTTTGAGCATTTTTCCTTTATTATATGACATAAACATAGTCTTCTCAAACACATATGATAACACCTGTTGAATCACCATTCTGATAACAGATAAATGAAAAATGTCAGTTTTCCTTCCTGAGTTGTTAATTCTGAGGCTGATCACAATCTGTGCTTTAGGGATTAAAATTTGCATCAGTAGATATTTATATAGGCTTTGAGATGCCTTTGAATTTTTGTGCCTAATGACATATGCAAAGGGAATCAGTAATAGCAAGATTTCTATCTTTCTGATTTTTGCATTTAAATTTAGATCATAAGGGACTATGCACATATGTTTTACATGGAAAAGAATTCAAATGAATTATGAGCAGTCAATTAATTAGATGAAGTTATTTATGATCACCTTGGTCACATGTTAATCAAAGGAACAGTGCTGCCATTAGGAAATGTCAACATTTGAATAATTCAAGCTGTATGATTTCCCTTGCAAATGTTTAAAAATGCAATCGTATGGATAGTTCAAAGTTCATCCATTCCTATTCAACATTAATTAAATGAATAGGTAGAATTGTGAACATTCATTTGACAAGAACTGTCAGATTTAAAATATTTACCTTAACTACCTTTTTCTCTTGTTTTGTATTATTGTCTCTATAGACGATATAGAGACGATATATCGTCTGTTGACTATGTGATAATTGTTTTGCTAAGAAGTATTTGAAAAATAAATCTAAAAGATTACAATGACTGAAACAGAAAAGCTTCACAAAATAGTATTTTGCTTCAAAATAGTGGAGACTATTATTATTGTTCACTTAAAATAATTGCATTTCATGAATTAATTTGAAGGCTAATACTGAATTTTGAATCTGCAAAGAATTTCATATTGCCTTAGGCAGCCTCATGCAGAAAATCATGAATAAAAACTCTAGAATCTGATTCTAATGTGACCTTGACTGCTCTATTTTTCCTCCTCACAGGTATCATTTTTTTTATTCATTATCTTTGTGGTATACACTATGCTGCCCTTCAACATGAGAGATGCCATAATTGCCAGCGTACTGACCTCTTCATCCCACACCATTGTGCTGAGCATCTGTCTCTCCACTAGAGTTGGAGTAAAGGAGCACTTGGTTTGGCAGGTGGGTATATGAGAGAAGGAACATTGATGATGCATTGAATCTCCTGAGGACAACAGTGGGAGATGTATGATAACTTTCATTTGAGTATATGATTCCTTTTTAATTTTCATTCTTCTATTGAGCTCGACTTTCTGTAGCTTACAATTCGACTGTTTTTCTGTCAGTGAGTTTGTGTCTAACAGTTAATAGATGGGTAAACCATAACAATAGAATCAAGAGCCCCTTAGCAATTAGCAAAACAGGTTAAAGTTAGCATGAAAACTAAATGTACAAAATCTATTTCTGACTACTGAATTATAGAATAATCCCATCGTTAAAAAAAACCAGCCTTCTTATCATAAATTGTAATGCAACTCTGTTAGGTTTAGGATGAAATGTTGCTTTTATATGCAGACACATATACCTAAAGGAATCTTACCTTCACATGCAGACATACACACACACAGGCACATGCTCACACACACACACACACACACAAACACACCACATTACTAATCACTACATTTCATGAAACAGTGCCTTAGACAATTTCAGAATTGCAGCTACATAAAGGAAACAGCTTTTAGAAAAGCATTCAGAAGGAAAGTGTTCTGTTTCATTAGGAAAACAAATAGCTTTCTCACAAGTATTTGCATCAATAATAGAAAGTAAAAGTGATTTAGCATTGTTCCTAAGAGTCTCTTTTTCCTTAATAAAATGACATTTTTTTGGTATGCTACTGAATGACACAAACACCAGCCCACAGTATGATGTGGTAATTTGTGAAAATCACAGTAAGTATAAAAAGAATACCATAGGAAAATAGAAATTGACCTTTGGTCACTGCAATCATTGATTAACTGAGTTAGCATCTATATCCTGAAGGATTCTTATGCAAGTGAATGTGACATTGGATATGGAAGTTAAACAACAGAACTGGGAATTCTTAAAAATTACATGATGGTAAACTTTGGCTTGATATAAGAAAATCTGGATACGATTTAGGGCTATGCATAAATGTAAACCCTTGAAAATTAATGAGTTCTCCAACAATAGGGATTTTGTGAATGATGCACAGTGTGGATGATGCCTTGATGATGAGGATGTAGAGGAAGTTTGTGAAATATGAAGTTTGTTGTATTAATGACTTCATTAGTCCTTTCTAGCTCTAAGCTTCTATAATCAAAAGGGATTATACATAATGCTCTCTGTCAGATGCAAAGAATAGGAAATCATCATTTGTGCCCCCACCAGAGCCATGAATGTCCACTTTTACCAGTAAAATTTCTAACATACTGGCTAGAGGCAACCAGAAAACTGCTTTTGGGACTTGCACTGCCTTGGGGTATTTTCCCCTCCTAGGGTCTGTACTTAGACATGTGATGTGATTTTTATACTGGGTTTACTGTTCCATGGTTTTCTTAGTTCCCAGTAGGAGAATTAGGCTCTCCCATACTTCATTCCACCCCCACTTTGGATTCCCAAGGAAAGTTGCTAGTTATAAACTGCTAATTATAGAGCTGTTAACAGATTGTAGTCTAAGGTTTTCCCAGAAAGGAGAGAAAGTTAAAAAAAACAGGATGGTATACTTGGAGAGTCATAGAGAATCAACTAAAAAAACTAGCTGAAATAATTAAAAACTTTAGCAAATTTGCAGCATATAAATAAACCCACATAAATCATCAATATTTATCTATATTATAAACAAAGTCTAGCTACAAGAGATGGAAAGAGAAATTCTATTTAAAATAACTGTATATTATATGAAATAATTGGGAGTCTACCTACCAAGACAAACCCAGAAGTTATATGAACAAAATTACAAAACACGATTCACATAAATAAGTCAGATCCAAACAATTAGAGAAATATCAATTGCTCATGGGTAGACTGAATAAATAAAATAAAATGGACAGTTCTACCTAAATTAATTTAATTATTCAGTGCCAAACAATCCAACCAACAAAAATTATTTTCTAGAGCAAAAAAAAAATAACAAAATTTATCTGGAAAAATAAAAAATTAGAATATCAAAGGAATCAAAAATGGGGCTGGGAGGAGGTAGCCAGTCACACCACATCTCAAACTGTATTACAAAGTGTTAATCATCAAAATAATCTGATATTGACTAAGAAATGGAGTGGAGATTAGTAGAATAGATTAGGTACACAATGCAAAATAGTAAATAACCATAGTGATCTAGCATTTGGTAAACCCAAAGATCTAAGATTTTGTGACAAGAACTCATTATTTGAGAAAGACTGCTGGGGAAACTGGAAAGCAGTTTGGTAGAAACTGAATATAAAACAACATTATCTTTTAAAGAGTAGAATGTAATGTGATTGGGGTGGCTAAGTAGCACAGTGAATAGAGCACTTGCCCTGGAGTCAGGTGGACATGAGTTCAAATTCAGCCTCTGACACTTAATACTTACTAGTTGTGTGACCTTGGGCAAGTCACTTAACCCCTATTTCCCTGCCTTCCTCCCTTCAAAAATAAAAAAGAATGTAATACAATAGGTCCTATTTTAACACGCTATAAAAATTAGTGATTGATTCTTATGCCTTGTTTTTGGTTTGTTTGCATTATGAGCAAAGTCCCTTTGTTGAAAATTTATTCTGTAATTTACAGAAACCTTTAAGGAGTTTCACTAATTCACAGCAAGATTTTTCAGAAAGGGAAAATAATTTCTACAAAATAAACCTCATCATCCATTTGAGAAATCTATAGTGCTATATAGAGAGTAGTCTAATCACAACTGTAACCTTCAAATGCTTCAACTGTTAGGAGGTTAAAGAGGTCTATAGGCACTCCACTCCTGACCACGACCATCCTTGTGACTCTGATGCTTGAGATTTCAATTGCTGACGTTTTTTGAAAATATATTCAGAAAAAGAACTATTTCATTTTGATAAATTTATAAACATCATTGCATTAAAAGACAATTAACCTATACAAAAAGTTTATTTTATATTTGACTATGATAGTGAATGAATAGAGCACCAAAATCTAAGCAATGTCCCAAAAATAAACAGTACCACTGTGATCCTGACTATTATATGAGCAGAAAACAAATATAATTTAGTTTTATGGCAGTTGAAACCTAGCCTCTTCCATCTATGTATTTTTTAATCCATTTTCAAAACTAGCCTGACATAGTGAAAGCAGTTTTGAGAAGTCTGTTACCAATACCCAGTAGCCTCATTCTAAATTTGACTGAGCTTATCACTGAAATGACTTCTTTTTATATGTAAGCCTAGTAATATGTCTGATTCATTCAGCTAATCAAAAGATGTTTTCTTTAAGGAGTCATCTGCCTTCCTCCACTAGTCAAAGCATTATAATCCTCTTAAATTGAGTACAGACTTATGTATACCTCATTTGAATTTTTTACTGATTTATTTATTTGAAGTAACTGAGACATCTGTGATTAATTGAAATGAGTGGAATGGTACCCTAGCATTAAAATCCGTCCCTAGTTAAACTTCTACAATGTGTAGCAAATTAACTATTGCCCTTTGGACAAAGTTCCTTGTCCCAAATATTGGGTAGTTTGCTCCTTACTTGGGGAAGTTTAAGCATTATTTGGAGTCTTTTTCTAAAGCATCTCAAAAAAATTCCATGTGGCTCATTTCCCAAATGATCAAGAAATGAGCATCCCTTCATACTTCCAAATATATGTTGATACAACTTAATATACCAGCACCTTTTTACAAATTTCACATAACTTACAGACTAGCTAAGTGGTTACAGAAGGCTTTCCCCAACTCCAAATCAGTAAAGAAAAATGAAATTGAAGTTCTCATCATTGTACAGAACTCCCAGAAGAGATCCCCACCCTCTGCCCTGGGAATAGGAATGTGGAGGCAGCTAGAAGTAATGTATTCACCCATCGAATCAGAAATCAAACCAAACTGGCTTGGTGCTTATATAATAACATTGATCCACTCTCCCTGGGAGTAAAAGTAAGAGAGGAGGAGGCCGGGCATCTCTGCTCTATGCCCAGTCAGATACCAAGTGCTACATTAAAAATAATGGCGTTTTCATTTAATGTAGTAAACCTAAAAAATTAGGTTCAGGAGGGAACTATGGTAGTTATTCTTTTCATCTTTCACTAAGGATTACCCTCACTCTAGCCCTCCTGATCTCATTCTATAAAAGTGAAAGAAAAATAAATCTCCTCAGGCTAAAAATTGGCTTTTACAGAACTTCCTAGAACATGTGGTACTCTCTCCACAGAAATTAAAGACCTGAGTAAAAAAGAAGTCACTTCTTCACCCTCAAGTGAGAAAAAAAAAATTCACTGGGTAAAAATTACTCCATTATATGCTTTAGCTATAGGGCAATACTGGGGGAAAAAAGTGAGGGGAAATACATCTCCATAAAACACAGAACACATCAAAATATCACCCAGCTGCCCTTTTCATACATGCAGCAATCCCACTTAAGGCCCAGAGAAAGATTTCTTTTGGGTCACTAAACCATAATGTACCAGAAATATCCTCAAAGGATCACTGCCAATGAATAGCACAATCCAAATAGAGTTCCTAATTCACCCCTAACTAGTACAAGCAGATTAAAAAAAGGGAAACATATTTAGAATGCACCAAAGTGTTGTAGATCTCCCAAAATGAATTAACCATTTTGGGGTTGATGGCTCAAGGTTTATGTCATTCAGTAAAACTTATCCTAAGAACTGGAAGTCCATAAAAATAACAAACTATTTAAACTTTATGACAATATTAGAAACAATTTAAGTCTCCTTAAAGCCCAAAAGGAAAAAAATGGACATTTATGAATTTTGTGCAAATAAATAGTTCAGTGAATATGTAGGAGTAAAATAAACAAAAACAATAATACTAAATTAGCATTTATGTGATACCTACTATTGACTACACACTATTCTAAGCACTTTACAAATATTACCTCATTTGATCCTCAAAACTATCCAGTGAGGTAAAGGGACAATAACAGAATTAATAGATACAATAAAATATAATACAAAAATATATAAACACTCAAACAAACAAAACTTATCACAAAGGAATTGATCTGACTTGATGGGAAAACCTCACAACAGACTGTTCAAGTACAGTTTACAGTAAAAGAGAAAAAATGCTACTTTTTATCTGGTAAATGTCTATAAACTAGAATATCTAAGAACGAGAATTCCATATGGAGTCCCCACGGGATAACTTTAAATGCAAAAGGACCAGTAAATTATCCAGGATAATCTATATCTCCCCTTGTTGTTGATCAGTTGTTTCAATCATGTCTGACTTTTAGACCCCACCTGGGGTTTTCTTGGTAAAGATACTAGAATGTTTTGCCATTTATGCCTTCTCTGAATCCTTTTACAAAGGAGGAAACTGAGGCAAAGATGAGTAAGTAACTTGCCCAGGGTTACACAGCCAAATGTCCAAGGCCAGATTTGAAATCAGGGAGATGAGTGTTCTTGACTCCAGTCCCAGTATCCTATGCACTGTGCCATCTGACTGCCCTTATCCCTCCTCCCCCTACCCCCAAGTATAACACTAATTCCAGGACTACTTCCACAACTTCCTCTTACAAAGGCCTGGATCCTTAAAGGGAAACTAACTATTACTATTAGGATTCTGGGGGATAACCTTAAGGGACCAGGTTTCTAGTACTACTACATAAAATGCCCCGCCACTCCTACCTTTTCATTAAAAATAAATCTAAATTGACTTTTAAGCAAAGGTATCTACTAAAATACAATATGAAGAAGAGTAGTTTCAAAAAGTTTCTCCAAAAGTCTGAGAATATTTCCTATGAAAAAATAGGCACTAACAAAACAGAAAGGTAAAAAGATATGCATATAGGTCATATATGGCAAAGGTACCTTACAATTCCTGGTACAATAATAATAACAACAATCATTCTCTTAAAGTGATTAAATACACATTTATGCCTACATTATGTGTTTGATTGGTTTGAAGTTACTCAGCATTATGTGATTAATTGGGATGGGAATGGAACACCAGTCTTAAATAATTATAACTCTTATATGACAAATATAGATGTTTAGTGTTATAATATGCAGGGGAAAAAATGGTACTAGTGAAGATTTAGTGAAGTTCTTAACAGAAAAAAGAAAAGTAGAGATATACATACGTACATACATACACATACATACATACATACATATGTATATTTGTGTGTATGTGTGTGATGTTAGAGATGTGAGGGACAGAACCAAGAGTGAACAGTGCCATAGAAGACCAAAGAACAGAGAATATCCAGGAGGGAAGGCTTGTCAACCATACCAAATGCTATAGAGGCATCAAGAAGGATGAGGATGGATGAAAAGGTCTTTAGATTTTCCAATTAAGAAATTCTTGATAAATATATGAAGAGAAATCAATTTTATTTGATAGTGGGAAGGAAAAGTAGGACAAAAGCACATTTGTGATGAGCCTGGTAATGAAAATTATACAGTGACCTTGACTTGAAGAAAGAATGACATTCAGGAGGAACATATGTACCCTAGTAGAATTAAGGAAGAAAAGCAAACTGTAGAGATATAGAATAGGAAATAATTTATTTGGTAAGCCCGTGGCAGCTGATTTTAAAGAAAGAAATATAGCACTGTTTAAAAGTGAGTCATAGATAAGAGGCTTGTCAGAATCATGACAAAAAAACTAGTCCTTTTCTTCATGGCATTCTTTCAGATATTTGAAGATAGCTGCATCATGCTTCTCATGAATCTCTTCCCCAGGCTTAGCTTCTCCATTCCCTCTGACTGGTCCCTAAGACATTGACACAAGGCCCTTCAACATCTGAGTTGGCCTTTTCTCAACACTATCTAATCCTTTGCCATGCTGGGGTACGAGAAATAAGCACAATACTTCATATGTCGTCTGGTGAGGGAAGAATACAGTAGTGATATCACATATTTATTCCTACATGCTGTTCTGCTCTTAACGGTGCAAAATTGCATTAGACTTTCAACTACTACATCCAATTAATTATTATGCTTAACTAAACCCAGCTATTTTTCAGATAAGTTATCTAATCATGTCTCTACTGTCTTGTATTTGTGATGCTGATTTTAAGGGGAAAAACTTTATATGTATCTCCCTAAAATTTCATATTTTTGAATTCTACCCAATATCTTTCAAGATATTTTGGAACCGAATTTTGTTGTTTGGTACGATAGCTATACCTCCAAGCTTTATTGAGCCTTCCATCTAGATGGTGCCTTGGATAAAGCAGAATCCAGTAGGACTGAATCAAATCCTGTTTCACATACTTACAAACTCTGTAACTCAGGGCAAATTATTTAGCCTCTGTGCACCTCAGTTTCCCAGGGCAAATTATTTAGCCTCCTTGCACCTTGATTTCCTTAGATTTTAAATTTAGATTTTTGGTCTCTATTGTTTCTTTTAGCCCTAAATTTCTCACCCACTTTTGTTTTTATTTAAGCCATTTATAGAGATTTCAAATAGCTTAGAGTCAAGCACAAATCCACACACATCCCTGTGATGCAATGCTGGCCCTAAAGTCAGGAAGAATTATCTTCCTGAGTTCAAAGCTGACCTTGGACATTTATTAGATCTGTGACTTTGGGCAAGTCACTTGACACCATTTGCCTCAGTTCCTCAACTGTAAAATAAGCTGGGAAAGGAAATGGTAAACTACTCCAGTATTTTTTCAAATAAAACTCAAAATGGGGGTCAGAAAGAATGACACAAGACTGAATAGCAACTGGACAACAAGAAGTATGTTTCTCTGTTGCTGTATGCTAGACACTACCTTTCAAGTTAAGATGAACTATTACCATGATTGTCTGATTCTGGCCCATCAGTTAATTATATTATTGCTGGATCCCTTCTGTCCATCTTTTTTTATAAGTAGAGTATGAAATTTTTAATTGGATGCTTTGCAAAAATCTAGGTCAACTTTATTGACAGGATTCCCCTCATCCAAAAGCTTAGAAACCTGTGTCAAAAAAAAAGAAAAAGTTAGTTTATTAAAAAACATCCTTCATGAAACCATGATGACTTTAAGGAATCACCAATTAATTTTCTCAAATGCTTAATAAGAATTTCTCTAATGGTATATTATTGAAATTTCCCAGGAATATAAAGCAAATATAGCATAGATTTTTCAGGCTTGACTTTCTTCTCTTTTTCGAAACATACCTACAAACATATACATATATATGCACACATGTGAATTATACACAATTCAGTATCTCTACACCCATGTATAGATGCATGTTTATGTGTGTAAATATATACACCAATAAAACTGGTGTTTTACACATCCTCAGACTACCTAAGGTGGAGGTGTGAGACACTAGAAACCTGGGAAACAAGAGCAGTGCCACAGGCATGGAAACTCTTCTTTGGCTTGCCACATGGTAAGAGTAACCTCTTTCCAAAGTCCCCATATTTAATGACAAATATCTGATCCCCATTTCCTGAAGACTAAGTTTATTACATTTCACCCCTCCTAGAAAATTATCTTTTACCTTAGGGGTGATTGGAGGGATGGGTCTCATCTCTGCCATTGTCTCATGCCCCTAAATAACTGTTTCCCCCTATTTTATATTTCAAAAGCTTACAACACATTCCCAGTTTCATACTTTCTTTCTAAGTCTGACTGCATTGGTTTTGACTATGCACTTTTTTAATTTTTAATTTCACGCAACCAAAGCTATCTATTTTACTTTCTGTGATCCTCTCTATCTCTTGTTTGGTCATAAACGCTTCCCTTATTCATATATCTGACAAGTAAATTGTTCTATGCTTCCCTAACTGACTTATAATATTGCCTTTATGAATAAATTATCTATCCATTTTGACTTTATTTTGATATACTGTGTGAAATGTTGTTCTATGCCTAGTTTCTTCCAGAGAACTTTTGAATTTTCCCAGAAACTCTTGTCAAATGAGTAATTTCATCAAAAGTTTGGATGTTTGCAATGATCAAACATTATATTACTATAATCATTTATTACTATGTATTATATACCAAATTTATTTCACTGAACAACCACTTTAATTCTTAGCCAATGCCAGATTTTTTTAAGATTACTACTTTGTCATAGAGTTTGAAATCCGTTACTGATAGGCCAATTTCCTTCCCTTCCCCCCACCCCCATGATTCCCTTGATATTCTTGACCTTTTGTTCTTCCAATGAATTTTGTTATATTTTTGTATTTCCTTATAACAATTTTCTTGTAATTTGATTCTATGGCACTGAATAAGCAAATTAATTTTGATGGAATTGTCATTTTTATTATATTGGCTTGGCCTACCTCTGAGCAAAGAATATTTTACAAATTATTTAAATCTATCTTTTGTATGAAAAGTATATTGTAACATTCACATAGTCCCTTGGTTTCTCTTGGTGGGTAGATTCCCAAGTATTTTATAGTGCCAGCAGTTATAGTAATGGAACTTCTCTTTCTCTCCTTTATGTGAGTTTATTTTATATCCTGCAATTTTGCCAAAGTTGTCAATGATTTCAAGTAACTTTTTATTTAGTTATCTAGGGTTCACTAATTGTAATGTCTGAAAAGAGTGATAGTTTTGTATTGTATTCTTATTCTCAATTTTTATTCCTTAAATTTCTTCTAATAGTCTTGTTGCTATAGCTAACCTTTCTAATACAATATTGAGTAGTAGTGATGATAATGGACATCCTTGATTCCATTACCACTCCATTCCATTCCCAATCCTTGGAATGTGTGTAGCTTATCCCCATTACAAATAATGTTTGTCCTTGGTTTTACTGCTGATTTTAAGAAAGGCTTCATATGTTTTCTACTGTTTTTAATCAGAATAGGTATCGTAGTTTTTGAAAAATGTTTTCCCCATCTATTTTGATAATCATATGATTTTGTTTTTCTTGTTGATATGGTTAATTATGTTTATAGTTTTCAAAAATATTAATTACATGTGCATTCCAGTAATCTTTAAGATCTCTGTGACATTGCTGCAATCTTCTTCCAGTATATTATTTAAATTATTTTGTTGATATTCTTTAAGTAAATTGGTGTATAGTTTTCTTTCTTTGTTTTTGCTCTCCCTGGTTAAGTATCAAAACCATCTTTGTGTCATAAAAGGAATTTGGTAGGAGTCCTTATTTATCTATTCTTTCTACACTATTAGCATTAATTATTCCCTAAATGTTTGGTAGAATTCACTTGTAAATCCATCTAGTCCTTGAATTTTTTTCTTAGGGATCTCATTTATGGCTTGTTCAGTTTTTTTTCTCCTAAGATAGTTATTTAAATATTTTATTCCCTCTTCCGTTCATCTAGGCAATTTGTAGTTGTGTAAATATCCACCTATTTCACTTACAAGATCAGTTTTACTGGCATAAAATAAGGCAAATTAGCACCTAACAATAATTTTAATTTCATCTTCTTTCATGGTGCATTTACCCTTTTCATTTTTATCATAGTAATTTGGTTTTCTTCTTTCTTTTTCAATCTAATTAACCAATTTTGTATCCATTTTATTGTGGGGTTTTTTTTCATCAAATAAGCCCCTAGTTTCATTTATTCCTTTTTTAAACTTTCAGTTTTAATCATGTCTCTTTTGATTTGCATGATTGCCATTTTGGTATTCAATTGAGGATACTCAATTTATTACTTTCTAGGTTTTTTTTTAGTTGTATGCCCAGTTCATTGATCTGCTCTTTTTCTCTCTTATTGATGTGTACATATAGAGATGCAAATTTTTAACTAGCTACTGCTTTGGCTGTATCGCACAAATTTTGGTATGTGTTCTCATTGTCATTCTCTTATTGAAATTATTGTTTTGATAATTTGTTCATTGATTGATTCATTTATTCTTTAAGATTAGATAAATTTTCAATTTTTGTTTCTGTGGTTTTTAATTTAATGTAATTTTTATTGAATTATGGACTCAAAGGGTGAATTTAATGTTTTTGCTTTTCTTATTTTGTTTGTGAGGTTTGGATTTTCTAATACATGGTCAAATTTGTGAAGGTGCTATATACATCTGAGAAAAAAAGTTATATTACTTTCAATCTCAACTGAATTTTCTCCAGGAATCTATTAGATCTATATTTTCTAAACTATTATTCATCTCCTCAACTTCTTTCTAATTTATTTCTTGGTTAGAATTATCTAACTCTGAGAGGTGAATATTTCATTCTTTTGACTTTGTTTTATTGTTTCTTGATGTCTCCATAGTCATTACTTTCCCCTTCCCCAATTTAATTTTTAAGGAATTATTTTCTTTGGTGAGTTTTTGTAACTCTTTTTGCTATTTGGCCAATTCTTCTTTTTTAAGGGGTTCTACTCAGAATTATTTTGTGTCTCTTTTACCAAGCTCCATTTGTCTTTTAATAATTTTCTTGCAACATTCTCATTTCTTTTCCCAAAATTTCCTCTACCACCCTTATTTGATTTTGAAAATAAAGTTTAGCTCTTCCAAAAATTATTGTTGTGCTTATATCCAATTCATACCTTTTCTTTATGTTTTTGCTTTAAACTGTTTTGATATTTTATCTTCTTTTGAGTTTATCTTGATCTTTCCTGTCATCATAGTAGCTTTTCTAAGGCAAATTTCTTGTTTTCTTCTTTACCCATTTTCCCATCCTCTTCTTTGACTTTGAACTTTATGTTAAAGTTTAACAGTTTTCTCAGGGTGAGAGTAGAAGACATTATCTCTACTATCAGACTTTTTTGCACTACTCTAGTTTTAGTTCAAAAGTTTTTAGTGCTTCCAAGTTGGTCTGATTTGGGGAGAAGTGACATCATTGTTCTCCTGGTCTGCCCTCTGGTCTTTCCTTAGAATGGGTCCCTCCCTGATCCTTTGCAGCTGCAAGAGATACTGCTTCTCATGACCTCTGATCTCTTGTGACTGCAAGTTCTCTTCTCTCCCTAGCAACTGTGACCCAGAAGTGAGTATGGGCAACTGGGTAGCCAAACAGCACTCTGTCCTAGGGCAGAGGCTCCCTATAACATCTTTCAGAGCAGTTGTTAGATTCACTTACCACCTGACTGGAAAGCTCCTGAAGTTGCTATTGCACCTATTCCTACTTCTGAGTCACACATACCACATCACTCCCCACTCCTGCACTCCACGCTACAGTGTCACAGACCTCTCCTTTATACTGTCAGACTGTCTTAGCCTGGAAAAATTTCTCACTTCAACCTTTTGTTTATTATGCTACTCCAGAATTTAATTTAAGAAGTTATTTTAAATTTTGGGGGGAGGTAATGTTGGGAGAGCTCACATGCTTCATTTCCTCTACATCTTGACTTCTCTCCTTCCCCCAGATAATTTAAAAAAAAATCTATCATAATGTTTAACAAGTGAGTAAATACTGCATTACATTTGAATATCTACATGAACTTTTCTATACTATTTTATATAGAATTCACTGATAAGTGATCTTTAATCAACTTATCTTATCCCTGTATTTAGTCTCCACAACTTAAATCATTAAGGCTATATATAATCAGTTCCTTTGAACCCAAGTCCTGGACAAAATTATTTGTGTCCGAGATAGCACTTAAAGTGATGTTTCTGTGTTTGTTTTTGAGACCAGACTAAAATGCCAACACAGTTTACTTTTCCTTTTTCTAGGTATTCTTCTAGGCACATTTGGGGTGTGCATGTTATCCTTATTTATGTAGAAATAAAACTGTTGTATAAAATTCTACAGAAGTCTCTGAGTATGTTAGGCTGAAGTAAATTGCTTTTGTTATGCTTTTCTGTTTGACTAAGTTGTGGAAAATATAAGGAAATTACCTTTTCCCACTGCTGTTTGAAATTCTGACTAGCTTGCTAGTAATTCATTTCCATAAAAAGTAATTCCTGTACTTTCATAGGACTAAATTTAATTTGATTTTCAAATTTCAGTATTTATTTTTTTAAATATATTTTTTTCACCATAGGTTTCTGAATGATCTGCACATGTAATCACTTAGGTTTCCACACTTTGCTTGAAAATGTACATGTGTCTATCATCATACAACACTGCCACTCTAGATAAAGAAGTTTCTTGGTCAATCCAAAGCTTTTAGAAAAGGATAGCGTAAGTCCTCTTTGTTAGTAGATTGGTTGATTGTAATTTTAGGACTGCTGAAGGTTAAATTTAGAGCTCCCTTTCATTGTTCTGATTATAGACGACATTTGTTAAGATATAATTGGGTTAATCTTGACAGATTACTAGAGAAACTTGCCAGTAAGATGTTAGGAATGAGGGTGGAAAATATAATAATAATAATAATAGTAATATGTTATTATTATTATATTTCATTATTATTGTTATTATTATTATTACTATCAGCCTTTGGAAGGGCTTTAAGGCTTATACTTGGAAGCAGGATAAAAAATCATCTTGACTTTTTGAAACTTGAAAATCAAATTAAATGCCCAATACAATTTTCATTTAAATTATATCTGAAGATGAGATAAACAATGGCACATTCTTAAAAGCCAGTATTTTATTCATACCTTATCCACTGCTATCCTACCATTTTAAGATTTTAAAAGTACTTTACCTTCATACTTTGATGGCTATTTCTATTCTCATTTTCCATTACTCTTCAGAGACAGTACTATGTTGTTTTGAATAGAGAGCTGGTCTCAGATTTGGGAAGAACTTCATTAAAATGCTGTCTCTGTGACATATGGACTGGTAACTTCACTTTTCATCACTCTAGGTTACTCTCACTAAGATGTAGAAAAGATATTGACCTGCATTTGGAGATGGAGTTTCTGAAATCACATCTGATTCTTATCCCTTGTTAATTTTCTAGCTACTCTACTTGTTAGCATCTGCCCTTTTGAGGTTTATTGTTATTGTTGTTTGCTAGATCTTATATTTTATATAATCTACCATAGAGGCTAAAGGCCCTAAGCTTTGCAGTCAATACCTTTCCCTGTTCTTTCCCTAGTCACCAGTCCTGCATTTCAGATGCAAAGCCTACCTGGTCTTAGTGTATGATCTTTGCGATATATTGTTATAATCCTTGTACTAGTATTTTATTTAAAATTTTACATCAGTATTGATTAGGAAAATTGATCTATAATTGTCTTTATTTTAACTCTCTCTTTAAGGTATCAGTACCATATTTGTGTCATAAAAGGAATGTGGTAGACCTCCTTCTTCACCTATTTTTTTTCAAATAGTTTATATAGTTTTGAAATTAGTTCTTTTTTAAGTGTTTAGTAGAATTTGCTTGTGAATTCATCTGGTCCTGGGGAATTTTTCTTAGGAAGTTCATCAATGAGTTGTTTAATTCCTTTTTTCTACTTTTGGGTTGTTTAAGTATTTTATTTCTTCTGTTAATCTGGGTAATTTATATTTTTGTAGATACTCATTCATTTAATTTAGATTGTCAAATTTGTTGGCATATAATTGGGCAAAATTGTTCCTAATAATTGCCATAATTTCCTCTTTATTGGTGGTGAATTCATCCCTTTCATTTTTGATACTAGTAATTAGGTTTTCTTCTGTCCTCTTTTTTAAAGTCAAATTGACCAAAGATTTATCTTTTTTTTCATAAAACCAGTTTCTAGTTCTATTTAGTAGTTCGATGGTTTTCTTATTTTCAATTTTTATTAATATATCCTTTGATTTTCAAGATTTCCAATTTGGTGTTTTCTTAGGACTTTTTAATTTGTTCTTTTTCTAGCTATATTTTTCAGTTGCATGTCCAATTCAGTGATCTGCTTTTTCTCTATTTTTCTCTTGTAAGCAATTAGAGATATAAATTTTCCCTTAAGTACCACTTGGGATGCATTCCGTAAATTTTGCTTTGTTGTCCCATTGTTGTCATTTTCTTTAATGAAATGATCTATATTTTCTATAATTTGTTCTTTGACTCATTTATTTTTTAGAATTTTATTATTTAATTCAATTAAGTTTAATCTACCTTTGTTCTATTATTGAATATAATTTTTACTGTGTCATGATCTGGAAAGGATGCATGTACCATTTCTGTTTTTCAGAATTTGGTTGTGAGGTTTTATGTCCTAATATATGGTCAGTTTTTGTTCAGATTTCATGTACTGCTGAGAAAAAGATATATTCCTTTCTATTTCCACTCAATTTTTCTCCAGAGATCTATCATATAACTTTTCCAGAATTATATTCGATTCCTTAAGTCCTTTCTTTTTAATTTTTTGGTTAGATTTATCTAGTTCTGAGAGGGGAAAGTTGATGGGCCCCCTACTAGTACAGTTTTATTATGTATTTCCTCTTGTAGCTCATTCAACTTCTCCTTAAAAATTTTAGGTGTTATACCATTTGGTTCATATATACTTACCACTGATATGACTTCATTCTCTACAGTTACTTTCAACAAGATGTAGTTGTCTTCCTTATCTCTTTTTTTTTCTTTTTGGAGGGCAGTTGGGGTTAAGTGACTTGCCCAAGGTCACATGGCTAGTTTTTTGTGTTAAGTGTCTGAGGCCGGATTTGAACTCAAGTACTCCTGACTCCAGGGCCGGTGCTCTATTCACTGCGCCACCTAGCCACCCCTTTCCTTATCTCTTTTAATTAGATCTATTTTTGATTTTGTGTTGTTTGAGATCATGATTGCTACTCCTGCTTTCTTTGCTTCATCTGGAGCACCATAAATTATTCTCTAGCTGGTTACCTTTACCCTGTGTGTAACTCTCTGCTTCAAATGTTCTTTCTTGTAAACAATATATTGTAGTATTTTGTTTTTTAATCCATTCTGCTATCTGCTCCTATTTTATGAGTTCATCCCATTCACATTTATAGCTATAATAATGATGTGTTTCCCTTTATGCCATTTTCCCTTGTTTATCCCCTCTTGCTCTTTTTTCCTCCACCCTTTCCCTCCTTGCAAGTGTTGACTTCTGATCAATGCCTTCCCCATTCTACCCTCCCTTTTATCACCCCTCCCTCCTTCTCACCTTCTATTATCCCTATTTCTTTTTACTTCCATATAGGATAAGACAGATTTCTGTATCCAACTAAATGCACACGTTGACTCTTTGAGTCAATCTTGATGAGAGTAAGGTTTAAGCTCCGTTTAAGTTTCTCCTCTGTTTTAATATCTCTTTAAAGTATCTATTATGTAGAATAACTTGCCCCCATTCAGTCTCTCCACTCCTTCTTTCATTACAATTTTGTTTCTAACATCTTTATTTTGTGTTTCCAGGTATCATCCCATCAAAGTAGCCTTATATCCACACCCTGTCTATATATTCCTTTTAGTCCTTCTGATAGTAATAAAATTCTTAAGAGTTGCAAATATTGACTTTCCACACAGAAATAAAAACTTTTAAACTTTATGTAATTTCTTTTATTTTCTCTTTCTTTCTTTCTTTTTTTTACCCTTTTATCTTTGTATTTAGAGGTCTTTTTTCTTATTCACTTCTGGGCTTTTAACTGGGAATGCTTGAAAGTCTTCTCTTTCATTAAATGTCCATTTTCTCCTGGACATAGTCCATTTTGCTGGGTAGGTGATTCTTTTTTGTAATAGTTTTGCTTTCTGATATATCATATTCCAAGCTTTCTGGTTCTTTAATAGAGCAGCTGCCAAGTACTGTGTAATCCTGGCTGTACTTTCATGATATTTGAATTGTTTCTTTTGGGCTGCTTATTGTACTTTCTCCTTGAGCTCTAGAATTTGACTCTGATATTTCTGGGAATTTTCATTTTGGGTTCTCTTTCAGTTGGTGATGGGTACATTCTTTTGATTTATATTTTGCTGTCTGGTTCTAATATGTCAGTTTTCTTTGATAATTTTTTGAAACATATTGTGTGCAGGAAATTTTTTTGCATTTTTTTTGGAGGGGAGAAGGAAGGGTAATTGGAGTTAAGTGACTTGCCCAAGGTCACAAAACTAGTAAGTGTTAAGTGTCTGAGTCCAGATTTGAACTCAGGACCTCCTAATTCCATTCTATTCTATTCATTCCAGCCACCTAGCTGCCCCCAGGTTATTTTTATCATGGTTTTTCAGGTAGTTTAATAATTCTTGTATTATCTCTTCTAGATCTATTTTCTAGGTCAGTTTTTTTATGCCGGGAGAAATTTCACATTTTTTTCTGTTTTTCTATTTTTTTAAATTTGTTTTATAGTTTCTTGATGTCTCATAGAGTCATAAGCTTGCACTTGCTCAATTCTAATTTTGAGAAATTATTTTCTTCAGTGAGCTTCTGTATTTCCTTTCCCATTTGGCCAATTCTCTTTTTAAGGGAGTTATTTTTCTTGGTGAATGTTTGTATATTTTTCCCCCATACTATTGACTCTTTTGCATGATTCTCTTGTGTTACATTTATAATTCTCATTTAATGGAGTTGTCAGGAAAAAAGATATGTGTCCAAGATTAGAGCATCTAATCAATTAATTTCAAATATGCTGTAGAAAAGTAAAAAGATTTCTGAGTTCCTTCAGGGGAATAATCAGAGTAGTCTGGAAATTTGCTCTGATTGCTAATGAATGGCCTGAATTCCAATTCAGGAAAACATCTTGTTGTAGTCAAAGGGAATATTCATTCTGTTTTTTTCCCCTATTTATACTTTGATTGTATCCCTCATAGAGTATCCAAAATGGTAGTCCAAGAGTCATAGGTACCACATGGTTTTGCTCCTAAAATAAGAGAACAGTACTCACCTTCTGATGCAGTCGTATATCAATTTTCATTTCATTGGTTCTTTTCCCTTCATTCTCACGATAGGAATTCATGCATTTTCCTAATTTGCTTACATGATTTCTATCAAGACACAAGTGCTTCTGAACACCCACTGTTGAATCCAAAGAACATGCTCAACATTTAATATGTAACACATTTATATTTATCTACATGGTGAGAGAGGCCACATGTGGTAATGTATGGAAGGCTGTACTCCAGCTAGGTAGGCCTAGGTTCAAGTGATGATTCTGCTACATAGTATGTTTCTGTGGTGGAATTATTTGACATCATCTCAATGCTCCAGGCATCACTCTAAGTAGATAAATTGAAGAGAAGATTCTAACCTATAATTATAGAAAAACTTCATATGTCCTGTTGGTGAGGACATCAAGAGTTCCCAATGGCAATGAAATCACAAATTTGGTCCTTGTTCCAATGCTTTGTAGCTGGCTGGGAAGTTCAGGCACACATCCTGGCTTGAAGTTCATTGCTTCAGGAATGGTGCTTAATATTCTCTAGAGTGCTTCCAAGGAACTGTGCCAGAAAAGAGGTTGATTGGTACTTTTAAATGTCTATATCATAGCTGGAGGTTTTTTGCTGAAAACACTCAGGGAGAATTTAGAACTAGAAAGGAATCTGAATTAAGGTTCATTCATTCATTTGTTCGTTCATTACTTTTCACAGTATCTTCCACATAGTAATCATATGATAAATATTTGTTGACTGGCTTTTTTATATTTTTCAGGCTCTGTTAATTTGGGGGAACAGGGGTGGATCATGTTGTTGTTTACCACAAACCAAGACAACCAACTAAGAGAGTGGAGGTGAGGAAGAGTAGGAGGATGAAATCTTTCTCAAGCATTTGAGAATCTTGATACTAAATATTTAGATCAGCTTAGTCATTTGCTTATTCAGCTGTCAAATGCAATTCTCTTTGATTGAAATTGTGCCTGGTGCTCATAATTCACATGAATCTATTTAGAGGTTTTGGGGGTGTTTTTCTCTTTTTATTCTGGATCAATCCCAACTTTACAAAAATAGGAAGAGCTGTGGATCTTTTTGTTGTTGTTTTTGAAAGATTTTCCATCAGTCCTTTCAGAAGTGAACCATTTGGTAATTCTAAGTTATCTGAGCACTTTGTTTTTCTAATACTAGATAGCAGCTTATGTCCAAAGTACTTCATTTATTTGTTTGTTTGAAGTAGCTGAGAAGTTGAATAGTTAGTTGTGTTTTTATAGCGCACATGAAATTGGTTTCTAAAAATACAGATTACAGAAGTGATATGAGCATCTCCTAAATCAACCTCTGGTCTCAAATGCCAGACTTGTGAAATGAAAACATGTTAATGGAAATGAAAACATGTTTCCATTTATTAATGATCTAATTAAAGCACACAAACTCCTATCCTATCTATCTTTGAGAATGGGAATGTAAACTGAAATTTCATTTGTGAATTTTCTAGGCATCTGCTCAGTTTGCTAGGTTTGTTCTTTTTAGTGGTAGCTAGAGTGCTAAGCCTAAAATCAGAAAGATCTGAATCCAAATTTATCCTCATACATTTACTAACTGTGTGACCCTGGGTAAGTTTTTTAACCTCTATTTGCCTTCCTTTCCTCATATATAAAGTAGAAGTAATATTAGTGCCTACTCACTTTAGTTATAAGAATCAAATGAAACAATATTTGTAGCAGACTTAGCACAATGCTTAACAGATAGTAGGCACTATGTAAATGCATATTCCATTCTTTTTGCAGTTTGTTTTTTAGGTATCATACTCAATACCTAGCAAAGATCTCTGCATATTCATTTACTTTCGTTCCACTAGCAGATTTTTATGAAGTTAGGAATAGAGGTGAAAAAGAAAACACTTTTAGATTTAAAATAGTCATATGATTCAGTCATAAATATAAACTGTACATAGTACTTCTCACAAAATATTTGTAAATAGAAAGAAATTAACATAGAAATATTGGTCTCATAAATTGTAATATGACAGATTTGGGGCATTAAGAAATCTGTGAAGTCCAAAAAACTACCCAGTTATGGTGGGAACTCAAATCAAAGCTCAAGTCTTAAAGAAAAACTGAAAAGTTTTAATTTACACTGTGATAAGATAGAAGCAATGTTGTATAATGGATACTGAATGAATCATGTAATTAAAAAGTCTTGAGTTCAACAAACACACTGGCATACCCAGGATGGCTGCTAGCACAGGTTCTTAGATCTGCTTTACTAGGAAAGATAGCTATTCAAGATGTCAACAATTTTTAAAATTACATTCATTAGTTCAGGGGAAAAGTCAGCACCCTGAACTTCAGAGAAAATACAAAGAAAGAAAATACAAGCAGAGAAATAAAGATCAACAGACAGAGCTCTGACTCTCTGAATCAACTATACACTTTACATACATCCGTAGATAGAGAGAGCATTTACATCTGAGGAGTTGGGGAGCTCTGAATGTATGGCCACTCAGAATCTCAAATATGGAATCACACAATCTTTCTCATAAGCAAGTCCCCAAAGCAAAATGCCAACTCAGAATATATAGGCACTTCTCAGAACCAGAAGGAATCATGACCCTCTGACTCAGTGACTAATTAGAAATTAGCAAAAGGTGTGAAAGCCTTCCTACAAGCAAGCTTCCATTAAGAAAGCTTCCCTTAATGGACTCCACATGAGGCCTATTAATTGGTGGGAATAGCTCAAACTCCATTAACATTACAAGAACATATCAGATATATAAGCATGGATAAGTTTTTAAAGTCTCAGTGTCTCAGATTATTTTCTAAAATTCTCAATTAAAGCAGAGCTGATGATCTTCATTGGTCAGGTCCCAGCGTGGACAGGGATTTCTCTTGACTAATGAAATTGCAAGTAAATATCCAAGAAAAAAAGAGGGAGGCAATTATCTTCAATTCTCTGAGTCTATAAGTCAGAAGAGGTGACATATAAAAGAAAAATAACTGGAAAACAGTATGTGATGCTTATGACAATTGGTATGTTGTTATGATATGTTGAAACAGTAAAAACGTTATAAGGAAAAGACTATTATAAGTGCTGACATAAACTGATGTTTTAAAATTCTCAGGTGACAGATGAAACTGTTTTCCCCTTATTCTAGAAATTACTTTTAGTTTTAAAATTCTATGAGAAATACATTAAGGCACTGTATACTTGTGGAAATTCTTAGAGGTATTATAATTTTTGAATTTAAAGAGATCTTTGGAAGACTAAATGGTGCAATAGATAGAAAACTTACCTCACAGTTGGGAAGACCAGAATTCAAGTCTTAAGTATTGTACATAGTAACTATGAGACCAAAAGCAATTCACTTATTCACTCCACAAGCCAAGTAGAGAAGGTCCTAATATATACTGGTAAAGAAAGTTTCTCACCAAGAGGTTCCTATGCTGTAAATCATTAACCCAATATTCCAAAGAGTATTTTATAGATTCCTTGCCTAAGCTTCTAATTTTTTGAGATCTAGAAACTGAATCTAAGAGGGAAAAATAATTGTCGTATAAGAATATAGCAAAGAAATTCCAGGTTATATGACTTTAAGTGCACTATTCTTTCTTTTTTAAATTTAATTTTTTTATTTTCTTGTTTACATCATTCATTTTGACAAGATTTTGAGTTACAAATTTTCTCCCCTTCTTTCCCCCACCCCAACCCCAAAACTGTGATCCCACTGTAAAGCCCCTCCCCCAATCTGTTCTCTTTTACATCCTCCTCCTACTCCCCTCTAACTTTCTGGCAGGGCAGAGAAGGTCTTCCTACCCCAGTTCCTGTATGTCTCAACTCCCAGTTGCATGTACTTAATAATAATAATAATAATAATAATAATAATAATAATAATAATAATAATATATGTATGTATGTATAAGTTTGTTTGCTTGTTTTTTAACATTTGATTGTAGACCTTTAAGTTCTAGGTTCTTTTGGTTCCTCCCTTGTCACCCACCCCCAGTGGAAGGACAGGCAATTCAATGCAGGCTGTACATGTGTACATCTTATGCAGGACATCTCCACAGTGGACATATTGTGAGAGGCTGATTATACGTCCCTCCTTCCTATCCCTCCTTGTTTTGTTCTCTACCCTGTGCCTGTCCCTTTACTGAAGTGTGTGCTTCCAGCAACCCTCCCC
>CM053594.1:258976539-258997861 GCA_028646575.1 Pseudocheirus occidentalis | reverse complement strand
GTGGGAGGGGTCTTACAGTGGGATCAATGTTCTGGGCTGGGGGGTAGGGACAAAAAAGGGGAGAAAATTTGTAACTCAAAACCTTGTGGAAATGAATGATGTAACCAAGAAAATAAATTAAAATTAAAAAAAAAAAGTAAGTCACTTAGCCCCTCAGGGACCTAGGGATTTTTTTTAATGATCAGAAGCAAAAATGTAAATATCAATCTGTTTTGGTAGAAAGAATGCCAAGGAAATCACAGATCCAGAACAAGTACGCTTTTTAGATTTTTTTCAGAGATTTACTGTACTGGCAACCTATTCCATTGTCTGCGCCATAATTTCAGGCACAGGATTCACTCAAAGAATATTTGAAATCAGAGGAACATTGCAGGTCAGTTAGTCTGACTCTGACCTCTACTTGAAGCACAAGCAACTATCCTAAATATCCCAAGGAAAAGGAATTGTGAAACACCTCCTGTGTATATGAAGTTCGTTATAGCCCCAATAAGCTGTTATAATATCAGTCCATTCTATTTCTGGATGGCTTGAATTATTAGGAAATCAATGGAAGTTCTTCTGTTCTAATTTATCTTCCTCATAGCTTCCAGCCTTTGTTTCTACTTATTCTCATGAGGGCCAGAAAAAAATGTTTCATCATAAATATAAATGACAACCCTTCAAATACTTGCAGATTTCTACCATGGTTGTGTAAGCCTTCTCCAGGCTTAAAACCAAAAGTCTGGAAAATTATGATTTCCCTGTGGTCAAATGCTTACTATCTGTCAAAGTCAAGAGTTTTGAATTTAAATATGAATTAAAGTCCATCACTATTTCCAAGTTTCAAGTTCATCATCATTTCCAAGTCACCATACCTCTTCTTAAAGTTTAAAAAAAAATGGTCCATGCCTACAAGAAGCTTATAGCTCAGTTCAAGAGGCAAATAAGCCCATGAAAATTTTAGAATTGCAAGAAGTAAGGAATGTTCACTTTCATATTAATACCTTGAATTGAATTATATTCCAATGAATACCTTGCCCCCATTTCCCTTCTAGTCCCATTTTGGAAGCGATAATATGCATTTTTTTTTCCTTCCAGAGTATTTACTTCACAAACTCCCCTCATCTTGTGGACAAATCTTGTTGCCAATATTCATTTAAAATACTGATTTCTTATGTAGTATGTGCAATGCCTTGTAAATAAAAAAAAATTAAAACGTCAGGTGAAAACAGCATATTCTACTGTAAGCAGCAGGTACTGTCTTGAATGATTGCTCTTATTATTGTTGTTGTTGTTGTTATTGTTATTATTATTATATTGTCAAGTTCAATTCCTGCTTTTTCCCTATTTGTAAAACTCTAAAATCCATCAACTGATATTTTTTGCTAGTTGTTTTTCAAGTATACTGATCCCTCTGTTAGCATTGTATTTCATAGTACAGCATTTATACTCAGTTCAATGTGAACTTGTTTCCAAATAACAATTCTTCTGATATATTAACTAGCAATGCCCAACTTCACTTCTCAGCTAGAAATAAATAAATCCTTTGGTGGTCATGGATTATGTGGGTACTGATGTATTTTTGACCAAGGCAGAGACCCTATCACAGTATGCACATTTGTTCATGATGATACCAGACTCACAGTGGAACTAAGAATATTGAAGCAGTACTTGATGATGCATTATGTTTATTTTCTTTATACCTTAATATATGTTACAGTTGATGTAAAATGAAAAAAGAATAGGAGAGCAGAAGAGAAGAGAGAAGAATACATTATTCCATATTTTGTTTCTTCTTTATCTTTTTCCTAATAGAACAACAAAACTACCCTGATTCATTTAGAAATAAGGGTTAACTTAAGCTCTCAAAACTGCTTAGAAACAAATGTTTGTAAGTTTTAGGAACATTAAATTAATCTTGTCCTCTGTCCATCTTGTTAAATTAAGGGACATTTCTTAAACAACTCAAATTTCATTAATTGGATCCAATTTCTTGATGTATCATGTGTTATGAATAAAAAGCACCTTCTCTGCCTACCCTTTCAATGTCTTTGAAAAGGGGAAAATCTTAAAGCTTTTCTCCTGTTATTTTATAGAATCACAGATTTTGAGCTGGAAGGGACCTCGGATAGATGCTTTATAGATGCTTATAAATGATCAAAGTCACATAGACATTAAGTGACTTAGAATCAAAATTTGAACTCAAGTCTTCTGACCCCAAAGTCAATGTCCTTTGTGCTGTACTACTGTGCCTCCCTCCTTTAAAAAAAAGAATTGAAAGATAGACCAGATTTCCTTTGTAATGACATGCATGAGCAGCTTCCAAAAGAGTGGTACTGTGAACAGCTTTTAAGGTCCTAATTACGCAATATAGTGAGCACTTCATTTATTCCCTAACAAATCAAGACAAACATTCGCAACAAATCGCAACATAATATTCACAGTATTACATCTTACCACAGAAAATCATAATACAGCATTCACAACAGCTTAACATTAAAATGGTCACATTGTTTTCCCCAAAGTGGTCACAGTATATAGAACAAAAAACAAAAGAATAATCATCTGGTATCCCTAAGGAGGTTTGCCTCCTTACTCAGTCATTCAATCATCTCAAGATACAACAGTCATTCTTCCACTCATGGGGCAATCATAGATTAACTTAATCGGTCACTTATCTAGCAATCAATCACTAAGTATTGTTAACTACTAAATACAATCATAAAATCACGCAAACCCTCCACCCCTCAGTCTCCAATAAACTTGAATTTCATCACTGCATTCAATATCCAAGGAGAGGCCTTTTCTTCATCTTCATTAGGGTGGTCTTTCAGATTCCCTGGATCCCCTTCCTTGACCCCAGCTCCTACCTGAATCCACCAAATAGTCACCTAGAGTCAGAGGTAGACAGCTCCCAGGTCCTTGTCCAGTCCTTCAGGCAGTTCCTGCTACACATTCAAGTTCATAGGGTCCTGCACATCTCAAAACCTTCACAACTTCTGTTGCTGGGAATGCAAGGATCAACCAAGCCTCAAACAAAGTCTTATCCCGGTCATGCTTTTTCAGTCCTCCAGCAGTTCAGCTGGCCCTAGGACCTAGAAGAAATCGCAGCCTTCCAATCTGCTTTCTGGGCAGCAACTTCAGCTTGCAACAGATTCTGGTCTCAAGAAAATCCTCTCTCAGTTCTCTGTCAGCTTCCAGATGCTCACTGAGAGAAACTCTCTCTCTCTCTCTCTCTTCCACCAGGAGCCCCACCAGGAGAAAAATTCTGATTCTGTCCCTCTCTGGGCCTCTTCTTATATACACGCAAAGCATTGGCTTCCTGTTTCAGCCAAACCTTTCCTGTAATGGCAGCAACAGGAGACAGAGTTCATAACCTCTGCCTCTTAGCCACAAAGGTCTGATTAGTTACTAAGGGCTGAGTACCTGATTACTTCACATAACAAAAAGGGGTCTTCAAATTTAAATTAATTACCATTACATCCATATATCAATGACATAAGTTGTTAGATTTTTCAGTGCTCCAAAGTTGAAAAAAACAAATAAAAATTCTTTTAAGTCATCATTTTCTTCATTCTTTAAATATACCCACACTTAGTAAGAATTCTGTCATATCTATGGAGTATCTTTAAAAATATTACATGATAAAAATTTTCTCTTTAAATGTTTAATTATATAATTGGGCACAGGATCCCTTCTGGATGCTTCAGTTTGGAGAAAGCTGAAACAATCTATTCTTAAATGAACACAAAGGAAATTCTATGAATAGATTCAACCTACCTAAAAAGGTATCAAAGTGATAGTATATTTTTTCACCTAATGTCCTTTTCCTCCCTCATGATATATTTTACAGCTCCAAAGCCAAGTGAAGGGCTAGATAGCACAGTTATCTGACATTTGCACTAAGGCAGATAGGAGTCCAATTTGCCCTCAGCAGGAGATAAGACTATCAGTGATAGTATTTCTTACCCAGTTAATTTTAGGAATAAATGAGAAATATTTAAAGGTAAAATGACCATAACTATATTTAGATTTTATATTTGCCAGTAAGAAGGGGTAAAACAAAACATTAAAATTTCCACTTGTGTCCTTGCCTCAGTCTGATGAAAGCTCATAAAAATCATCACATGTACTATTAACATGAATTCAAATTCGGTACACGGCATCATTAAAGCAACCCCCTTGCATAGTCATGAAAGTGAAAATACAGGTAACAGACCCTCCTTCTACTCCCAAAGAAAAGTAGGTACAGTGCTCAAATGTCTAGAGATACAGAAGGGCAAATGTTACCAGACTTTGTTATATAAAGTGTTCACAGAGAGGTAATCATGTAGAGGGAAAAAATCCATGTGGGCTTATAGGTATATGTGAATATGTATGTATATGTGCACATATAGAGAAGTATATAATAAATGTGTATATACATATATGTGTAAGCATGCTTGTCCATGCAGAAGTGTATACATATGTATGCATGTATATACACACATGTATGTATATGTAAAATATACATATCAATCTATATAATAGATAAGATGTCCTAAAAGTAAAGGGTTGGGCACAAAGGGGAAGAAAAGCAATTACCAAACTTGATAGTGTAACTATTGTTGGGATAACTTATAAACATTCCATCTGACCATAAAATCCTTCCCAAGTTGTGGAGCAGTGGGAGTAGTGAATAATGTAGGTAATAAACCTTATAGGAATGGGGATTTTGTAAAGAGAGCCAGAATTGAAAGTAATAGGTTTTTTTTTTTGAGGAAACACAAACAAAAATAGTTGAAGGTTTTTTCATTATGCTAAGGCTCAAAATGGACATTGGGTAATATCTATTAAAAGGAAGAAAAATCAGCAAATACATATGCAGATGAAGTTGCGTTTTTAATACCCAGATGTTTTCCTTTCTTTTTAAACAGAAATATTTACTACTTATGGTATGTAATTTTGTTGACTCAGTTGGACTTCCTTAATGAGGAATGAAAGAATTGAGAAATTCAAATTTATTTGCAGAATAAAAACAATTTTATTTGCATAAAATATGACAGTAATTCAGCTGTCATAAAGACAAAATCCTGTTCTGAAAAAAAATGCAATTACTTCTATGGGAGGGAATTATAAGATAAAGCACAGTTTATGACCTTGCTGTTTGTGTTCTTTCCTGCTGAAGAAAAATCTATAATAGGCCTTTAGAGGCATGGAATATGAGTTGGAAAAACTTGTAAAGGTCATCAATTTGTTACAGACATTTTTCTTTCCATTCCTGTGATTATCTTTTAAATGCATTCTAATCCTTATACAATTTCTAAGTGAATTATGTAACTGACTGCTCATAGTCAAGATAAATATAAAATTCCATTCAATAAACATATCATCTTTATTTACTTTGGGTAAGGCATTGTGATTATAAATCCAGTCAAGTTAACAAATTTGACATCCTGCTTGATAGTGATGGCCAATTGAGGTTTTGTTTCTCTGTGGTTTAATAGAAATTGTGATTGATGTAAAATGCAACCATAATAAATTCTGATGCACTTTCCTTCTGTGATTCCTCTCTCCAAATCAACCTCCTCTTAGTTCTGCAATTCACATCAATGTTGAATTCAATCAAGCATTTGTTCTTATTCATAAAGAATACATATTAACTTGCCTGATTGTATATTTTGATTTTACTTAAGAAAGGAGGAAAATGTAGCTACTGCAAGAGTAAAGACTGAGGGGCTGCACAACTGTGAGGATAAAGAACAGAGTTTGTAGTTTAAAGGCAGAGGAAGAAGTGAAATAACAATAGACTAATCAGATAAGGGAACTTAAGAGTGAATGAACATAGAAATGCAATATCTGTGAATGATGGCAAGATCAAGGGCGTGAGCATCTTTATGTGTGACTAAAATGGGATGGAATAGGTCATATGAAATAAGTAATATGAGGAACTATTAGGATAGAGTGCTTGAGGGAATTTCAATATCAGGAGTCAAAGAGAAGAGAAAGACTAGAAGCCAGGCACTGAACTCATTGAGGAAAGAGTATCCCAAAGGTTTTTAGAAAATATCTACCAGATTTTTGATTAGGTAATACATGTGGACTGAGTGAATTTCAAAGGGAAAAGTTACTGAGTGATGGTAGTAGAGGGAAAATTTAGAAACTGCAGTATTCCAACTACTTGGGGGCATACCTGTATACAGTTTATCTATCTGCTTAAAATATGCCACCATTTATTTTACAATATACTATTCATGATATCCTAAATATACCTTGAAGCATAAAACACAGCATATTTCAAATTTTTGAGTCTTTGATTTCTGCCATTTATGTGATGTTTCTTTTTGGTCATCTTAAGAAGCTTCTCCAAACTGATTTCTAGTAGCCTGTGCTACTACTTTGTCAAACTAATGGGAATATTCACTATGGAATTTGATTTTCAGATTTATTGGCGATTTCCCACAATGCTTATAGACATTCAGTTCTCAAACACATAGCAAATTGTTAGGCACAGCTGTTAAGTTAAAATATGTAATGCATACTGCAAAGTAAATATCGTTGAACAAATTCACAAGTGTAGTTCTAGATATAATAGTGATAGCAACAAGACGAGGTTATAGTTAAGGTAAATGTAACTTTAGCTCAATGAGCATATATCATGCAAGGCCCTTGCATAGTAAATCTAATAAAGTTAAGGAGTTCCAAGTAACACTTCATAGCCTTGAACAGTTGAAGTTTAGTTTCTTTGTGCCTTAGTTTAAGGTTGACATACAATTCAGTGATATTGTACTCCTATAATGTTTCTGTAGTGTCCCTTTATAACTATGAAAAAGAAAATAAATAAAGAGACAAATATTAGCCAAGAAGAGACAAAATTATCTCTATTTGTTTACATGATGGTTGATTTGGATAACAAAATATTTATACTCTCAAGAGAAATAATGAGAGGGAAAGAGTAGCAATGAAAGGACACTAGTACTTCCAGACCTCCAATTATATTATAAATCAGTAATTATTGAAACTATGTGTACTTCTTTAAAAAACAGTAACATAACAAATAAGAATGAAAAACAATCGAATTCAAGAACAATATTCTTTTTAAATTTTAAGTTAATTTATTTATTTTTAGTTTTCAACATTAATTTCTACAAGATTTTGAGTTCCAAATTTTCTCCCCATAACTCCCCTCCACTCCCCAAGATGGCATGCATTCTGATTACCCCTGACCCTAGTCTGCCTTCCTTCATATCAACTCCTCCTCTTATCTTGTTCCCATTTATTTTCTTATAATAAATAAATTTCTACACCCCATTGCCTACATATCTTATTTCCCAGTTGCATGTAAAAACAATTTTTAACATTTGTTTTTAAAACTCTGAGTTCTAAATTCTCTCCCTTCTTTCCTCCCCACCTACCCTCATTGAGAAGGCAAGAGAGTCAATGCAGATTGTACATGTGTAGTTAAGTGAAACACTTCCATAATCGTTATGTTGTGAAAGACCAACTATAATTCCCTCTATCATATCCTGTCCCCCACATATTTTGTTTTGTCTTTTGGCCCTGTACCTTTTCAAAAGTGTTTGCTTCTGACTATACCCTCCCCCAATCTTCCCTCCTTTCTATCATCCCTTCCCCTTATCCTTTTCCCCTTACTTTTCTGTAGGATAAGATACCCAATTGAGTGTTATGTTATTCCCTCCTTAAGCCAAATCTGATGACAGTAAGGTTCACTCATTCCCTCTCACCTCCCCCCTCTTCCCCTCCATTGTGAAACCTTTTTCTTCCCTCTTTTATGTGAGCTTATTTACCCCCATTCTATCTTTTCCTTTCTCTTTCTCCCATTATATTTTTCTCTCATCCCTTAATTTTATTTTTAGGTATCATCCCTTCCCATTCAGCTCACTCTGTGGCATCTATCTATCAATCACTCTATCCACCTATCTATCTATCTATCTATCTATCTATCTATCTAATCTATCTATCATCTATCTATCTATTTATCTATCTATATTTCCTCCAACAAAGCTAATGTTGAGAAAGGTCTCATGAATTGCAGTATCATCTTTCCATGTATCATCCATCATTTCCAACTTTAATATGTCCCTTATGATTTCTCTTTCCTGTTTACCTTTTCATGTTCCTCTGGATTCTTGTATTTGAAAGTAACATTTTCTATTCGGCTCTGGTCTTTTCATCAAGAGTGCTTGAAAGTCCCCTATTTCATTGATACTCATTTTTTCCATTGAAGTATTATATTAAGTTTTGCTGAGTAGGTGATTCTTCATTTTAATCCTAGCTCCTCTGATCTCTGGAATATCATATTCTAAGACGTTCAATTCCTTAATGTAGAAGTTGATAGATCTTGTGCTATCCTGATTGTATTTCCACAATACTCTAATTGTTTCTTTTTGAATGCTTGCAATTTTTTCTCCTTGACCTGGGAACTCTGTAATTTGGCTATAATATTCCTAGGAGTTTACTTTTTGATATCTCTTTCTGTTTGCTCATCTTCTCAACCAAATACATGACTTTCTAGATCTTTGTCAGGGTAGGACTCTGCTTCCAGTGGGGCTGGGGGTGGGAGTGGTTGTACTGTCCTAGGCTTCAGGGGTTTTTTATCAGCTACTCAATCCCCTACCATCTGTGGTCCCAGAGCTCCAGAAGCAGATGCTACTACACCTACCACTGCTACCATCACATCCATCACCCCAGGATTGGAAGAGGACTGCAGTCACATCATGTTTCTCTTTCACCCAGGTCCCACATAGTTCTCCCACTGACCTTCTATGCTGTCTTTGGCATTTATGGCTTGATAATCCTGGAAACTTCTACACCTTCCAGTGATTAAGTGTCCTGAAATCTGCTTGGCCAGACTGCATTACATTCTCATCTTTGTGTGACTGACCCTTCATGTTGGCCTTCCAGGCTATCTTGGGATGGATATTTGCTTTGCTCTGTAATTTTGTGGCTTCTGAAGGGCTAAAATTTGTTTAGTCATTTTTACAGGTATTTGGAGGGGTTTAGGGGAGAGCTCAAGGAAGACCCTACCCTCACCATCGTGGTTCTTCCAAAAAGAGTTTCTTTAATATGCTTTAAACCTAAAAACAAAAAAAGTTTTAAGAAAAATATCCTTCTAAGAACAATTTGGGAATTAGAAAGCGGCTTGTCAGAAATTAGTTTTAGACCAATCTTCAGAATATAATGACAAAAATTTCAGAATTTATATACCACTCAAATATAAAAGGTCATGCCAGAAAAATATGAGTATAATAAATTTATAGTGAATGAAGTATTCATATTTTTTACCTATGGCCCTTATTGCTATTCATGTATCCCAAGGAGTTCAAAAACAAAAAAAGAAAAATTCCATAAACATTAAATTTCATTGCATTACTTTTTTATGAGAGCAGCAATATGTATGTGTGTGTATGTGTGTGTGTATTAGTTGGGGTCTTATAAAAATAATTTCTGGCACATAAATGTAATATAAATTACGGTACCATAAATATTGAATATGATGAACTTAGAGGAGCACAATAAAATATATGAACTATGCAGTGTCATAAACATAATCAGAAAAAAACACATAATGACTATAACCATGTAAATGGAAAGAACACAAAACAAATCAGAACTGAAGGCTATGTAATTTATTATATATTTAGCAGGAATTTAAAGTAGTACATAATAGATTTGCAGCTTCATACTTAATCATCTTTTTATTGTTCTACTATATTATGAAATGCTTGTTTTATTTCAGAATAAATAGTTCAGAATAAAATTTTAATTTTTGAAAATTATTTGTTAAAGGGATAAGTTCTCATATGAAAAAATTCTCTACATCATTATTAATTAGAGAGAGGTAAATTAAACAACTCTGAGGTAGATCTCCCATCTATTATATCGGTTGATAGGACAGAAAATGAAAATACTGACTGTTAGAGGGAATGTAGGAAAATTGGGATATAATGAATTGTTGGTGGAATTGTGAATTGATCCAACCATTCTGGAGAACAATTTGAAACTATGTCCACAGGAATATAAAATTATACATACTCTTTAACCCAGAAATGCCACTACTAGGTCTGAATCCCAAAGAGATCAAGCCATCTCTTGTACATATGTACAAAAATATTTATAGCATCTCTTTTTTCATGGCAAAAAAAAATAAAAAGGAAATGGAAGAGATGACCATCAATTTAGGAATGACTGAACAAATTATGGTATATAATTATGATGGAATACTATTGTGCTATATGAAATAATGAGCAAGATTGTTTCAGAAAAAAACTGGGAAGACTTATATAAACTGATTCAAAGTTAAGGGAGCAGAACTAGCAGAACTTTCAGGACAATAACAGCAATATCGTAATGATAATCAAGTATGAATAAATTAGCTATTCTGAAAAATAGAGTGATTCAAGACATTCTGAAGGGTTTAACCATGAAAATTGCTGTCCACCTCCAGAGAAAGAAGTAATGGAGTCTGCATATAGATTGAATCACATTTTTTTCCACTCTTTCTTTTTCAACATGGCTAACATAGAAATGTGTTTTGCATTATTTTACATGTTTAAGTGATATCACATTCTTACTTTCACAATTGGAGGAAAGAAGAAAATTCAGAACTCGATCTTGTTATAAATGAAGGTAAAAAAATAAATAATGTTTTTAATAATTAAAATGGATAGTTCTCTAGATAAAGGAATGGTTGAGTATGTGTGTGTGTTCATACACATGTACCGTATGTGTGTCTCATGTAATTGTGTATGTATATGTATGTATGTATATTATTCAGAACTGAAAGTCACATAATAACAGAAGATATCAATGTTTTATAAAAGAGAACATAATGGAGTATTTTAGGGAGATATTTGCTTAATTGTAGATCATCAGTTAGTAGGATTCTTCAAAGTACTGTTGTCTAAATCTTTTTCTCATCCACCTAACAATTATCTCTTACATCCTCCTCTTATTGCCCCCTTTCAATCTCCTGAGACACTCTGACCTCTATGACATGATCATTCTTTGAATATAGGCTCTATGGAAGTTTTTTTTTAACTCTTATATCTTCTGCATTAACACAATGCCTTTCAAGGAGCATGTATTTAATAAAAGTATGTGAAAATGAATTGTGAGGAGGGAAAAAGTGAACGTCTCCCAGCACAACTGAATAGCAGTATTTTAGTGAAAGGCACAATAGATTTAAAGGTAGGTAGCCTTGGAGCAGTTAGGTGGTGCAGTGAGTAGAGCACTGGCCCTGGAGTCAGGAGGACCTGAGTTCAAATCCGGCCTCAGACACTTAACACAAAAACTAGCTGTGTGACCTTGGGCAAGTCACTTAACCCCAACTGCCCTGCAAAAAGCAAAAAAAAAAAAAAAAGGTAGGTAGCCTGGATTCTACACTTTACTCTTCTACTGGAATGATTTGTGACATTCGATGAGTCTCAAAATTGCTGAAAATCTATACATCTTCTACATATTAATGAAATTGAACTTCAAAATCTTTAATCATCTTTCAGAGCAAAGAATCTAGAATATAAGGTCAACTTCTATCATCTTCTACTGGGCCATTTTCCAAGTGGTCCAGAAATCTCTTTTTCCACATCTATTCCCCTCACTACGACCCCCAATACCACCTTCTCAAACTAAGAACCAGGTCATCTTTGGGATAATGTCAATATAAACTTCGAGGAAGCAATGTACTCAAATATACAAGTATCCCTAATTATATTATTCTTAATTCTCTAGACCATTCTTTTCCTTAAATATGATTTATTGAGGACAATTAATTATACTTCCTGCAAACTACTTTAGTGGGTTTTCTTCAGATAAACAGAATTTCTGTAATAGTAGTATCAAACTTTTATTTTAGGTATTCATAGTTTGTACATTAGTTTGTACATTTTAAAGAAAAAATACAGTGTATATAGATCTAATATTAGGAGAGGAACAGTCTTCTACCTCTATGTTGGAAATTGTACTTTTATTTAGTATTTTCTATTGCGGTCATGCCCCATCCAAAACTGGTAACTGATTTTATCAAAACTGATTTTTAGGTAAAACAATATTTTCAGAAGAGATTATTTCCATGGGTGGGTGGGGGAAACATTATAAAGAGGGCAATTAACCAAGTAGCATTTGAATTAGCATTTGTAATATTATGGTATTTTTTTAATTTTAACATATTAATGGCACAGACTGCGACTGAACTTGTGATTTCATTGATATAGGGAGTTCTTATTGAGGAAACTTTCTCTACCAATGCAAATTTATACCGTCTCTGAAACTTACTGTTTTAGAGATTTGCCTAGTGCACTGAAAGATTAGATGACTTGCCTGAATAGGTTAAGAGGTAAAACTAATACCAAAGTCTTCTTGACTTTGAGGACAATTCTTTATTAACTGTTCTTTGATGCCTTTACACTAATAAAGTTAACACAAAATAGCATTAAAAACAACTTTTCACTGGGTATATATTTTGGATTTGAGAAGTAATTAGATTGCAAACTGAAGTTTCTCATCTGACTTCAAATCCAGGGTCAGATCAAAATTGTAGTTATTCTAAGTAATTGATTGCTTGTCTATTTCTAGAAAGAGATATTTTGAGAAGACACAGAAATCTATATCTCTATGCAGAAATGTCTTTTTTGTGGCATGATCTACAGATATTCTGGAATAAAAACATCCAGTTATTGCTGCTGCTATTGCTGTTGATTGATGGGGACTTGGTTAAAGTTTAATTTAGGATAGTATCTTGTGATAAATTAACTCCAGAATTGGACAGGTCAGAGAAGTGGTAGAGACAATTGATATAACCAAATTTGTGGAAATTAGCTTTGTAAACAAAGTAGCATTTTCCACTGGCCTACTTTTCTTTTGATATTTGTGAATTGTATTTTTCCATATTAAAAAATCTACTGTGATTCTCCACCTAGCTTTTTTCCATCTACATTTGTCTTAATATTGCTCCTTCTTTGTTTCTATCACTGACGTTCAGATGTCATTGTGAATATCGCCTTCTGAAGTTGATGGCCTTGGTTTTCCTAATGAAAGTGCACCTGAGATATTTGGCATATTATTTATGAAACACAATACAGTGTTGCATAAATTTGTGATTGAATTCACATCTGTATTCTTCACAAGTACCAAACAAATCGCTCTGTTTTGCCTAGGCTTCCTTTGAGCCTGATTATTTCTTTTTAATGAATCTTAAGAAAAGGATGAGAGTGGAACAAAGCCTGAATAAAACAATACAATAGGGACACCGATGGAACTACTTGCTTCTCAGTAAATTCTTTCCTGTGCAAGTATACATATGATTGAAGAAAATCATAAGACTCTTACACTGAGTGAAAAGGACCTTAGAGATCAGCTAGTAAAACTCCTTTATTTTATAGTTGAGGATGCAGAGAAGACATGCAAGAAGTAAACATTAGAACGATGAGTTGGTTCAAAGTGCTCTAATTCCAAAGTCAGTGCTCTTTCTACCATACCATGTTGCCTTTCTGTGATTGCATATATGCTCACATGTCTATGTGCAGCTAGATGGCTCAGTGGATGGAGAACCAGGCCTGGAGTCAGGAAGACCTGAGTTCAAATTCATCCTCAGATACTTACTAGCTGTGTGACCCTGAACAAGTCATTTAGCCCTGTTTGCCTCAGTTTCCTCATCTGTAAAATGAGCTGGAGAAGAAAATGACAAACCCATCTAGTATCTTTGCCAAGAGAACTCCAAATAGGGTCACCAAGAGTTAGGTATGACTGAATTGACTGAACTTAACATAAATATATGTACATATTATATAAGTGCATATATACATAAGAATTGACATACACACGCTCACAAGCACATACATACTATTTAGGCATGGCCAACTCTTTGTGATCCCATGGATCATATCACACCAATACTATCCATGTAATTTTCTTGGCAAGAATACTAGAGTCATTTGCAATTTCCTTCTTTAGTTGATTAAGACAAATAGAGGTTAAGCAACTTGTCCATGGTCACACAGCTAGTGTCAGAAGACAAATCTGAATTCAGTCCAACCCTTCTATCCACTGAGCCACCTAGCTAGCTGCCTCCACACATACACATATACATACACATATACATATAGCTACTGCAAATTGAATGTATAAAAAGGACATTTAAAAAATGTATCCGTAATAGTCTTTATGCAAGTAAAACCCTCCTCACCTCTCCTTCCCCAGCTATTTGCAAGTAGAGAGGGATAAACTAAGTGGGCTCTAGAAGCTTTGGTCCTAATGTGGTTTACTGCTCTGCGTAATTTTAAAGAATAGCCATAGAAAACCAAATATTTAAACCAGGATGTCACTTTTAATCTCTTACTGAGTTTTCCTTTTCTGAAGAAGTTAGATACCACAACTGTTGAAAGTGATAAAAATAATAATAATAAAATTCAGGCATGTGTGTTGCTGAGCAAAGAACATTTATTTTTCAGGCTTTCTGTTCTTCCCTTTGTTGCACTTCCTTCACTTGATGCTCATGTTTTTATTAACTTCATAAATATCTTCTGCAGTTTCATTCACAGATTTCAGTGGAATTTAGAGATAGAGGATTTCAATATGAATCTTTAGTGATGGGAGGACTACTTTACCACGATAGCTGATCCCTCATATTGTAGGAGAATGAAAGAGTTTATCATTCACAAAGCTGTTCTAATCAATAGCAAAGAAAAAAGTGTTTCTCCTTTGATAAGATGAAGTATACTAAGTGTATTTTTCATCTTTATTTCTCCCTTACCTGGGACACTTCCTGAAAGTAGAGGATTAATATTTGTTTTTGGATTTAAATGGAAGTTGAATTGTTTAGGAAACAATATGCAATCCAACCACACCCTGGATTGGGATTCAGGAAAGATGGTTCTTTCCCTCTTGGGACTTGACAGAGAATTTTTTTTGTATATCTTGTTTTATGTTCTAATCACTTGTTCCTGTGTATTATACTTCTGCTTTGTTTTCTGTTCATTTTGGGTCCAAGTAATCTCTCCTCTATTTAAATGTAAAGTCTTTTAGGGCAAGGCAAACTCCTATTCATCTCCTCTTCCCTGCCCCCCTAGACCTGGGACAATGCTCTGCCAATTGATGATTAATGAATGTTTCTTGAATGAAATGGAATTGAGTCCCATTTCTTTCACTATCTTTAATTTTGGATCAATAAATTACCAGTCTTTTGTTTCCTCATCTACAAAATTACAGGGTTGAATAAATTTTGAAGGTTATTTCTGGATCTGGTCCTATTTCTGATTCCATAATTGATAAATGATGATTGCCTAACTATTGGCTCAATTATCATACATTTCAGACTTTATTACTAACACTAATAACTGGAAAACATCATTGGACCCCATTTCCACCGTGCTAAAGGTGAGAAAGCATGTAGATGGTTGTCAAAGCCAAGTTATAAACACCATGTAAATAAAAATAATAGCAGAATCTATATAACCAACTTGGGTTTATTTTTTCAATTTTTATTCTAATATTTTGGGCTCTTGTAGTCTGTTGCTATGTAACAACCTTTCTAAACCTTATAGATCTAATGTGGAATCTTATGTCTTATTTGTATTTTTTTCTTTAGTTAACATTTCTCATCATATTCCCTTAAAAACTGTTCTATTCCTTGTGACCCCTTTTGGGGTTCTCTTGGCAAAGATACTGACTGGTTTGTCTTTTCCTTCTCCAACTCACTTTACAGATGAGGAGACTGAGGCAAACAGGGTTAAGTGACTTACCCAGGGTCACATTACTAGTAAATGTCTGAAGTCTAGATTTGAACTCACATCTTCCTGACTCTAAACCTGGTGTTCTATCCACTACACCACCTAACTATCTACTTAGATTTACTAGATCTGTATTAACTTTTAGGTAGGGTGGTACCTTTTTTAAAACTTTAAGCCAAATGCTTTAAAATTTAACTAGTCATAGTAAATATTTCATAACTCTAAATTGCTGTAACTTTTTTTTCTTTCTCCTCCTATAAAGAATGTCAATATCAGTTTTTCCTATAAAAAAAAGCAGGCATTTCTATAAAATTTAAGTATCAGTCCTAAGCAGGGATTCAGATGGGATCTCTTCCTAGCATCTCAGAAAGCACCTCTTTATTCTCAAGTAGTCTTGGCATATTATAAAAGCAATCTTATAGAGTTCTGACAGTGGGAAGCAGCATTATGAAGTCGGTACAGATTCAGAGGCAGCTAGTGGTTCAATGGATTGAATGCTGGATTTAGAATCAGAAAGATCTGAGGTTAAATCCCACCTCAGGCATTTCAACCTGAGCAAGTCACTTATCTTCTGTCTGCCTCAGTTTCTTCAACTGTAAAATGGGGGAAATCATAGCACTTCCCTTGCAGGATTGTTATGAGGATCAAATGACATAACATATTTTTTATCAAATAAGAGAATAAACAGCAAGAAAAACAAGTTTTTAGCATATTGCTTGGCACATATTAGGCACTTGCCCTTCCCTTCTCCTTAAATAGAAATACATCCTAGTTCAGGAGACCTGGGTCCTGTTCCTAGCTCTGTGATTAAAGAGCTGTATCATATTAGACAAGGTTCTCAAGGTCACTGGGCCTCATTTCTTAAGTGAGAATGCTGGGTTAGATAATCTTTAAGGTCCTATGAGATTTCTACATTCTAAACTGGTTTCTGCTGAGAGTTCCCTTTTGCCTTTATATGTTTGCTTATGCTATTTACTATACTTATTTTGTCTCCTTTTCCCATTGAATTTTTATCCTTTCTGTAAAATTCAAATCAAATAGTATCTTTTTCATGAAGCTTTCCCCTGGATCAAAGGTGGGGAACCAGCAGCCTCAAGTCCACATGTGACCTTTTAGGTCCTTTAGTGTAACTTGACTGAGTCCAAGTTTTATATAACACATTCTTTTATTAAAGAGATTTGTTCTATGAAGGTTGGATTCAGTCAGAGGGGCATACTTGAGGACTTTGAATGTGACCTAGAGGCTACAGCTTCCCCACCCCTGCCCTGCAAAGTGACAGTATTTCCTCTAGGATCTCAGAGCCCTTTGTTTTGTACTTCTCTAATTTACACATCATGTCATAGTGTATATTATTATTAGCTATATCTTACCTTTTATATAAATTCCAAAAATGAAGTAACTTTGCATTTCCCAGTGCTTTTCAAGAACCAAGTATTACAAATTGAATGAAAAAAAAACTTAGGTGACACTCAAGGACAAATAAAATTTTCTTTTAAATTTATTTTTCAATATTAATTCCACTCTTTTAGAAATTCCAGAACATAGATATAAAAACTTGGTTGTGCATTGAGTAGAGTTCGAATGAATAAAATCCACCATGCCAAAATACACTTTAAAAAAAATCCATGATTTCTAGTTCCTAATAAGGAATACTCTCTACCAATGTACTATGCAACTTATAGCCCTGAAGAGTATCTTTTAAAATGAATTAAAATGAATTCTTGATTACTGTGCTCATTCATTAAGTTGAGACAGTTGCCTATATTTAGCAACCAAGTAGACTGGCAGACAGACTGGAGAAAGAGAATGTATCTAACCCTGTCATTTCATCCATGCACAGAGTTCCCGTGTAAAAGTTCCCTTCACTGATGCCCACTGGGAACAATTTGTAAGTTAGAGTGTTGGGACATTGCCTGAGTAGCTTAGAGATTAATATTTGTCCAGGGTCATGTTTCAAGGATGAATTGGATGCTGGGGCTGAATTTCATATTCAGCCTGGTCTCCCTAATTCTCTCCAGGCTATCTCATTTACTCTCTTTTTCTTTTTCCCTCTCCATTTTTCATCTCTTTTTTTCCCACTTTTCCTTTCCTTCTCCATATAGAAAATATATTTTAAAAGGCTTATGGTGTGCATTTTAATGGAGATAAATTTTTGATTGAAAAATAAATTTGAAAGCTAAGTTGACTAGTTCTTTTGAACTCCATTAGATATTTTTCTTTAAATTTTCAACATTTTTGAACATTTAGCATATATTCATAGGTATGTTAGTATGTGTATGTAGAACACATAAGTAAACCTTTCAAATCAGGCAGCTTAATTACTGTTTTCATTAGGCACTAACAGCCTCCTTCTAGCAAAGAACCAGAAACTAGGAAAGACCAAATGATTGACCCAAGGGGTTTGTATGATTAATTCCAGTAAATATCAATCATATACAGAAAATTAAAGTACATTGATATAAATGTAATTACTGGAATTACTCCTGACAGCTGCAAACTTGGTCATTTTTCCAGTGAGCTAAAAGAAAACAGATTTTTCACATACCACTTTGCTTATGACTTCTGTATATTTAGATACCAACATATCTATTAACCTTGAGAAGCTATCAATAAAGTTTTAAAAGTTTTCCTTACTCAGAACTACCCAGCTACTGATTTTTTATATCACATTTCTCAATGCAGCCTTTCACATTGCCTTTGGATTTTTTTGTGTCTCCCCTCCCACAAGCCCATAGGTTTTATCTCTCTTTCCCCCAGTCTATCTTAAAGCAAAATGTTATTCTTCTCTCATCCTTTGCTTCCATCCAACTTCATGGCTGCTCTAAGAGATGCAGTTCATAAATTTTTGAATTTCATATAAAATATGATGTGAACTTTATTATCTATATTTAAAGCGAAGGAAATGAGAATGAAGAAATTATATTAGCATTTTGATAACACAGGCCATTATGAACCAGTTAAATATTTGTAAGTACCATTTCCGAAAATATTTCTCAATAGATATTTCCCCTTTCAATTATTTCCTAGGGCTTAGCAACAAAGTATTTGGATGTAGACAGAGAAGCACAGAGCTAGGAGACTTAAAGGATCTTCTTAAACTCACATAATCTATTTAGGGGCCAGCCTTTGTCTCCCTATTCTAAGCTCTGCCCTCCTACTGCACAATGGTTTGAGAAGATGAAAAGAAAGTAGAAATTTGCAAATGAAGCATAAACATATGAAAGTTTCATATGGGTTTACTTTATAAGTGAGAATGCCCTACAGAGGCAGTATTTAGTTTGTTATCTAACCAGAATGGTTGTGTTTAGATATATTACCTGCAGACAACAGCTCGTCTTTAACTTCCCAATTTTTAGCTTAATTTCTTTTACCCTTTCCACAGGGGGAGATAGAGAGGAGAAAAAAGAGGGGTGGTGGAGAAAGGGAGAGAAGTAAATTCCAGAAACCTCCTTTTTTTACTCACCAGCACATATAATTTTCTTGGATCAGATTTTTAAGCCAATCTGGGCATCCAGTCATTTTCTCTTGATTTTATCAGATATACAAAAAGAGGAAGTAGACCACTTCTAATAAAAATATATGCTCAGATTAGTTCTTGTCAAGTTTAGTGGTTATTCTCTATACACAATTGACTTAGAGATCTATCTCATGAACTATTTGCTACCTTTAAAAAAGTCAACTTTAAAGTAGCAAGGCTTTTTTTAAAACTAAGTAGATTTTTTTTCTTCATCTTCCCATGATAATGACAGACAGTGTCTGTTTAAAATGGGAGGAGGGAAAGAAAAGAAAAAGAATAGATAACATTTCTTTTAAAAAACTGTTCCTTCCTGTTTCCCAAACTTATTTGAATGCTTAACTGCTTTCAGATAGTCCTTGATTCCAAGAGTGCTTAGTGATGACAACTTAGCATTTTTGTTTTGTTTTGGGGTGGAAGTTTAGACCTATCATATCACTGTATTGTGGAAACCCCCGTCCACCAAAACAGTTCAGCAAATGATGCTCTGTATAGTCTGGAGTCACTGAGAGGTTAAGCGTCTTCCATATTGTTACATTTGTTGTTGTCTGACTCTTTGTGACTCCATTTGGGGTTTTGTTGGCAAGGATACTGGAGTGGTTTGCCATTTCCTTCTCCAGTTCATTTTATGGATGAGGAAACTAAGGCAAACAGGATCAGGTGACTTGTCCAGGGTGACACAGCTAATACATGTCTGAGGTCAGATTTGAACTGACAAAGAGGAGTCTTCCTTACTCCAGGCCCAGTACTCTATATCCACTGTGCAACCTAGCTGCCCTTTGTCACATAGGTGTTAAAAGTAAGACCCAGATATTACTTACTTCAAATATCCAGCCCTCTGCTCTGTGCTATGAAACTCTTGGCAATTGAATTTTACTTCAGAACATGAAAGTAGCATGGTAGAACAGTGGCACTTGTCCTGAGAGCAAGATGACTTGATTGCAAGACAAACTGGCCATGTGACTTTGAACAAATAACATAAGCTATCTGAACTCTAGTTTCTTCATATAAAATGAAGAAATTGAACTTGATGGTTTTAAAAATATCTTTGGTTTTCCAAATTCTAGAATCCTGTGAAAATCTTCAGTTCTAAACCTCTGAATGCAAGGAAAGTCATTGGATATTTTTGACAATTGCTAGCTTTATAGATAGCTGTTCTATACACCACCCTCACTATTTCCCAATTCACTATCCTTAAATCTTTTGCCACTGGAATATAGTGATTTGTCCCTCCTCTCTAACTTCTGAAAACCTTGCTAAATGCATGATCACTGATTGAGACCTAAGAAATAAAGAAACTTTAGAGATTATCCAGATCTGTGTTTCTTAACCTTTTTGTGTCCTGAACCATTTTTCCAGGCTGATGAAGCTCATAGATCTTCTCAAAATAAGTTTGTTTTTTTTAAAACAATGAGCACTTTTATTTCTTTGTTTCACAAATAAACTGACTGAAATAGTAGTTTCATGTGGGCTAATCAAAGAGACCAAATCCCATATCTTCATCGGACTCCTCCGATTCTTCCTTGGCTTCCACCTTGGCCGGAGCAGCAGCAGCAGGTGCAGCAGCAACTGGAGCCGCAGCCACAGGGGTGGCCACTGCAAATGCTGAGGGGTCGGTCAAGAAGGCCTTCACCTTTTCAGCAAGTGGGAAGGTGTAGTCAGTCTCCACAGCTACAGCCAAGACCCGCTTGTACCCATTGATGATTGAGTGGGGTACTGATGCAACAGTTGGATAGCCAATCTGCAGACAGACTCTGGCAATGTTACGGACACCCTCTAAGAACTGAAGATGCAAAGTCTCCTCCGTGATATCCAGCACTTCAGGGTTGTAGATGCTGCCATTGTCAAACACCTGCTGAATGATCAGTCCAAAGGAGAACGGGGAGATGTTCAGCATGTTCAACAAGGTTGCCTTGCTGGCACCCACCTTGTCTCCGGTCTTAATCAGCTGCACATCACTCAAGATTTCAATGGTACCCCTAGAATCCAGAGCCTGGAAGAACGAAGTCTTCTCGAGACCCAGACCAGTATTCTGTGCTGGCACAGTGACATCACATGGGGCGATGGCACCAGCACGGGCAGCAGCTGGCACCTTATTGGCCAG
>CM053594.1:258922440-258976039 GCA_028646575.1 Pseudocheirus occidentalis | reverse complement strand
CTGTTCAGTTCTGGTTTTTTCAGCAAGAATGCTTGAAAGTCCTCCACCTCACTGAATAACCATATTTTCCCCTGAAATAATATGCTCTATTTTGCTGGGTAGTTGATTCTTGGTTTTAATCCCAGCTTCCTCAATCTCCAAAATGTCATATTCCAGGCCCTTCTTCCCTCAGTGCAGGATCCACAGGCCAGGGGCTCTGAAGCAGCCCAGTGGGAGCATCCGCTGGTTGCAACAGTTTCTGCCCTTCCCCCACTGCTTCCTTGCCCTGGGAATAGATTGGCCAAACTGCTTTTCCTCCCCCAAATTTAGCTTGAAAGCTTCACTCACTTTCACTGACCTTTAATCCTGGCTTATGCAGATTGCTCCAGGTGCTTTAGATCTTCTCTGAAGTAGGCTCATGCTGTGGCTTGGGAGGCTTGGCTGCTCCCGGCAGCCCTGGAGCCTGGCCACATGCCATTTTCAGACTGGGTTGGTCTCATCTCCCAGGATAGGATGAGCCCCTTCCGCCAGCTGCCTTTCTCTAATCCCTATTTTTCACACCTTTCTTTAATCCCTATTTTTCACACCTTAGTAGAAGTGTAGTTGCTGGAGGCTGTAGCTCTTTTCTCTTGTAGACTGGCTGTGGATTGGCTTGGCTCCTTCCTACCATCCCCAGAGCCTAGCCTCAGTTTCGGTTTCAAGCTGGGCCGGCCTTGGCTGGCATCCTGCCTCAATGATCCCCTGCTGCTGAGCTTCATTCTGCGAGAGATGTGTTTTCTGTATTTTTTGAGTTTGAGAGTCCTAGAATTTGTCCAGTGTCATATTTTTATGGGGGTTTAGGGTGGCTGCATGGGAGCAGTGGGACGCTGCTGCTTCTATGCCCCCATCTTGGCTCCGCCCCCAGATGTCCTCCTTTCTGGGTCTTCTTAAACAATGTTTACAATCTGGATTGTTGCCTAATCAAAAAAATGTCCTGCCATAGATTACAAAGCATTCAGCTTCCTTCCCCATCTTCATTTGTTTTCTCATTTAGTTGGCTGCTTTGTTAGTAGTCTGCCCCTTTTAACACTGCAGTTGACTGGATATTCTAATGGTTTCACCATTTACTTAGTTCCTTCTATCAGCTGATCTCCTTTTTTCTGCCTTTAATTCATTAGCAACTCCTGAACATAAGTAGGGAGATAATATGTATCAGTACCTTTAGCTCCTGATTATTTTTAACCATCTCTAATAAAAAAAAACATATTAAAATATGTCCGTAAAGCAGCAGTTCTCAACCTATGGGTCATGATCCCTTTGGGAGTAGAGCTGCACTTTCACAGGGGTAGCCTAAGACCATCAGAAAACAAATATTTCTGATGTTCTTAGGACCTGAGACACCACTCCTCTATCCTTCTCCAGACAGGTCTACTCACATGCAGATATCTCCAGATATGCCAACATATGAATATTAAAGGGCTGTGGCATTAGGAAAGTTGAGAACCACTGCTCTAAAGTCTGTTCATATATGTATAGATACACATACATAACATGTGTAAATGCAAACAAAGAAAAACTGCACAGGATGAGAGGTATGGTTGGGTTGCTACCAGTACCTTAGAATAGGGACTACATTAAAGAAATCATAGATACACGAAATAAGTTGATAGAGTAAATTACATTTGGAAACTAAAGGTAGAAAATGTATTCATGCTTTTCTTCTATGCTAGCAATGTTAAGAAGTTTGGCTATAAAATTATAAAAAATCTTATAGAAGTAGAAATTAGTATTAAAAACAGTAACTGTACTGTATTTCTTCCTATCTCTCAAATATAAATTTAGCAATCACTTGATGATTTTTCTCAAAAAAATTATTCAATCTTATTTGAATGATAAATTCCCAATCAAATCATGACAGATTAATGAGACCAGATGGTAAAAGTTTTAAATTTTAAATGTTATATTTTGTCCTGGAGAGAATGAGTCACCAGAAGTTTTTTAGCAGGTGAAGGACAGTCAGATTTGTGCCTCAGAAATAAGTTATTGTAACTGTTGTTCTTATTGATAGTATATTATGATGGGAAGATGTAATATTAGAGAGGATTGAAGCCAGTGGTGATGTGAAGATTGAATATGAGAGAGAAAATTAAGCATTTTTGGTGATAGTGACTATTAGCTTGAAATACATAAACCAAAATCTAGACCTTAGAGATCATATTTAAATTTTGGCATTGCTAGTGTATCCTAATTGAAACTACAGGGATAGAAAGAACTGTAATACCTTTTTATTTGATCCTTTTTGCCACTTAAGGAGAACATAATTCTTGAAATGACAAAGCAGAAAGGCTTACTGGATTTTTCCTTTCTATTTTCACAAGCTAGGAAAAGCCATGGTGCTTGGATGAGTAAGGAATAGAGAGAACCTAAGGAAGAAAAAGCTAGAAAGGAAAAAAAAGAAGAGATATCACAAAAAGTATAACAAAAAGACACATATAGTGGGGAATATCAGAAAAGCATCAAGTGAATAAATGGCTTGGTCTTCAGAGATTTACATCTTGCTTTATTTCAGAATTTTATTTCAATAAATCATGATATTGTAAAGATATTATAGTGGTTACCACCATTTGTATGTATGTATGTATGCATGCATGCATGCATATATGTAAAAATGTGTGCACACATATATAATTAAAAATATACATAATTGTAAAATCATATTTCAGGTAGAGGAGCAATTATATAAACATATTCCAAAAATCTTAGTGCTATTAAAACTTAAAACTATGCTAAGATTTTAGAACATCTTGAATAAATCTTTTTCTTGTTTTGATGGAAAGGTTATAATGACCAGTTAGCAGGCCCCATGCTTACATAGATCTATCAATATTTATAGAAAGTCTATGGTAATTGGAAATTTGTTTACTCTTTCCATAGTTCCCCAACTTATTTGGCCTATTGCCCCCTTAAAAATACTCAACATGCCCCCACACTCTCCCTACCCCCAGAGGGGGTTAGATGAACCCTTATTTTTATTCAATGCCCCCTTATTGCACCTAAGGCTACTATCTCCCCCTTGGATCATTTCTGTGGCCCCAGGGAGTAGTATCACTCACCTGGGGAACTTATGCTAAGTATTTTCCTACATTTTTTCAAGATTCTAACAATTTTCTATATACTTAAATTCATCTATTACTTGAAATGGGTTTAGTTAAATTACAAAACAGTTTGTATGTAATACAATTATTTATAGGAGAGTGTGTATAAGACTGTAGTGGAAAGAACATAGAATTCAGTAGCAGAGACAGTGGATTCATATTCTAGCTCTTGCTACTTACTGTGTGACCTTTAGTAAGCAACAATCTCTCTGGACCTCATTTCCCTTTTGTATAAAATTAAGTAGATGATTTCTCTAGATTCCTTTCCAAATCCAATTTATTTGATCCCATGTCTCTAACTGCATCAAATGAGAAAGCATGAATGGGTTGCAATCCAGCAAAGGAAGGAGTATATGGACAACCAATGAGATTGAGAAGAATTCTTTTTCTATTATATTAATAGCCCACTATTAATTAGCATTCAAGTTTCTTATTTCTTCATTGAAGGCCCAGCCCCTGTAGAAGGCCATTCAGTCTCTGAAAGAGATGACTGATTGATGAGATTACCCTATTTTTGAGTATGTATTTCTAAATCTTGGGCCAGATCCTGCCCAACTAGGAGACCTTACTTCTGTTTATAGTCTGGGCCAGTTCTTGCCCCCAAGAAAATAAACCCCTCTACTTGTAATCCTTCATTACAATTCTGTGTAACACAGGTCATGAAGGAGAAAATCAACCAGAGTGGTCTGGGTGGAGATGGATTCCAGTGTCCAGATTGCTGGAGGCAGCTAAGTCTCATGATCAAGCTACATTCTGAGCAGGAGGAGCTGAAGATCCTTAATGCACCTCCTCATTAAATAGAGTTGATTAGAGTTGATTTTCATTTGTCAAGGACATCATCGTTTCCAGTTTTTTTTAAAGCATTCACTGTCTCCTTTGGGGGTCTTTGGGTTTTCCAAGAAAAACCACTAACCATCAATTTACTGATTACTAGCTGGCATAATTAATAAATTGATTATAAATTTCCCAGGAACTCTGTCTCCCGGGACTTTTCATTCATCATAAAATCATGAATCTGTTTTGCTAATGAGGTAAAATAAATTTAAATCTTTTTTATTGCTGTTATTGTAGAAATTTTCTCTCTTGCAAAGGTACTGTGGTGATAACTCTGTGGTCATTTTTACCCATCAACCCTGTGACTCAAGGTTAAGTCATTTCTGCTACCCTTATCAGTAACATGAACTTATTTATCACTAGTAGCAGAAGTCAAGGACATGGGCATAATGAGAATATTATAAAGACTGATATAAAATGAAGTAGGCATAACCTGGAAATGAATAGATACAATGATAAGAATCACAGTACCTGTCACATATGAGCACTTAAGAATTATGTTGACTACCTACAACAATGTAAATTGTCCCATTAGAATGTATTTTCCTTGTAGGCATGGATTATTTTATTTTGTTTGTAGCTTTTTCTTTACATTTCAGCCTAGCACACAATGCATACTTGCTTAAGAAATGGGTTTTGATTGGTAGAAACATTAGCATCAACAAAAAAGCCAAACTTTAATAATGTGAAATTATAATGACCAGGCTTGACTCCAAAGAAGAGATAGCAGAAAGTCCTTCTATTGTCTTAGATATGAGAGACTAAAATGATGTCAAATTTTTAAATGTATCTGTTGGTTAGTTGTATTGATTTTTTTCCTTCTATAATACATCACTTCTGGGATGTGTTAGGAAATGTAAGTGATATAAAAACAAAATATATCAATAATATTTTCTTTTAAAAGAAAATAGAGATAAATGTGAAAATGTAACAAGTCCCTTTGCCATTTTTTTGTGTGAGCCACAAATGTAAGTGAGAAAATCACAGAACCATCATGGGAGCTTCATTTTACTTCTTATATAAGCAACCAACTTCTCTAAGAAAGAATCATACTTAGCTACTACAGGAGCAGTTATGTTAGAAAAAAATGCCTAAAAATTAAGTCCCTCTAATTAATTTTCTAGCCAAATGTGTAATTGTTTCAGAAATATAATTGTAAAAAACATTTTTGTGATAAACTATCAATAAAGCATCAGAATTGGGATTAGTTTCCCATTATAAAAATATGGACATATGTTATGGAAATCAATCATTGCACTTCCCCTTGATTAAGTTTGTCATTTATTAAGGTCTTTTATTAAAAGCATTTTAAACATTTTAAATTCATATAAAGGAGAGGGAAAGCAGGATTTTTTTTTAGGGTTTACAAGGTACAGCTATCCAAAATGCCTCTTTCCTTCAGATCTTGGAAAATGTATAAAGCAAACGAGATGAGGTTTTTTTTTTCTAAAAGTTATAACACAAGAGAGATTGTATTGACTGGAAAATTAGACTTAAGACATATAATAACAAAATAGGTAAAAATAGGTAAATGCATTTTTCCTGATGTCCAATTTTTCTTGGTGATGAGGACAGAGAGAAGTCATGACCTGAATTTCAGAAGTCAATTTTTCCATTCAGTTGAAGAAGTCTTCCTTAAGAGAAGTATGAATATGATTTGTTCCATAATATGAATTGTTTGTTTACTCCTAAATAAATTACCAGAGCTGGCTCAGTGTTTGGGAGACTCTGAAGGGAAGTATGAGAGAGAAGAGGTATTAGACTGACTACTAACCTGATCGTCTACAAAGCTGTTTCATTGAGCTCATTGTTGTATACCTGTGAAACCTGGACAGTCTGCTAGTGCCATGGTAGGAAACTGAATTGCTTCCATTCGAATTGTCTTAGGAAGATTCTGAAGATCACCTGGTAGGATAAGATACAAGACACTAAGGTCTTTTTCTGAGCTAAACTGCCAAACAATCAAACTGCTTCAGAGAGCACAACTCCACTGGCTATATTGTTCAAATGCAAAACATATGCTTGCCAAAAGGACTATTTTATGGAGAACTCACAAAGGGTAAACATTCGCATGGTGGTCAGAAGATGTGATAGAAAGATACTCTCGAGGTCTCTTAAGAACTTTGGAATTGATTGTGTGACATGGGAGATTCTGGCACAGGACCAGAGAAGGTGCTGTGTTCTATGAGCAAAGCAGAATTGAAACAGCTCAAAGGTAAGGCAGGATGCATAAATTTGGAGAATCCACCCCAAATGTTCACATGGATAATTGTGCCCAACCTATGGTAAAGTGTGGTAGAGCATTCCAAGCTCATATTGATCTGATCAGTCACTTGTGCACACTGAAACTTGACTCTCGCAGTCATTTTGGTCCTCTTTGAGAACAAAGGACAATAGCCAACAAGATATTTTTAATATTTTTAATGGAGAGCTGCTCTCATTTTGATCCTCTTTGAGAACAAAAGGCAACAACTAACAAGACATAGATCACTTTTAATGAGGAACTGCTCTCAACAAAATCAAAAGGAATTAAGAAGCCCCTTGATGAGGGTGAAGGATAAGGGTTTAAATCTGGCTTGAAGTTTAATATCAAAAAACTAAGATCTTGGCAACTTGTCCCATCACTTCCTGGCAAAAAGAGGAAGAAGAAATGGAAAGTGTCAGATTTTATATTCTTGGGCTCAAAGATCATTGCAGATGGTGACTGCAGTCATGAAATTAAAAAATGCTTGCTCCTTGGAAGCACATCTAGACAGCATACTAAAAAGCAGACATCACCTTGGTAACAAAAATCCATATGGTCAAAGCTATGATTTTTCCAATAGCAATGTATGGCTGTGAGAGTTGAACTATAAGGAAAGACAAGCACCACAGCATCAATGCTTTCAACTTTCTGTGATGAAGAAGACTTTAGAGAATCTCTTGGACAGCAAGGAGATCAAATCAATCAGTACTCAAATTAATTCAAGCTATTCACTGGAATATCAAATACTGAAGCTGAAGCTTAAATATCTTGGACACATAATTAAAAGACTTGACTCACTGAAAATTACTCTCATGTTGGGAAAGGTTGAAGACAAAAGGAAAAAGGGACAACAGAGGATGGGATGGATAAACAATGAACATGAACACGACAATATCAAAGGCCTTGGTCAGATTTACAAGACCTTGAGAGATAGTGAAAGACAGAAGAAGGGCATGCCATGCTATGATCCATGCGATCATAAAGTGTCAGACTCGACAGAATAACTGAGCAACAGCTCTCAACCTTCCATAAGACAGTTAATGTAGATTAACCATCTAAAGGTTATTCAACATACCCATTTAAATAAAATTAATGGAAGTTCCAGAAACTCATGTTACATATCCTTATGAATAACATAATATTTAGGTCATCAGTCACATTTTTAAAAAATTTGCTACCTTTTTCTCCTTAACTTAAAGCTTTCTCTTTTCAGTGGTGGTATGATTGTTGTGAATTTAAGATAAAGCAGCATAGCTCTTTATGTGAGTTTTCCCCCTCTCTAGCCCTGCCTAGAGAAGACTAAATGTTAATCCTCCGTGTTGTTTAGTTAGCTTAATTCAGTATTACCTGTTAGTTTAATATCCTTTAAACTTAGGGAAGCTGATTTATTGACTCTATGTATGTCACTGATTTTGCTACATTAAAGTGAGTTGTTTTACATTTATTTTTTAAGACTAGAGAGACATCTGCATTGTGTGACTTGAGTAGACTCTAATGTTTATTTGAAATTTATTCCTTTTGAACAGATAAAATTAGTCACAAAATTAACCATAACCAAGATTTTCTTGAAATTTCTATTTACAGAAAATAAGTAGATTGAGGAAAAGACACATCATTTTTAGCAAAATGCAAGGGGGAAATTTGATTTTAAAAGGTAGATTATTACAAAACCAAGTGTCACAGGGCCTCAAGAAATGAGAACATTTGAGCCTGTCCATTAATTTTTTACTAAAACTGATATACTTTATTTTTCTTCACTAAACAAAAAAAACAACAAAGAAGTGCTGTTAGACTTGTTTTCTTTATCTCTACTGAAACATTTTGAAATTGATTCTTTGGATTTGGGATGGATTTTAGATATTTCATTACTGCAAAAAGTATTGCTGTGTGTCAAAATAATTGTGCGTGTGCGTTCTCTCTCTGTCTCTCTCCCCTTCTCCCTTCCCTTCCCTGTCACTATTGAAATAGAGCCAAATATGTTTTCATTCTGGCCCATCCTGCTGTACATAAAAGCTCTCAGGAGACTAGTAGGCTGGTGACTAACATCATCAATGTTACAGATAGAACCTTGAGAGTGTATGTAATGCATACTTTAAATCCACAACCTCAATTCATTCAGCCTTGGAGAGGGATGAGATGGTAAACAGGGGTCAGTATGATTCAGTTCAAAGGTACAATCAAACACTTCTGAGCTGTATAGTAAATATGGCATCTTCCTTTGGATTTAGATTTTCTAGGTTTTTAGAATCTTCAGAATGCTAATCAAGTCCTCAAAGCTCTTAGATCATTTAGAGAGGTTTGTATTTATATGGGAATTTTTTATACCTTATCCTATTTGATAACCATCACAATCTTATGAGGTCATTAGTCTAGTTAGTATTTGGGGGATTTTACAGATGAGAAAATAGAACTCATAAGAGTTAAATGACTTGGGGGCTGCTAGGTGGAGCAGTGAATAGAGCACCGGCCCTGGAGTCAGGAGTGCCTGAGTTCAAATCCAGCCTCAGACACTTGACACAAAAACTAGCCATGTGATGTTGGGCAAGTCACTTAACCCCCAACTGCCCTCCAAAAAGCAAAAAAAAATACTTAAATGACTTGCCCTAGGTCACACAGTCTCCAGGTAGCAGAGCTGCATGTGAAACCTGGGGTTTCTGTTTCTAAGGCAGAAAAAAGATACCATTCAATTTATTTCCCAGTGCTTTGCCCATGCACAAGATGTCTGTGATTGCTACAATTCCCTTTCTCTGCAATTTTGCCTCTTAGAATACTGTGGTTTCTTAAAAAGAATATTACTAAGGGACAACTTTCCACAGAAAATTCTTTCTGATTCCCTTAGTTATTAGTGCTCTGTGTCAATGTAGTATCCACTAGCAGAATTGAAGTTTCTTGATATCGGGGACTTTTTCCATTATTTTCTTTTATCACCTTAGCAAAGTGCTTTAAGAAATGCCTAATAGATAAACTTCAAATCTATTAAAGAAATGTGTATTTCCATTTAATTAATCACAGGATTATCACTCTTTTTATAATATAGGACATCCCAAAAAAATTTGGTGCAGTTTAAAGGCTTACTCGCTTTAGAAAATGAACAACTTTAATAGCTTAAAACCGCACTAAGACTTTTGGGACACACAGTATATTTAGTTTGGTGAGCAGTCTCTACCATGATCAGTCTTACTGGGCTTATACCATGCTTTTAAGATGAATTTTAATAACTATGCAAGTGACTTTTAAAGATTATGCTTACGTTTATCTTTTCTTACCCTCCAAACACTTCAGTCTTTCTACATATGATGTCTAAATCTACATCTCTACCCCAAAATAATATCCTGAGCTCCAAGCTGACTTTGGATGTCCTGGAGATTCTGAAGACTCTTATATTCAAAATGACATTCACCAAACAATTTAGATTTTAAAAAGAACATGTACCAAAGTTGTAATACAGCAAGAAATGAGAGTTGTGTCAAAAACCAAAGGCACCAATAACATACAAGCACACATATCTCCATATATCCCTATATCCATCAATCAATGCCTGTGCATATAAATACATAACCACAATGTGATTCAGGAATGAAGAACAGGTAATATAAAGAATACTCTCAGAAATTCTCAAGCTGAAATGAAGCTGGCAATGAAAGCTAATGATCACAAAATGGAACATTTCTTTAGTCATATTGGAGAAATAGAAAGGTTCAAATAAGGGCTAATGCCACTGACTGACCTGGATGGAATGCTAATAACTGACAATGGAGAGAACATGGATCCAGTCAACTCACTGATTTGTTTTTGCTTTCCCTATCAAGGAAAATGATCTTTATACTGGAAAGGACCAAACAAAAATGTCTAATTAGGATTTAATGGTCAAGATAATTAAAGAGCTAGTAAGAGTACTTATTTACTCTATATGCATTCAAAGTACAGGATCCCAATGAACTGTATCCTAGGGTACTATAATACTTGAAAGAGGACAATAACGAAGCACTTAGTCAATTAAAAACATGTAAGTGACTACTAAGTATAAGGCATTGTGTGAGATCATGGAATTTTAATATGAGACAACATGCACATTTAGCAGCATATGAAAAACACAGGCAAATCAAATATGAGGTAACCTTGGTAAAGAAAGTGCTTGCAGCTATAGGGGACAGAAAGTGTTAACTTGATCTTGGAAAGATCCTACTGAATTGGAGAAATTCTACTGAAGCATTAAAGAAGTAGAAAATGTTTCATTTTAAAATTATAAAGCGGAGCCTACAAGCTATAGGCTAATGAGCCTCATTTCAATTCCTGTCCAGACAGAAGATTATTTTATTAAAAAGAAGATTAGTAAAAATCTGGAAAAGGCAAAGAGAGATTACAAAGAGCTAGCCAGCTTGGCTTCATCAAGGACATGCCAAAAAAATCTCTTTTTTTCTAACACTCCTAAGAAATGAGTAGAAGTAAATTTTATAGATAGTTTATTTGGATTTTATTTTAATTTTTTTTAACATTTTTATTTAAAAAATTGAGTTCCAAATTCTCTCTCTCCTTCCTCTACCTCTTCCCTAAGAGAGTAAGCAATAAGATATAGGTTATACATGTGCAATTATGTAAAATATTTCCATATTAGTAATTTTGTACAAGAAGAATCAAATATGAAAGAAAGTGAAAATAGCATTCTTCCGTCTATATTCAGTCAATATCAGTTATTTCTCTTGAGGTGGTTTTGATTAATCGTTGGTCCTTTGGGATCATCTTAGATCATTGCATTGCTTAGAATAGCTAAGTTATTCATAGTTCTTCATCAGGCAACACTGCTGTTACTGTGCACAAAGTTTTCCTATTTCTGTTCACTATGCATCAGATCATGTAAGTTTTTCCAGGTTTCTTTGTTTTTTTTCTGAAATCATCTTGCTAGTCATTCCTTTTAACACAACAATATTCATTACAATGATATATCACAACTAGTTTAGTCATTCCCCAATCAATGGTTATACTTTCAATTTCTAGTTCTTAGCCACCAGAAAAAAATGCTGCTATACACCTGGGTTGCAAAGCTAGTAAATGTCTGAAGCTGGATTTGAATTCAGATCTTCTGAAATCTGAGCTCTACTAAACCACTGTGCCAGCTTCCAATAAAATCCAAAAAAGATATTGACAGCCTGGGATATGTGACCAAATCTAATAAAAATTAATTTAATATGAACAGATATAATTTTTCACTTCTATTGAAATAATTCACTTTACAATAATGAGAGTGTGGCACAGATAAGCAGTCATATTTCCAAAAAAGATCTAGGAATTTTGGTAGGCTGAAAGTTCAATATGAATCAGTATTGTGCTATGGCAACTTAAGTAAACCTAAACAGTCTTAGACTGCATTAAGGTAGGGATGATGCTCAGAACAAGAGAGGTGATAGACCAACTTCACTCTTCCCTGATCAGACCAAATTTTAGGAAAAATCTCGAAGCACCTTTAGAAAGGGCAACCTAAGTGGTAAAGGTCCTTGCTTTCATGACACATGTAAACCAATTTAAGGAACTTTGAGTGAGTAACCTGACAAAGAAGAGGATGAGGGTAGGGGAGGAGATATGTATGATAGCTTTCTTCAAGTATTTGAAAGAGTATCATTTAAAATTGGGATTAAATGTAATCTATTTGATGCAAACCCTCCCTTAAACACAATGAAGAAGTAGTGTGATGTGGGGGGCAAGGGGGAATGCCCTGTTCAGATAATGTGTATGGTTCATATTGAATGAGTCTGCCCCTCCTGCATTCCTAATAACTCTTTCTTCTCAGTCTATTTCAATATTATTCCACACCTCCTGATATGCACAAGAGGCATTTATCCATGGTCAACAGCAGTACAGAGATGTCTTGATTGCTAGATCAATTTATCCTCTGCTTCAGAGTATAACTTTTCAGCTTAAATCTGTCTCTGGTTCCCTATTGTTGGCCAAGATAAGCTGATGGATATAGCAGAAGGCCAATTAAGTAATATAATTCCTTTTTTCATTAGAAATGCACAGTAAGGAACAAAATATATGTCATGTACACAAAGTAAACATCTTTTAAATTTAAACCTACATGTTTTGGTTTCATATGCTATCTCTTGGGTTCTGTCAATCTGACCATAGTTCTTGAATTTTCATCAATATAATTGCATCAATGAAATGATAGTGATTTTGGAGCATCGTTCTAGTGCCAGGAGATTCACTGGTCCAAAACAAAAACAAAAACAAAAACAAACACAGAGCTATTGAATGTTTTGTGATTGTTATTATTTGTAGAAAGTTACATGATATAGATATATCTGAAGTCTAACCATACAGCATTTTATTCTTGTCTTCTTCCATACCCCGAAATATATTTTGTTCCTGTTTGCTTTCTGAATAGTCATTAAAAAACCCCAGCAAAGTATTCAGCCAATTTGTTGAATTACAGGTTACCTCCCCTTTCTTTTGTTTGTTTGACTAGTTATTAGGAAATTGTGAAACTCTGTCAAACAGCTTTTTATTAATTTCCCTCCTATTCTTAACAATTTAATATGTGGACTCTAATTCTGAAAAATGGGATTCCTTTATTGTTCAGAGTCACTATTCTGCTTCTGAATATTGGGTCAATCCATACTCTTTTCCCTAGCAATAATTCTTTATGCTAAGCGTACAAAGCCCTCAAAAAGATGAAGGAAATGTGTACTGCCTAATAAACAATTCACACTCTCCCACCCACTCCTCCCAATCTCCCTCTCCCCACATTTTCCCAATTGTTTATATTTAGGTAAGAAAATGATAAGATTTTAATAAATTAGAGTTGGATGGGTTATTATAGATCATCTTATCCAAACCTATAACTTTACAGATGAGGAAGCTTCACCAGTGTTCAAACAGTGGTTTCTTAATAGCAAAATCTAATAGGTTTTTTTTTTCTCAGTCCTCGTTATTTCTGACCTTTCTACATTGTCTGACACTAACAATCACCCTCTTCTCCTTGATCTTTTCTCTAGGCTTCTGTATGTAACACTTCTATCCTGGTTCTCTTATACCTGTCAGACCATTTCTTCTCTGTCTCCTTTGCTGGATCTTCATCCAGCTCACAGCTAATAACTATGTGTTTTCCCAAGGCCTTTTCCTGTGCCTGTTTCTTTTCTCCATCTCTATCATTTTACTTGTTGATCTTTTCAGCTCTCATATATTCAATTAGCATGTCTATGTGGACAATTGTCAAATCTACTTATACAACACAAATCCTCCCCACCCCCTTACTTTCAGCTCAAATATTCAACTGCTTACTGGATATCTCTAGCTAGATGTCTCATAAACATCTTATATTCAACAAATCCAAAAATAAGCTCATTATCCTTTGGAGGGATGAAAAGCCATTCTCTTTCTATTTTTTGTTATTACTTTGGAGATCACTACCATTCTTCTATTCATCTCATCTTGGAAACTAATTTTCATACTTGCATCATAATATCCTCTCCTACCCATTCTATCACCAAATCTTATTGATTTTGCCTTTATAACATTCATCAAGTTTTACTTCTTTTCTTCTCTGAAACTGCTACCACTAGGTAGATGACTTTATCACCCCCCTCTTGGACTACTGCAGTTGCCTTCAAGGTGATCTCTGTGACTCATCTCTCCCCACTCCAATCCATCCTCCATTTTCTGTCAAATTCATCACAGTGGCATTCAAAGAACACCAGTGAATGTGTCCCTCTTACCTCCAGGATCAAATATAAAATCCTGTGTTTGGTATTTAGAGGCCTTCATAACCATGCCCTTTTCTATCTCTCTAGCGTTAGGTTAGTCTCCCATACTTTGATCTAGAGATGCTGGCCACTTCACCATTTCAGAAAACATACTCCATTTCCTGATTCTGTGCATTATCAGTGCTACCCTTGCTTGTAATTCACTCCTTCCTCGTCTCTACCTCATGGATTCCCTGGCTCCCTTCAAGTCTGTTAAAATCCCACCTTTAACAAGAAATATTTCTCTAATGTCTTTTCTCTGTTTATTATTTCCAATTCATCCAGTATATGTCAAGTTTGTATGTAGTTATTTGCTTGTTGTCTCCCTCATTATACTGTGGACTCCCCTTGAGATCAGGAACTATCATTTGACTTTCTGTCCCTAGAGCTCAGCACAATGCCTGGCACATGGTGGATTCTTAATACATGTGTATTGCCTTGACAGTGATTCTCTTGACTCCAAATCCAATGTTCTTCCCACTGCATCACCCAATCTCTGCAAATACCCAAGCCTACTGCTCTTTTATGACATAATATCAGATTCTTTAATCACTTTTTTATCCCCGTGGATAGAACCAATGAATTGGAGTGAAGGGGGAGGCAGAAAAAGTAGAGGGGCAAAAGGGAGGAAAAAGATGTGCCAGATTATACATTCCTTGGGTTCAGATAGGGTGTCTTATATTCCGCATAGCACACAACACAAAGTTGTGTACATGCTACTTATTATTAATAAATATTTGTTAACTGAATCAATGATAGATATTAACATTGGTCCCTGAGTACTGTAAATCCTCTTCTCTTCTATTTTATTGAGTACTTAGAAATTTCCCCCTTCTATTTTCTACCATTTTACTTTTTCTTAAATCCTTTACCATGACTCTTTCACATTCACAAAATAGAATTATCAAATATTAACCTTCTTAAAGCTATTTAGTAACAGGTAGGGAAGTCATCTTATGACATTTCTCTTCATTAAGAGATTGGATTCTAAAAGGCTGTGTCCAGGGGCTTACAGACTGTGGAAGGTAATAACAAAGAATTCTAAAGATCTACCTAAGTGTGTATAGAAAGGGTTTTCAAAAGAAGCTTGGTCTCAAGATGATGAATATTTTCAACCATAGGAACTCATGAAGAAAGTCGGCTTGAGTGTGGAATGGTAGAGATTTGTATTAGTGAAAGGAATAACCATACCTGAACAGTAGAAATATTTCCAAATATTGAAGAAAATTTTTAATTCAAAGACCAGCATCCCTTCCCACTAGCAAAATGCATACTTCACTTGGTAAATTGGTTATAAACTCTCAGTCCTTTTTAAAACTGACAGAATTTCTTAACTTTGGGCTTCAAGACATATATTTGAGATCAAAACTTTTCCTATATTTGGCACACTCACTGTACGTAGATCTCATCTTGTCAAATAGTGAGTTCATGTAATGATTAATTTCACAACAATCACCTTTACCAGAGTGAGTGGCTATACTATGGTATGATAACTCTGAATTCATCAGTTCTTACTCAGATATATGGTGTGAAAAAAAAGAATGGGCTTTGAGAGACAGGTTTTGTTTTAAAAAGATGTTTTTTATCAAAACTTTGTGTTCTGATTTCTGAGACTGAACACTGATATCTAACAAAGAAATATGAATATAATGAAGGAAGCCTATGCTAGTGGGTTGAAGGAGAAAAAAATTGCTGTGCCCACTTCTGTGGTAAGTCATTAAATTAGCTCAAATGTAGTTAGAGAGGGGTAATTGGAAGGAGCTGGGTGGAGGAGGGAAGAGGTTAAGTACATTTTGAAAAAATTAATCTATCATGGCAATTAAATACAGTTTCAAAGGAGTAAGACAGTTGCTAGTAAATCTTGCCAAACATATTACTGCCTTTAATTTATTATTGTTGTTGTCATTAATTTCAGTCACATTAATCAATGCTTACTTGCTGTTTTATTTTACTAGGCTACTTGTACCAGAATCAGTTGCCCACTTTGCGCATTGTGAGTTCTTCCATGAATCCTAACAGTTGTAATTCATTTAGTTTGGTTATACATGCTATAAGATTGCATTTAGGTCTCCAGGACCTAAATGCTGATTTGATAAGGTGATGAATGATAGAACTGAGTAACCATATTCCTAAGAAATATTTTAATCTAAATGCTCTCTGAAAAATTAAGACCTTTGTATCCTCTAAACTATAAAAGAAAATAAAGATGTTATAAAATGACTTTTAGCAAAGCAAAGCAAAACCAATCAGAAAAACCCCTACTAAACTGATCAGGTACCCCTGGTTTATTGAGACAGAAATCTTCATTTTTAGGTTATCTATAATAGCAGCAAAAAATGTATACAGTACTTTATAAAGCATTTTTCTCACAACTTTGTGAGGCAGGTTGTGTGAATATTCTTATTACCACTTTATAAATGAGTAAACTGAAACTCATTGATATTAGTGACTGTGGGACTCCAACCTAGACCTTTTGACTTGATGTTCAATGTTCTTTTTCCCCTGTTGCTTCTCTGAGCAAAGTCTTAGAACAGGTGTTGTCAAAGAACAAATGGGAATATTATAAACAGTAACTGATAACCTTTCTTCTTGCCAGTGCCAAGGGGTCACAGGAAAACAGTCAACAACTATCCCCCAAAATATCTGTTCCACATGAATGGTTTTGTTTTGTTTATGATGAGAGATAATTGTGATTTACTCAACCACTTTTTGAGTTAGGAATAGGGGACATAAAACTCTAGTGAAATAAGATAAAAATTTAAAGAATTATTTTCAATTCTATCTTACCACCACTTAAAGAAGATATATGAGGCAAAAAGAAGAGAAAGGAAGAAAAAAACAGTTATAGTAAAAAAGAAAGCTATAGAGTCTGTGAGAAATATGTATATATGTAAGATAAAGAGAACTAGTTGCAACCTAATATTAGATTCATGTACTTAAAAATGTTTTGATAATTACATTTCAATGTAATTGATTTTCTTTTTAATATTATACATTTCATTTTGTACATTTTAAAATACTATTCTTTGAAGGAGTACATAGGCTATACAAAACTGCCAGAGAGCTCAAAACACACACACACACACACACACACACACACACACACACACACACATACACACACAGTTGAATCTCTGTTTGTGATAAGGAAACAACTGTAAATGAGGAAATGTATCAGCCTATCTCGTAATCAGGGATGCAGATAGTTATATATCTCTAGTCATAAAAACATAATTTCTATGGTTTCCAAATCCTTGAGAGCATCTAATATCCTATGCAGGGAATTTGCTGGTAATTAACTTCAAGGCAAAATGGCACTGGTCAGTCAACCAGTATAAGGAAAAAAGTGGTTTCATACATTATACCCTGCTTCAGAGATCAAAAGACCAATGAACAACCAGCCCCAAGTCTTTGACAGCACAGAACTTACTGTAAGTGCATCAGGAAATTGACACTAGGGAAAAATATATATAAATACAGTGAATGTGGTGAGAACTTTGGTGGGGTATTGATTATACTTTCTGAACAGTAGATAATTCATACTGTACTAAAATTTTAATGCTTTTCCCCATGCTGCATAATTTATAAAGTATCAGATAATTCAGATTGTGAAGTAGTCTAGTACTGAGAGATAGATCACTGACCTTGGAGTCAGGAAGTCTTGAGTTCAAATCTCAATTTAGCCACTTAACTATGCTATGCTACCCAGATCACACCATTTAACCTCTTTTGACCCAAATTGCTCATCTGTACAATGAGAAAGTTCGTCTATATGGCCCATGATGGGCCCTCCGTTTCTCAATCTATGATCCAATGATGTGTGATAGTATGCCTCAAGAACAAAAATACATTATTTAATATCAGGGCATTCATAATGGAGATAAACATTGTGAATGTAATGTCACTGTTAAGAAGTTTAAATTAAGGGATAACTCCATGGATGAAGCCAGTCCCTAGCTAATTTGGCCCAATGACTATTATAAACTTTCATTTTTTTTTACTACTCAAGTCATTTTTCTCATCCTTTGCATGCAGAAGATTTAGATTGTTTAATAAGAATAAGGGAAGGGGGAATGGCTAGGTGGCACAGTGACTAGAGCACTGGCCGGGGAGTCAGGAGGACCTGAGCTCAAATATGGTCTCAGACACTTAACATTTACTAACTGTGTGACCTTGGGCAATTAACTCCAATTGTCCTGTCTTCCCCCCTCCAAAAAGGAAAAGAAAAAAAAGAATAAGGCTGGAGACTCAGCAGGAGCTCTTTCTGCTTCATTCCTCTCAAATTCTCAGTTATAATTTTCCCTCCTATATTCCCCTTGTAGTCTGAGATTGAGGATACACACACACAGACACACACACAGATACGTAAATATATGTGGGTACATATATGATTTACACATGTATATTCATAAGCATGTACATATGTGTGTATATGTGCACACATAAATGTGTGTATGTATGTATGTACTCTTTATTAAGGCTATTTCTTCTCCCTCAAGATTCAATCCTTGATCATTCTTCTCAGACCTGCTGCTTAACCTTCCATTCATAGTCATCCTATCTCTATCATGCATTTCCCATATATTCTTCACCACTAGTTCTTTTAACAAATGCCTTCCAATATTCATTAGTCTCCACAATAATAAAAACTCCTAATCTCTACCTCATCTATGTACATTTTATCTCTATTCTACCCTTTGTTGCTAAAATTCTTTAAGAGCTTCTTAAGCTTGTCTTCAGTTTGTATCAATAATGAGATATTCACAACACCCATGATGGTTATGAATATACTGGTATAGTTCTGGATCACAAAATGTAGCAAACTCTCCACATGGAAGGCAGAACCAAGGTCTTTATTCAGAAACCAGAACACTGAGTCCCAAAACCAGAAGGACAAGTCCCCAAACCAGAAAGCCAAAGTCATTATAGTGGTCACAAAGTTGATACACATAATTAATGCAGTGGACACCCACATTCCCAAGCCTTCACAAATAGAACAGGCTCCCTCAAGCAGGGATCCCTCTCTGACTCATGACAGTTCTTCAGCCTGGTCCTTGGAAGTTCTCAGTAGAAGCTGCAGAAGGAGGATCTCAGCAAAAGGTGCAGTCTCCAGGTGGTGACTGAGAGAAAATCGAAAGGGCCTCCTGGTTCTCTTCCATATATACAGTATACCTCTTCCCTGTTCAGCCCCTTCCTGTTAAGGTGTTAACTCCTCCAAGGATTTAAATTGAAATAAGGAGCTAAGTGCCTTTACTAGGTGCTAAGTGCCTTTACTAGGTGCCAATAGAAAGTGGCATGGAAGATCTTCTGATTACATTAACATTACACAGGTCTAAACATTCAGCATTTCCTCAGTCCCTTATGATCTGATTTCTGACCCAACTCTAATGATTTGTTGAAATTATACTTCTAAAAGTCACCAGTAACTCACCAATACAATAACTCCTCATACTCCTTTACTTCCCTTACTCCTTTGAAGTACTTTATCGCTTCTTATCTGGACTTAAAAAAAAGTTTAATGATACATTTTTAAAATACCACTTTCACTTTCAAATAATCTTGCCTGGAATTTCCTTCTCTGTAAGACTCTCCTTTGTAACAAAGTGTTTTAGTTGATAAAAAAAGACATAACTGCTCATGTCTGATAATGTATTCATGATTACATACATATAGCTTACCCCCACCCACTTGAGAGGAGGAAGGCATATATATTTTTCCTTGCCAAGGTTATGATATCTTTCAGCATTGCCTGTTTTACATTTCTGGTCATTATATAATCCTTCCTCTTGCTTCTGCCTACTTTTCCTGTTCCAGGTCATACAAGTCTTCTCTATGTTCTCTAAATTCTTCATATTTGTTGCTTCTTATGGTACAATAAGTTTCCACTGTATTTGTAATTACAGTTTATTCAACCATCCCCTAAACAATGGAAATCTGCCTTTTCCCTCCAATTTCCACAACAAAAGTTCCCATACATGGAAATGGTGCCTAAAATGCTGTACCAACCTGCAAATTTGCTTCTCTACTTCCAGTCTTTCCTTTCCCATTTCCAGTCATTATGAGTCTATCAAAAGGATCTTTCTAAAACACAGGACCAATTGACATCACTCCTCTCCTCAAGGATCTGGAAAAGGATTCCCTATTATATCTAAGACAAAATACACATGCTTCAGCTTTACATTTAAAGTCATTCACTACCTGACTGTAACTTAAGTTTCAAGAATAATTTTGGAGAGGATTTTGGGAAGATGGTGGGGTAGGTCAGATAATTCTAAACTCTTTAGATTTGCCCCAAAACAAGACAAAATAGAGCCTCAGGTGAAAGTAGAGCGGTAAAAATAAGCAAAAGCTGGCACAGAATGGTAGTCTTCCCAAGACAACCAGAGGAGAACAGGAGAAAAAGCCCAGAACTGAGATTTGGCCCCTGAGAAATCAAAACAACTCCAAGCTAGTTAGGCTGAAACAGCCAAGTGTTCAGCTCTGCACCTAGCTGGGTTGGGAGGTAGCATCAGCCTCAGACAAAGGAACTTTTACCTCCTGAAAAGTATGAAGAGCTGGGCATCTGAATAGAAGATTGAGGGAACCTCTGCTTATAAGGGATGCCAGGCCCAGTTGTTCTTCAGAGATGTGAGATGCAGCCCTGGGCAAGAAGGAACCAGCACATACATAGTGAGTACAGAAGCACTCTAATTATCATCTGAAAGAGATCCTATGAGGAAAACTTATAGGAATATCATAGCTAAGTGTGAAAATGCCAACCTCAGGAGAAAATATTATATAAAAAAGAAAAAATTCAAATATGGCAGAACCACAATTATAATCACACAAGATCTAACAGTAGTTATACCAAAAGACCGCAGGTCTTGGAATACTATATATGGAAGAGCAAAAGAACTGGGGTTGTGGTTGAAAACATCATATTCAGCAACATTTAAAATAATCCTGAATGAAAAAGTGGACATTCAGAGAAATGGCAGACTTACAGGAATTTCTTGCAAAAAGGCCAGAACTTAATAGAAAATTTGAAATACAAGAACCAAGAGAAACATAAGGTAAACATCAAAGACTAATTGTAAGGAACTCAATAAAGACAGTTTACTCTTTATATGAGGAAATTTAAATTGTATATCTAATATTGTAATTGGTAATTGGTTAGTTTGAAAGAAAGATTGGAGTAGAGCTGAGTATGATGTGATTCTAAAAAGTAATACCTTCTATGAAAAGACAAAAAGAGTAATTATCATATATAAATGAGGTGCAAGAGAAAGAACTAATGAAGAGGAAATAAGTAGAGGAGGAGGGCTGGTATTTCTGGAACCTATTCTCATGGGGAATGGGTAAAAGAGGGAACAACACATGTATATCTTGAAGGATATAAAAGTTTTCTAAATTCAGAAAGAAATAAAAGACTAAAGGGATGGTGAGATTTTTAGAGGGAATCCTAATCATATCAGATCTGGGTTATAGAGAATATATACATTTAAAAGGGAATTAATGTCTTCAAAATTTATAAAGAAATAAGAAGGTGAAGTAATAGGATGGGGGGTATAAAAAGGTGTCTAGATTAATGGAAATTGGATAAAGTGGGAACAACAGATGTATTTGAAAGGCTATAAAATATCTTCTAAATCGAGATAGAAACGAGAGGGCAAGGGGAAGGGGAATGGAGAGGATAAGGGAAGGAACATAGTTGGGGTTAGGTTAAATGATGGGAGAATAAGATAGTGGGGAGAAGTAAAGTAGAGGAGTCTGAAAGGATAGGAAATAGATACACACCAACATAAAATAAAGATGAGGAATAAAATTTATTAGGGAAAAAAGCAAGGTAGTCGTCAGTCTCAGACAAAGTTAAAGATAAAATAGATTTAATTAAAAGAGAAAATAGGGAACTACTATATGTCAGCTATATTAATCAGTATTGTTTTAGACTATTTAAAATAATGACAGTATAAGGTTGGGATATTGCTGTGGTATAGGAAATGATGAGTTGGTAAATTAAGAAAAATATGGAAAAAACTTGGACTTATGCAGGAAGAAGTTTTTCACCTTCAGAGAAACAGACCATAGACATAGTGCAGTCTTACAGAGAAGCATATGAATGTATATGTGTATGATTATAAATGTCTATGTATATAAATGTCTATACATATATAAATATGTACTTGTATATGTGTGTATATCTATCTATCTATATATATATATACATACATATGGAATGTGTGTGTGTATCATGCTTAATTGTAGTCTTCTTGGGGGAGGAAGGGAAGAAAAGAGGGGAAAAAAGAACAACGTAAAAAGTGCACAGCAGCAATCAAAATAAAATGTACAAGGAAGCAAAGAAAAGAGACAGCTCTAAACATGCTGTTAATATTTATTATATAGGCTTTCTTATAATGGAAATTTATTGCTTTATGTTTTGCATTCTTGTTTATGTTCTGCTGTGCACATAGTAATTTCTTTTTTCTTTTCTTTTTTTCATTTAAGTTTAATTTTTTTTTGCCTTTTTTGGAGTTGGAGTTAAGTGACTTGCCCAAAGTCACACAGCTAGTAAGTGTGTCAAGTGTCTGAGGCTAGATTTGAACTCAGATCCTCCTGACTCTAGGGCAGGTGCTCTATTCACTGCATTACCTAGCTGCCCCTGTTTGAATTTTTAAAAATTACCCCCCCCAAAATAATCTTATATTATTCCCAATCATGTTACTTGGGGTGGAGAGAGTGCTGGAGTCAGAAAGTCCTGAGTTTAAATTTGGCCTTAGGCACTTATTTGTTGTGTGACCTGGACCTGTTGCTTAACTTTTGTCTGCTTAATTCTTCTCAAGTGTAAAACAGAGATAATACTAGCACCTACTTCCCAGGATTGTTCTGAGGATCAAATGAAATTATATGTGAAAAATGATTAGCACAGCATCTGGTGTTTAATAAATACCCATTTCCTCCATTCTTTTGTACATGGATACATGCAAGCTACATTTTTTTTAAATGTATTTATTTTCAGTTTTTGATAGTCACTTGCTCAGGATTTTGAATTCCAAATTTTCTCACCATCTCTCCCCTCCCCCTACCACAGGACAACATGCATTCTGATTACCCATTCCTCCAATCTGCCCTGCATTCTATCACACACACACACACCACACACACACACACACACACACACACACACACACACCTTCTCTTATCCCTTTCCCTTCTATTTTTCTGTAGGACAAGAGAGATTTCTATATCTCTTTGTCTGTATATCTAACTTCCCAGTTGCATGTAAAAACAATTTTTAACATTCATTTTTAAAGCTTTGAGTTCCACATTCTCTCCTCCTTCCCTCCCTGCCTGCCCTCATTGAGAAAGCAACCAATTCAATATAGGTAATCCATGTGCACTCTTGCAAAACACTTCCATAATAGTCATGTTGTAAAAGACTAACTATATTTCCTTCCATCCTGTCCCACCCTTTATTTGTTCTATTCTCTCCTTTGACCTGTCTGTCCTCAAAAGTGTTTGCTTCTGATTACACCTTTCCCCAATCTTCCATCCTTCTGTTATTCCCCATCTCTTATCCCCTTCATCCCTGCTTTCCTGTAAGGCGAGATAGATTTCCTTACCCAATTGCATGCGCATGTTATTCCCTCCTTAAGCCAAATCCAGTGACAGTATGGCCCATTCATTCCCTCTTACCTCCTCCCTCTTCCCCTCCAGTGTAAAAGCTTTCTTGACTCTTTTATGTGAGATGATCTACTACATTCTACCTCTCTCTTTCTTTTTCCCAAGACAATCCTCTCAACACTTAATTTAATTTTTTCTGATAACACTCATCCTGTGCCCTCTGTTTATATGATCTATCTATCTATCTATCTATCTATCTATCTATCTATCTATCTATCTATCTATCTCTATCCAACTACCCTAATACTAAGAAAGGTCTTATGAGACAAATATCGTCTTTCCATGTAGGAATGTAAACACTTCAAATTTAATAATTCCCTTATGGTTTCTCTTTCCTGTTTACCTTTTCATTTTTCTCTTGATTCTTTGTTTAAAAGTTACATTTTTCTATTCAGCTCTGGTCTTTTCAATAAGAATGCTTAGAAGTTCTCCATTTCATTGAAATTCCATTTTCCCCCTTAAATTTTATACTCAGATTTGGCAAGTAGGCTATTCTTGGTTTTAATACTAGTTCCTTTGACTTTTGGAATATCCTGTTCCAAGCCCTCCAGTCCCTTAGTGTAGAAGCTGCTAGATCTTGTATTATCCTGATTGTGTTTCCACAATACTTGAATTGTTTCTTTCTGGCTGCTTGAAGTATTTTCTCCTTGACCTGGGAACTCTGGAATTTGGCTACAGTATTCCTAGGAGTTTACTTTTGGGCATCTTTTTCAGGAGGTGATTGGTGGGTTCTTGCCATTTCTATTTTACCCTCTGTTTCTAGAATATCAGGGCAGTTTTCCTTGATAACTTCTTGAAAGATGATCTCTAAGATTTTTTTTTATCATGGCTTTAAGGTAGTCCAATAATTTTTAAATTATCTCTCCTGCATCTATTTTCCAAGTCAGTTGTTTTTCCAATGAGATGTTTCATATTGTCTTCTATTTTTTGTTCATTATTTTGGTTCTGTTTAATAATTTCTTGATTTCTCATAGAGTCATTAACTTCCATTTGCTCCACTCTAATTTTGAAGGAATTATTTTCTTCAGTGAGCTTTTCAATCTCCTTTTCCTTTTGGCCAACTCTGCTTTTTGAGGTTTCCTTCTCTTTCACTTTTTGGACCTCTTTTGTTATTTGTGTTTATCCATTTTAAGTTATTTTCTTTAGCATTTTGGGGGTCTCCTTTAGCAAGCTATTGACTTGTTTTTCATGATTTTCTTGCACACACTCATTTCTTTACCCAATTTTTCCTCTACTTCTCTTATTTGATTTTCAAAATTATTTTTGAGCTCTTCCATCAACTGAGACCAATTCATATTATTTTGGAAGCTTTGGATGTAGGAACTTTGATTTTGTTGTCTTCTTCTGGTTATATGTTTTAATCATCCTTGTCAACAAGAATGTAAGAAAATACCTTTTCACCAAGAAAGCAAGCTCCTACAGTCTGATTTTTCCAGTTTGTTCATTTTCCCAGTCAATAACTTCACTTTTGAGCTGTTTGATAAGTGGATAGTGTACTACCCCAAGATTCAAGGATTTGGGGCAGCCATTTTTGAGATCTTTCTAGGGTCCTGTAAGCATCCAGTTCTTGCAAGGTGGTATAATCAAAGTAGAGGTGTTTATATCTCCCCTGGTCTGTGCTCTGGTCTGTGAACAATCAAAATCACTCTTTTCTGCCTTGGAGGTATGAGGAGAAATCCCTCTCTACTGTCACCACAAGCTCTGCCATGCCAGTTTCCTCCTCACCCACTACTGCCACACAGGATTGCAAACCAGATTCAAGAATAGACAAAGCAAGAGAATCCTGTCTCAGGATTGGAGCCGTGGATCCCTGTATTCTCTCTCTGATGAGTTGTGCTATTCTCTTACTGTCTGCAGTTGAAGAGATTTCCAGAAGCAGCCACCACTAAATCAGTGGCTGCCATCACTCTTGGGTTGGGATTGGGGTTGGAGCTGGACCACCCTCCTCTCTCACCCAGGTTAGAGATCTTTGACTCTGACCTTCAAAGTTGTCTTTAGCATTTGTGGGTTAAGAAGTATGGTAACCACTGAAGCTGCCAGTGATTCAGTACCCTGAGGCCTGTTCTAGCCCTGTCTGTGTCAGCTGAACTCCACATTCAGCCTAATGTGATAGACCCTTCCTGTGTGTCTTCTAGATTATCTTGGACTAGAATTTTGTTTCAGTCTGACATTTTGTGACTTTTACTGATCTATAATTTTTTTTTTGTTTAAAGTTATTTTTATGGGTATTTTTAGGGGTTTGAGAGACAGCTCAAGCAGGTCCCTGCTTTTACTCTGCCATCTTGGCTCTGCCCCCCAGGCTATATTCTAGACAAATTGATATGCATACTGTCTCCTAAACTCAATTTTCTGTCACTTGCCTCTATGTCTTTGAAGACTATTCCACTTTTATTGAATATATTCACTCCCCTCTGCCTCTCAGAAGCCTGAATTTCCTTCAAGGCTTAGCTCAGATACTGTGGTATCTCCTATGGAAAGCCTTTCTTTCTTTCCCCATGGGTTATATTCTATTCCTACTATATGTAACTTGTATTTATTTAATTGTTTAAATATGTTATCTTCTCTCTCACCCCCCACCAAAAAAGCCAACAACAAGTCAAATATTTCTTTGATGTCAAGCACAATTTTTTTGCTTGGCACATCTATTTCCCAAGCCTTATAATCATATCTTTTCCAGCATGGATCTCCCGTATATACAAGATGTCCCAAAAGTCTTACTGCAGTTTTTAAGCTTTAATAGCTTTTGTAACTATGAAAGGAAGATGCTGGATCATTATTATCTAAAGCAAGATTTTATTCCATTATCATTTTAAGTTGTCAAAGCTTTAAACTGCATCATAATCTTGGAATACCCTGTACACTTGATCCAGTTCAGAAATTTTTCTGATTTTTTTTTCCTTTTAATGCCATTTATACCTCACTTGTAATTGTATCCAGGATTGTGATCTTAAAGTACAAGTATGGTAGGTCTCAGAAATATTTTTGCACTGAAGTTTAGTGATAGTCTTTCTGGCCTTTCATATTATGATTTATTTTTGAAAAGTAACTTTAAAATTCAAAAATTCAAATTAACCTGAGTTCTTCTATCATCACCATATTATGTTTATTTGTCTTCCTCTATAACATTTATTTTAATTTAATAAGATTTACACAGTAGAAAAAATTAACTATTAATGAAAGATACTGGATTATCATCATCATCATCATTATTATTATTATTCTTTAAAGCAACTTGTCACCCCATTTTCATTTTTAAAAAACCCAAATCTTTTTAAAAAATAAAATGGTATTTTTATTACAAAAATATCATTAGTTAAATTTGAAAAGCAAGGACAAAAGATTTTGGAATAATTCTCTCTTTAAGATTTGACAGTAATGGAGGTGGAGCCAAAATGGTGGAGTAGAAGCAGGAAATTCCATGAGCTGTAGCCACAGCCACCTCCAATGTGACTAAACAAATTTCAGAGCTACAAAACCCACAAAGTGACAAAGAGAAACAAGTCTCCCACTGAAGCCAGCCTGACAGGCTGCCACAAAGGGTCTATTGTACCAGACTGGGAGTGAAGCACAGTCCCAAGTGAGCCATGCTGAGCCCCAGACAGCCCTGACCTGCCCAGACCAGCCAGAGCAGACTTCAAGAGAGTTAATCATGAGCAGCTATGGTGGTTTCCAGACTTCTCAACCCATAAACACAAAAAATAGAAAGCAAAAGGTCAGCAGGGAACTCTCCTGAAAGTGGGTGATAGAAGAGCTAGAGGTGGCAGAGGCATGGTGGCTACAGCTACTTCCCTTGGCTGCCTCCAGAGCTCCTGACCTGCAGATATAAGGGGTCCAAACACTATTCAGAGGTAATTGTTCTTGCTTTGACCTGCTTGGTTCTGGGTCACTGTCTTGGGCAGTGGTCCTGGAGTGAAAAATACCAGTGTGCCAGGGTTTGTGGTGGCTGCAGAGAGGGCACCCTCCTCAGAACCCTGACAATATTTGCTAAAAGCCAAGTGATTTGGGACAAAGCTATACACTGTGGAAGCAGAGTTCTACCAGGGGAAGCACAAACAGATCATATAATCCTTTTTGGGGGGACAGAAAGGATCAAAACATGGAACCAGAAGAAGTCAAGGCAAAACTCCTGCATCAAAAGCTTCCAAGAAAAAATATGAATTGGTTACAGGCCATGGAGGAGCTCAAGGAGGATTTTGAAAATCAAGTTAAGAAAAGTGGAGGAAAAAATGGAAAGAAAAATGAGAATGATGCAAGAAAATCACGAAAAATGAGTCAACAGCCTGCCAAAGGAGACTGAAAAAATACCGAAGAAAATAATATCTTATAAAATAGATTGACTCAAATGGCTAAAGAGGCCCAAAAAGACAATGAGGAGAACAATGCTTAAAAAGCCAAATTGCCCAGATGGAAAAGAAATTTCAAAAACTCACTCAATTGAATAATGCCTTCAAAGTTAGATTGGAGAAAATGTGAACTAATGACTTTATGAGAAATCAAGATACTATAAAACAGGTCCAAACAAATGAAAAAATAGAAGGCAATGTGAAATATCTCATTGGAAAAACCACCGACCTAGAAAATAGATCCAGGAGAGATTGGACTACCTGAAAGCCATGATCAAAAAATGAACATAGAAATCATCCTTCAAGAAATTCTCAAGGAAAATTGTCCTGATATTCTAGAACCAGAGGGCAAAATAGAGATCTAAAGAATATCAATTGCCTCTTGAAAAAGATCCCAAAAAGAAAAGCATTAGCAATATCACAGTCAAGTTACTAAGATCTCAAATCAAGGAGAAAATATTCCAAGCAGTCAAGAAGAAACAACTTGAGAATTGTGGAAACACAATCAGGATAACACAAGATCTAGAAGTTTCTACATTAAGGGATCAAAGAGCTTGGAATATGATATTCTGGAGGTCAAAAGAGCTAGGATTAAAACCAAAAATCACCTACCCAGCAAAATTGAATATAATGCTTCAGGGTAAAATATGGTCATTCAATGAAATATAAGACTTTCAAACATTCTTGATGAAAAAACCAGAGCTGAACAGAAAACTTGATATTCAAATACAAGAAAAAAGGAAGCATGAGAAGGTAAACATGAAAAAGAAATCATAAGGAACTTATTAAAGTTGAACTATTTACATTCCTACAGGGAAAAACAACAATTGTAACTCATGAGATTTATCATAATATGAGGAAAGCTGAAGGGAATATTTGTGTGTGCATATACATATGTGTGTATGTGTGTGTGTATATGTATGTATATATGTATACATACCTATATATGTATATATAAGGGATTATATGTGTATATAAATACATATGTGAGTGTGTGTGCATATGTATTTGTATACATAGAGGGCACAGGTTCAGTTGAATAGGAAGGGATGATATCTAAAAAATAAAATTAAGAGGTGAGAGAGAAATATAATGAGAGAAAGAGATAGGGAGAGATAGAAAAGGGTAAATTATCAAATATAAAAGAGGCAAGAGAAAACTGTTACAATGGAGGGCAAGAACAAGAAGGCAAAAGGGAAGGAGTAAACCTCACTCTCATTGAATTTGGCTTAAGGAGGGAAGAACATACACACTCATTTGGGTATCTTACCCTACAGGAAAGGAGGGGGGAATGGGGATAAGAGAGGGGATGACAGATGGGGGGACAGATTGGGGGAGAGAGTAGTTAGAAGCACACACTTTTGAAAAGAGAACAGGGTCAAAGTAGAAAATAGAATAAGTAAGGGGGTGGGATAGGCTGGAGGGAAATATAGTCTTTCACAATATACCTACAATGGAAACGTTTTGTGTAACTACACGTGTACAACCTTTATTGAATTGCTTATCTTCCCAGTGGGGGTGGGGGTGGAAGGAAGAAGGGAGAGAATCTGGAAATCAATGTTCAAAACAAATGTTAAAAAGAAATGTTTTTATATGCAATGGAGAAATAAGATATACAGTCGCTGGGGTATAGAAATCCATCTTTCCCTACTAGAAAATTAGGGGGTATGGGGGAGGATATAAAAGAGATTAGATGGGGGGAAGATATATTCAGTAGGTGTGGTATTTTGGGGTGGGAGTAGGGGAAAGGTGGGGCAAAAATTTGTAACTCAAAATCTTGTGGAAATGAATGTTGAAAACTAAAAACAAACAAAAAGATATTTTGTAATAAAAAACAAGATTTGAAAGTAATGAATGATTAAGAATTGTATCTCTGAAATGAGTTTATTGATTTAAGTTTATTCCATTTACCAGATGTGGTATCAATCTGTTCCTTTTTGTAAAATGATAAAATCAGTCTGGGGTAGGGGGAAGAGGGTAAATTAATGTGCTTTCATGTAATGAGAGAAGCTCTGCATGTGTGCAAGTTTATGAAAAAGAGATAGAGAGAAAGTGAATGAGGAACAGAGAGAGACAAAGATAGTGAGAGAAATTATCAGAGAAACAGAGGAGAGATTAGCTAGTGGTTGATGCTTTGTAATGTAACTATGATGGAAAAAAGTAGAAGGTCTTAAATTTCTTTATTGTCATTAATATGACATTATAATGTGATATTGTCATGTCATTAAAAATGATTAGATTTTTTCTCTTTTAAAGTTTTATAGTATTTCTACATTCTACTTTCTAATTAGATACCCTTCAGCATCTTTTATGTTAAAATTATTTCACAATGTTGATTTTAATTTTTGCTTGAAATGTGCATCATGATATGATCTGTATAGCAAAAGATAGGATGGAATAGAGGAAAGAGATCTGATCCAGAAGTTCAAAGTTGTAGTCTGAGTTCTTTGACATATTAGTCATGTAGTGCTGGGCAAATCACTCACCCTCCTGGAGCTCTAATTTCTTCATCAGTACATATGCTAATGGTTGCTTAGGGTTCTCCCCCTACAAAAAGAAAACAATAAAATCCAAACAACTTCTTTTAAAAATATTTTAATTTACTTATCTGTTTGCTTTTTGTACACTTCTCCAGGAAAAAGGAAAGTCCTTACAGATAGGATGTATTTTCATTTATCTGTTCATTTTCAGCAGCTTGCGATTTTAGGTGATTAAGTGCTGATTATTGAATTGAATGGGGGGAGGGGTAACATTGTAATGATTATGTTCTTCACAATCATAATACCATTTTCTTGCTCTTATGTTTCTCTTTCTACCTACATAATGAGGAGAAAATAAAAGGCGATAGAAATTTGCCATATTCATCAATCTTCTCTGTATGTCTTTTATTGTTTGTTTTGGTACAAAGCATTTGTGGCCAAGGGAAATTATATTGGAGTATGAAGGAAAATCTTTCATTATATTGCCTGGGTTCATTTCAGAAAACAATTTACTCTGAACATTTTCCCTGGGGGGCTAATATATCCTACTTTTGAACTGCATCTAGCAATAGAGTGTAGGTGGGAAGGAAAGCAAAGACCAGAAGGAGGAATTGTTGATTTTTTTTCCAGTTACGTTGGAGTTAAATGTGGGAAATAAAATGTGTTTGTGACAGAAAAATCAAGTCTCATCATGTTTACATTTAAAACTTCAAAATTCAGCTAATATGTAGTCTTCTAAGGGATTTAAAAACATTATTTTGCTAGCCATTCATTCAGGATTTTAGTACTTAGCAAATTTTTTCATAGAAATTTATAACTATTGCACTTGGACAATGAAGATGACATGCATATGTGACTAATACTGACACTTGGTACTTGTTAAACACTGCTGACTATGTGCTAGCCATTGTTCTAGGTGCCAGTATATGAAATACAATGAATAAAACAATTTTTACTCCCTAGGATCTTATTTTCTAATGGAAATACAAGAAGCACATGCACAAGTCCATGCAAAACAAAAACAAAGACAATACATACAAACTATTTAAGTGTATAAGATAGTTAAGTCAGTGTAAAAGTGGGTGGAGTTTAGCAATTTGAAGGGTTAGGAAAGGCTTCGTATAGAAAGTGATAATTGAGATGTAGTTTGAAGGAAGAGAGGAATTCTATAAGGCTATAAGGATTCTGTAAGGAAGGAACACTTTCAGGGATGGAGGACTTGGCATGGAAAGGGATATGGAGTACCATTTGGAACTATCACAGAAGGTTAGCATAACTAGATAACCTGTTCCAAAATAATCTTTAAAGATTGATTGTCTTCTATAGTCATCCTTTCTTCATTGCCATTCCTTTATTTCCAAATTCTCATTTGTCTTCTGGATCAAACATATATTTTATCTTGTCTGGCAGTGATTCATAACCACCCAGCATCACTGGGATAATTTTGGTGCTTAAAATGTAGATTCTTTAACCACTTTCTTTTTCATGCATGGTGAGTTAGCTCTGTGTCATTAAAAGACAATAAAGAATGCTTGAATAAGAATCTTCAAGGCAACTACCAAGATTTCCCCCAGATGTGAATTACCAAAGAAACAAAATACTGGCATGGATAGACCAATGGTCTGACAGTAATAATAAATATTATATTATTTGTATATTTCCATTTGAACAAACTGTTATTTGGGAAATGAGAGAGGGAATCTAATGACTGTAAAATTATTAATTATAAAAAAAGTCCTGCAAACTTTAGTGTTTAGTTTAGGGCTAAACTGTAGCGAGTATTTGAAAGCCCTCTCAACTGATGGCAAGTTACATTCAGGATAATGATAAAGTTGTATGTAGGCTTCTTATGCATTGATATAAAAATAAGGAGCATTAGCATTTCCATGTAAAACTTGCCAAATGCAATTGTCAAATTTGGTCTAAATGATGAAGATGTATGCAAGTTTCCAGCTATATAAACCCTTCTTTCCTTTATACTTTGATTTCTATGTCTTTTTATTACTGAGTATATTCATTTCTTATCAGTATTTCTCATTTCAGTGACTCCCTATAGAAACCCTTGACGAGTGGAAAATAGACTTCAGGTACCTATATTGCATTTCAATTTATCTAGCCATAGAAAAACAACTCTCAGGGCTACCTGGCCTTTAATGTAGTCTTCATTGTTTTCCTCCAAAACTTCCTAGGAAGTGATATATGATATTACAATTATCATTTCTTAAAATATGAAAAATATTTTGGCTTTATCTAAATAGCTATAAAAACAAAAAGCTTGGTTCTGAATGAAAGGAAGCTGAATAAAAGCAAAAAGAATAAAAAGAAAATACTGCTTTATCTCAACCAGTTAAAATCTATTTCAGAATCTCTAACATGGAAGGCATAAGAATTCTAAATCAGGGGCAGCTTGGCAATGAAATGAATAGAAACACCAGCCCTGGAGTCAGGAGGATCTGAGTTCAAATATGGCCTCAGACACTTGACACCTACTAACTGGGTGATCTTGGGAAAGTTACTTAACCACAATCGCCTTATCTTCCCCCCTCAAAAACAAAACAAAATTTAAAAAATTCTAAATCAGATGTCAAATCTTGCCATTAGTTATCTCTGTATCATTTCTTTTTTCTGTTTCTAATAGAAAATTAATTCCTATTCATTCCTAATTTCTCTTCATGCAGTCAATACCTTCTTCCAGGTCCTTTCTCCTAGATTATTACTGATAGCTTCCTAATTGGTCTCCCTTCCTCAAGCTTCTCCCCATTCCAATTCATCCTCCACACAGTTGTCTAAGTGATTTCCTTTCCTTACAGAATTAACCATGTCATTAGGCTGCTAAATAAACTCTACTGTCTCCTTATTGCCTTTTAGTATAAAATATAAACTGCTTTATATAGTTTTTAATTCTTTCCAACCTGACCCCAATCTATCCTTTCATTCTCAATGTCCATTATTCCTCCCCTCATTCTCTATTTTTCAGGCTGACTGGCTGTCTTTTTCTCTCATATTACACTGCCCTAATCTTTTTGCCTTTCTATTGACAGTTCCTCCCCCCCTCCTTTTACCGTGACCTGGAATGTATTCCCTCCTTACTTCCAATCTTACAAAATCTCTGCCTTCCATCAAATCACATTTCAAATCACAATCTTCTAAATTCTTTCCTGATCTCCCCAATTATGAGGACTATGCCTCCAACACTAAGTTGAATTTAACTGTTTCATATTTATTTGTATTTATTTTATTCATATTTATTCTGAAAATGTACTTATGTCTGGAGTTCTTATCTCTTCCTTTAGAGAATGTAAGCTCCTTGAGAGTCAAGAGTATTTCATGCTAGGTATTTTTATCCTTTGTTCCTACCACAGGGCCTGTGGAGGCTTAATATTTGCTGACTGATTAAATGTTGGTTATGTATTCTAAGTGTCTATCACACTGCCTAGAAATTCACCTCCTCTGCATTTCAGTAATGCTTCAAATGTTTCCAAGGCTATAATAAGCTTACTCTTAAATTTTCCTGTTTACTTTAAATACAGTGTCCACCTAGGTTTTTTTAAATCAATTTTATACCCATTTTCTAAATGCTGAAATCAATTAGAACATGTTTATTATATACTTGCCCTGTCCTCAAATACTGACAACAGATTAGCTTCTCAGTCAGTGGAAATGCAATAAAGTTTGGGAAAGCCTAAGTTCATACTAACTTCATATTCACAAATACAGGCTAGATTCTATCTATCTATCTATCTATCTATCTATCTATCTATCTATCTATCTATCTATCTGTCTGTCTGTCTGTCTGTCTGTCTGTCTGTCTGTCTGTCTATCTACCTATCTATCCAGCCTGTCTATACACAATGCATGTACACACTTAAGGCCATAAGGTCATACATTTAGAGGAGGAAGAGCCCTCAGTAATATGGTGCAACTTTCTCATTTTACAGATGAGAAAACCAGGCCTCAGAGAGTTGTCGGGGTCAAAATTTGAACTAGATTTCCCATCCCCCAAAACTTTTCATATATGTACATGTGTGTATACACTTATGTATTTCACATATGCATTTTAATATATGTGAATTTGCATGGAATTACATGTGCATAATTTCCATAGTAATGTATGTGCAGAACATATGTGATGATATACACGTACATGTGTGTTGTGTTCACATGTGTGCAAATAGATTACAAGAGTAAGCTTATATGTGTGTTTAACTGCATAGACATACACAGAAAGTCATGTATGCATATTGAAATATGTGCATACATACATGTATGTGTATATGTGGATAAGAACTGACAGAGACTAGCTAGAGATTGGACCTGTGATTTTATTTGAGTAAAGAACTTTCTGACAAGGGAATTTCCTCTACCTATGCAGTCTGGCATTCTCTCTCCAACTTACAGTCCCAGAAAATTTTCTAGAGCACTGAGAGGTTAAGTAAGTTGCCCAGTTTCACACAGCCAGTCTGAGTCAAAGTCAGTACTTGGAACCATCATCCTGGCAACAAAGCCAGTGTACTGTCCAGCACATCATGCTGCCTCCTGCATATTTGTGTGTATACGTATGCATATTACCCTCCCTTTTGACTAACCTCCAAACTTCTGCTCACAAGTTAGATCTGCCAAGGGCTGACTATCTCAGGTTCAAAGTACTTTGTAGGTCCACATTCCTAAAATTTTAGCTTGCAAGACCATAATGTGGGGTCTACTTTGATTTTAGTTAACCAGAAAATATAATTACAGTCGACATTTATTGAAATGGTAGTAAAAACAGTGGCAACAAAAATCCCCCCATAAACCACTTTTCCACCAACACTTAAAATCATATAAATCCTATCATATTACAGAGTTCACGAGTATAGAGTTCACAAGTATGCACAGGGAATATGTGGCCAAGACACATGCAAGGAGGGGCAACTCATACTCTGCTGCCCAAGGTTGCAAGTCTGCCAATGTCCTTGTACTACTCCCACTGACTCTGGTCTTACAGTTTCTTCCAGATGCTACTGGTCTCTATACCACTCCATGCTGTTTCACTCCTTGCCTGTAGGTTAGTTAATGCTGCCTCTGGCTTTAGACTTAGCTGACATCTTGTCCCAAATCACTGTTAGCGTCAGAAAGCTAGAGCCCACATACTAATTCCTGTAGGAGTCACAGGTCCAGGACCTGAAATCTCCTAAGCAACATCCTAGCTCCAGGGCCAGATTTCCAATTCTTCTTACCAGTGGATTTGACTGTAGCTGGGCCCATGCTCCAGTAGGTATTGCCATGACCTTCTGTTGCAAGGCAATCATGGATGAGGAAAAGGGAGAAAGAATTCTTCCCCCTTGATGACTCTCCATAAGGTACAAGGGAAACTATGAAGAGTGGAATTTTTCCTGGTGTTGACTCTGAGAAAGGTCAGCTTGCTTTTTATCTAGACCAAAAGGTATGATGCTTGGCTGAACTTCACAATCTCTGGACATTCCCAGTGTTCCTCAATTGACTTTCTCCAATGGCCAGTACTTTATGATTACAATGGGTCAATTGAGTAACTTTTTAATTTTCTTTCTATGTTATTTAGGTAAATCCTTCAAATTATATTTTGGCATCATCTAGAAAAATCCTTGAATCCTCCTTTAAAAATATATTTGCATACAAATACATATATGAGTATATTTGGATAGATAGAAATCAGCTTACATGGTGCTAATTTCTATGTTTGTCTAAATACACATGTATATAGAATTTCACATGTATAATGTATAAATAATTTCTATTTGTCTAAAAATGTACATATATACTATACACAATTAGTCTATAATATATAAGTACTTATATATCTCTATACATTTGTTACACACATGGAAATTGTTTTTCTCTGCATTTTTAAATTCCATATACATGTCCATATATGTGGAAAACTATTGATATATGCTCTAATAATCACTTTAATAACAATTGATATTTATTTAGATTAAGCTTTTAAAAATCCTTTAGTCACAATAGCTCTATGGGGGAGGATTGTATAGTGATTTTACATATGAGAAATTTAAGGCTAAGAGAAACTAAGTGACTTAGAGGTCATTGCTCTACATGCATCTCCTTCATAAAATGGGACATTCATAGATCAATGGCCAATTCATTCCTAGATTAAAAGTCAACTAATCCTAATCCCCTTATTTTGCATATGAGGAAACTCAGGTTTTGTGAGACAAACTGTTTTGTCCCAAGGTCACTCACACACACACACACACACACACACACACACAGAGTCAAAAATGAGATTTTCTATCAGGTACCCTAATTCCAAATCCTATTTTCCTCTGATCGAGTGGCACAACATTGCTTATGATCCAAACACTGGTCTGAGTAAAACAATGATACATTGCTAGACACAGAGCTTCTAATTATAATGACAGTGTCTTATTGTAGAATTGGATCTGCTCGGCTAATGACCCTTGGCAATCTCAGAATAATAAGTAGCACACCTGGCAGTTTACCTTGGGAAGATTAATTTAAGTAAAATTACTTGTGAGCAGTAGACAATGGTTTTAATGGGAAATTTGTTCCTGCCTTAATATAAAATATAAAATGTTCTTTTTTTTTTCAAATTTGCTGAGTCTTCAATAACAACAAGGAGGTGAAGGGTACTGATATTAAGACATATTTTTTCTCTTAGGAACATTTTACTTAGATAACGAGGGCATCTCCTGAATACTAATTGGAAATGGCTAATTTCTTAGGAAAAGACAAAAGACTTTAATGGATTCCAAATGTTATGGCAAGCTAATCAGTGAAAACTGGGGGCTCTTCTGTCTCTGGCACAGTAGCATTCCAAAAGTAATGGGGGTTTACTTCTCCACTTTATATGAATTATAAAAAATAATTTCTAAGCCCTTATGATGTGTAAGAAGATACAAATGAGGATTAGATATAAACTGCCCTCATGAAGCTTACAATCTAACAGAGAAGAAGTCAAGAATGGTGAGGTTACTTTAATATGCTATTGCAAATGAAAATGTAGTTAAAAGTGGTGTAATCAGAATTCTGTGACAATTCAAAGAAGGGGATCAAGGAAGGTTGAATAAGAGAACTGACATTTCAGTCAGACTTTGAAAGGTGAGTCAACTAGTATTTACTAAACGCCTCAGTAATACAAGGTACTTTGCCAGACTCTGAGGATGCAAAGAAATTCACTAGTCCTCTAAATGAGGGCTTACAGGATGCCCTCTAAGGCTATCAGCAAAGAATAAAAACATCAAGTATTTTTAATTAAAAGTACAATTAATTAAATGTACACTTTAGAGATCATTTTGCCCTTTTCTGTTTCATCTCATTATTACTTCTACAATGTTGTTTCTACTTTGGAGAATAGGTTTAAGTCAGGATGAGAGAATTATCAGCAAGACAGGAAGGTAACCAAGATGAAGGGATGGATATATCAGTGGGGAAATAAATGCATGTATCTTGAATTCTCATTCATATTATCCACAATTATTGTAACTCTATGCTATGGTCACGATATTAAACACTCAAATATCTACTCTGCCACCTATCTTCCTACCACTGCTGTTATTAGCTAGATTGTTAGAAGAGTAAGTTCTGACCTATGTACAAGTGAGCAGCAGAGAGATGTGAGCAATGGTAAGAATTCTTTCTTTGGTCTCCTAATGTTAACTGCGGCAAGTGTCTTGAAATTGCAATTAGTCTGGGGAAGACAAAAGAGCCAAAGATTGCAGCTGCTACCCAAATCACAATCTCTCCATGTTCCTAGTGTGAGAATTATGAACCATAGTCCTATGAGGAAATAGTGGTCATAACTACTGCTTTAACAATCACACCCTCATCCTGGTTGTCTAATACAACATATCCCAAAAATCTAAGTGCAGTTTTAAACTTTAGTAGCTTGAAGTAGCAAGAAAGGAGGTGCAGGAAATTTCTAGAAATACTTCATGAGTAAATTCAAAAGTGACAGTCCATTTAGTCAAGCTTATAATAACAAAAGCAAGAAAGATTAATTGAGGACTGAAGATTTCAAAGAGAAACTAAGATGGAAAAAATAAAACTCAACTATATTCTGGTTGAACTGTAATAAATATCTTTTAATAATCTGCAAACTAATTTCGTCATCAGAGTTTTAATTAGCAAAACTACTCTGCTAGGTACTATGTTCTATACACCTGCAGACCATTAATTATATGCTCCTTCTGAAGGATTGTCACAGGGGAGAAAAGGGATTCCATAATAACTCCAAATTTATTTTGCTAATTTCTACAGAAAAGTCTATGAGTGGAGATGTCTTTTTTAAAGTAAAAATGTAAAGTATGGTAGAAAGTGTACCCAGGATGATTAGCACCCTCTTTTCACAGACTCAAAAATTTTCCTCATATAAGATTCGTAATGATGAAAAAAAATATGCCTGCTACACCTGGGATCCAGAAAGATACTAAATAAAAATGTCTGCTTGCTAAGTCATTAAAGAGGTGCCTTGCATTTCTGTAAGTGAGCAACACCTCTGAATCTCAAAGGATGCTGGTTTTCCTTCTGGCAGCAGACTTTCTGGTGATTCACTGATGAATCTGTCCCATTAAAATCAATACTCTGTTTAGCAAAGTTCATCTCTTCCTTTCACTGTACCCATTGAATGCACTTGGCTGGTTCCAATCACTGACAGTTTCTGAAAAAAAAATGTAATAATGCTGAGTGATCAGGGCAAATCCAGTGTTATTTTCTGTAATTGAGATTAACCAGTAAGTCAATTTTCTTGTCAGACACTGAAAGTAGAACTTTTTTCCTGTTGGTTTAAAAATATGTTGGCATTTTAAGGAAAGTATGTGGTAGTGATGTAGTGAAAATGATGCAGTTAACCACATAAATTCAGATTCTAAAGAGATAAGTCATTTAAACTCCTGCAGATTTTTTTTCCTTTTCTTATGCCTTTTGAACCACAAAGAAGGGAAGCCTAGGCACTCCTGTTCAGTCAGTTTTTTATAGGATAATTAGAACTTAGATTATTTTTAAGTGTTTCTATATTTTTCCTACTGTCAATAAGTCTTAATCCAGTTTCCACATGTTTTGTTGTTGTTTACAATCACAAGTTATTTGTTAGAAGTTGTTTGTTAGAAATACCTGTAGTTAGGAAGAAAGGCAATTTTTCAATTATAATCTGCAACCATTTCATTGTAAAACTAAAAGTATTCATTAAACCTCTGATATGTGCCTTACCACAGGGGACAGGAAAATGGGGGAAAAATCCTAATCCATGTCCAAGAGAAGCTTATGGTTTACTCAGAGGCTAGGCCAGTTGCATAGATGAGAAAGAGTCAAGGTTGCATGTGGTTTGTCCTTCATTCTAAAAGAGGACCATGACACCAGGGAAATGATATGACTTGTAATTGACTTTGATTTGAGTGAGGGAGGGTTATACAAGGTCACCAGACTCACTTTCTCTGAGCCATCTGGGTCCTATGGTCAGGTATCTGTCAGGATGACAAGATATGGACCAGGATGCAAGGGGAGACCTTGGCCTTTTAAAGCTAAGGTCTTTCCAGGTTCATGCTTTGAGTAATGAAATGCTCATTCAGTGAATAGGCCTCTTTAAGAAGTGAATGAAGGAATGATTCATTCAAAAAATAAAGAAATAAATAATAAATAAATGGATGAACAGATAAATAAATAAAACTGGTAGGGGAAGACCCTAAGGGTTGCTATTTAATAACAGATGTTATTTACATTCACTCTGAGCCAGGAGGACCCAAAAAATAACCATGAAGTGGTGCTTGGGCAAGGACTTACTCCTGTCCAATCAATTAGATCCAGAGTGAATTGGGTTTAAGGCTTGGTCTTTGAGAAAGAAATCTAGTAAGTAAAACCCCAAGTTAACTAGGTAGTTTTTGACCATCAAAATTTACCTTTCTTTGAGCAGAATATCTTCAGGTAAGGGGAGAGGGGAGGGTAGGACAAGGGAGGAAAGGGGAGAGATAAATTACCCAACTGGAACTGGCCAGCTGGGTCCCATTCAGGCAACTCAGATTATTAAGGGGGTAGTGGTAGAGTATGCTATGAATAAAGGGGATTTCTATATTAAGCTCACTGGGAGAATTTCGGAGGGAGAAAGTTAATTGGATCAGAGAAGGCCTGCACAGAGAAGGTGATACCTAAACTAAGACCCAAAGGATAATACATATAATGATTCTGAAGCATGAGGACTCCTGATATGGGTAACATATTGATTGTTAATTCAGACATAGAAGGAAAGATGACATGCCAGTTCAGTTAATAGGTGGTAGTTCAATTGGCTTAAATACTGAATCCTTGAAGGAAAATAATGTGATACAAGTCTCGAAAGGTAAGTTGGAACCAGATCATTGGGGGAGTATCTTAAAAGTTAGATTAATGACCATGTAAAAAGGGCCAGTGTCTCTCATTGCATCCTGGGTCATCTCCAGTTGTCTTGAGGAAGGACAGTTGTCCTGCCAGTGGACCCAGATGGCTCTGGAGGAGAAAGTGAGGATGGTGACCTTGCACAGCTCTCCCTCACTCAAATAAAAGTCAATTTGCAAGTCATGTAATCATTTCCCTGATGCCATGGTCCTCTTTGAAAATGAAGGACAAACACAACTTGTGAGGAGTCTGAGTTGCCTGAATGGGAACCCAGCCAACTGGATAACTCAACTTCTCTTCCTCTCCTTCTCCTTCTCCTTCTCTTCTCCAAAGGAAGGTAAATTTTGATCACCAAAAGCTGCCCAATTAACTTGGGGTGTATTGGCTGGATTCCTTCATCCTTCCTTCCTTCCTGTTTTGTTCTATATTTTTCTTTTTCTGTCTCTGTCTCTCTCTGTCTCTGTCTCTCTGTCTCTCCCTCTCTTTCCCTCTCTCTCTCTCTCTCTGTCTCTCTCTCTCTCTCTCTTTCTCTTTGTCTCTCTCTCTCTTTCTCAGAGACCAAGCCCACTTCACTCTTGATGGGACCACAAAAATCCCTGCCCAAGTTCTAGTTTAATGGCTTTATTTTGGGCCCTCCTGGCTCAGAGTGAATGCCAATAGTAACTGTTTCTCTTTTCACTAGCAACCCTGAGGGTCTTCCCCTCCCAGCTTGATTTTTTTTTCATTCAAGGGGCCATTCCTTGACTCAACTTTTTAAAGAGGAGTATTCACTGAGTGGGCCTTACTTCACTCCAAGTGAGAACCTGAAAAGTCCTTAACCTAAAAGACCCAGGGTCTCCCATTGCATCCTGGGCCATCTCCAGTTTTCCTAATAAATATCTGGCCACTGGACCTAAATGTTTCTAGAGGAGAAAGTGAGGTCAGTGACTTTGCACAGCTCTCTCTCACTCAAATCAAGGCCAACTGTAAGTCATGTCATCATCTCTGTGATGTCATAGTCCTCTTTGAAAACAAAGGACAAGTACATGTGTTAGATGCTTTGCTTTCCAAAATTTTTCAAATGTAATTTTATCTTATTATTTTTAGTGAGTTGCCTAATCTTAGTTATTACTATATTGGGTCACATGAACAGTTTATAAATTCCTATATTTCAATTTCAGTTTCTGTATTATCAATCATTGCTGCTTTTCTTTTGAAATCTGCCATTTGTTCCCTTTTCTTCAGCATTCTTACTTTCCTGCATCTTTAACTAGTGTGTCTTCTCTACTTTTTATTCTTTGTTTAACTGTATATTGGGTAATACAGTCTAGAAATAGACTTGTAATACAGTCTAGAAATAGAAATAACTTGTCAGAGGTGGTAAATAAATTACAATTTTATTTTCAATTTATGTATTTCTGAGGATTTAAAATCTCATGTAACAACTTAGAGTGGGTGGAGTCTTATCTGAATGTTTAGGAAACTGTTCTAAAGTTATGGAAATATTTATTTTAGATGTTTACCATGAGAAGTTATAACATTACTTCTGTGTTGCAACACATATAAGCTACTTGTAGTCTTAGTCATGTCTCAGAAATAATTCCAGAAAGAAAACTATGTTATTTTCTGTTGTTTTTAGTTACGTTAGACCTCAAGAATCCAAGCTAATCAAAGGACAGCAACTTCTCTTAATTTAAGGCAATTAGTCAATAAGCATTTAAGTGTTTACTATATACCAGGCATTGTCTAACTTGTTAATGGTTTTAAATAAGGTTTTATAATTCTGTTTTAAAATTTGTTGTATGGCAATAACCAATTTTGATCCTAAAGAAGACTTGAAAAAAATACTCTTTCACGGATTACACACAGTTGGCACTAGAGTTTTCAGACTCCAGCCTCTAATAGGTTCACTCTTGATCTGGTCAGATAGGCAGACAGCTTTGGGGGGGGGGCGGTAATAATCAGCCTTTTCCTATTCTAGTCTTCTCAAATGGTTGCTGGGAGAACCGGCTTCTACAACATTCCCTCATCACCTTTCTCACAGGCCTATGAGAAGACAATTACCTCTACTTCTCCATGGTGTCAATCAAGACAGGCACAGCTTGTGCACTCTCCTAAATCCCTTCAAGTCTCAATGGGGGCTGGTCGAGGCACACACATATTCCTCTATGGGTTCTTTGTGGTTCTTTTTCCCATTTACTGACCAGTGCCCTCCTGCTTTATAGGACAACAGACAAAGAAGGCATCTTGCCAACATTAAGTTAACTTTAAAGGTTTAACAGGTTAACTTTAGCAATAACATCATTCTGAACAAGTGTAGTCAATATTACGTTATGTCACCCCTTATCTCACAGCGCAGTCTCAGTAGGACTGTCTGTCACTATGATTCCTGGAACTACTATCTAGAATCCTTGAGGCTATTCTGGGAGTTATTATGTAACACCTGGAAACTAGACATTCCCATGGCCATGGATCCTGAGAAACTAACTCTAAGAAGAAGAATAAAATTCTCCTTACATACAAATAAATACATTTCCCCTTTTTGCAAGAAAAGTGGGAGACTAGGAATGTGGAATGGAGCAATACATTCTCTGACTACCATTTTGTTGGTTGGTTTTTCTTCATTTTCAGGAGGGAAGAAACTCCCCCCCCCCATACATCCTTTTAAAAAAAATCTTCATTTTAGTCACTCAAGTAATGTAAACAAACTTTTGCCTACTAATGTTCTTTAAGAGACTTGCTTAAGTGGACTATTTTAAATTATATAGTAAGAGATAAAGCATTTATTAACACTTAACAATTACTTGTTTCTTAAATCCTTGAAGGTTCTTAAAGATAAGTGGAAATTCATAATTTAAATATTATGTCTGAAATTCTACTTCTATTGATAATTTAGTAAACCATTTAGAACAGACGGATATATTTCAGCCTAGCCTATGTCTTCACCATTACAAATTCTGAATTAGGACAGTCAAAATTAATGAGATTCTATTGTATCTTGTTGTTATTGTAAAATGCATTATCAGAAGATTTGGAGATAGGCATCAGGGAAGAATTTATTAATATCTCTTATGTGCTGGATATTGAACTTATACTAAGTCAAAGGTGAACCAGGTCTTGCTCTCACAGAAAGGACACTGTAATTCAGTAAGTTAGTGGTTCAGGGAGGTTAAAGGACTTTTGCTTCCACTCCTAACACTGGTGAATTGACAAATCCAAACTCAATGTATTACCTTCTGATCTCTTATTATTATGTATATCACAAAATAAACAGTTATTCCCCAATCTGATGTTAATAACCCATTGCTATGCTAATAATAATTATCAATTGTTTAGAAACATGATTCCCTGAGCATAAAAATTCTAGTCTAGAACAAAACTATTCCCTACATTTTCTTTTTCTTACTGGCAAACAGTGGGCAACATTCAGTCACTTTATGATTTATCCATTCTCATCTCTGAAAGGTGATCCTTAGGTTAGTACATTTTAAAAGTAATGTTTGCTGTCTTCCACATAGCATAACAACAAAACAAACAACAACAATAATAAAAGCTAGCATTTGGAGTGCTTTAAGATTTGCAAAGTGCTTTCCAAAAATTATCTTATTTTATCTTCACAACAACCCTTAGAGAGAGGTACTGTTATGCCATTTTACAGATGAAAAAAAAACTGAGGCTATTAGAATTTTACCGACTAGTCCAGTGTCAGATTAAATTTAGATCTTCATGACTCCAGGTCCAATACTCAATCCATTGTGCCACCCAGCCCCTTCCTTTGAGGCAAAGTTTTAAGCATTATAACTTCTGCAACAGAATTCCTTTAAAAAAGAGAGATCCAGGTATACTATCTTACTCATTTTTCTTGATCTCTCTAGCTGTCTTTGCTTGCCTCTTTTATAAACACACACTCACAAATATATATATATATATGTATATATAAATATATATACACACACACATATAAATATTACCCTCTATTGTTTATGTTTTACATTGAATTATATGCCTACTTGTATATTCCTTGATAGGATAAAAGCTTCTTAAGGAGCTTTCCTTAAGGAAAGAGACTGTTTCCTGGTACCTGGCACAATGCATGGCATAAAACAAATGCCCTCCTAAAATATTGTTCAATCATTAGAAATTATTGTAGATGGAGGGCCTACTTTTCTTATCATTACCTGCAGTAACTGCAGACCAACTGCAGCCTCCAGGCAGCTGGGTACAGGAGCCTGTTATCTCCTCCATTCAAATATTCTCTTTAATAAGAGCAGAGGACTATCTTTCTTTTTCATTTATATGCCCAGGCATGGGTGCTCTAGTAGGGAGAGTTCTAGGCCTGGAGTCAAGAAGACCTGAGTTCAAATTTGATCTCAGACATTTAGTAGCTGGGTGACCCTAAGCAAGTCATTTAATCCCAGTTTGCCTCAGTTTCCTTAACTGTAAAAAGTAGTAATGATAGCATGTTCTTTGCAGGATTGTGAGAATCAAATGAAATATGTGTAAATCACTAAGTACAGTGTTGTGCTTTATTCATTTGAGTATGTAATAATATTAGTAGAAAGGTATACCTCTACTATACATTAATAGTTAATTGCTTTTCTCTTAAGTTTGTTTCCCTATACCTGAATCGTCTTTACTAAATCAGGTATTAGCAGTTTTCCCTTTGTTATCTTTCCTTCTGTGAGTACTGATGAAATGAAATGATGAAATGAATATACTTTTAAATACATATATCTATGTATATCTGTCATTTCACACACATATACATATATATGTATATATATACATATAAATATATACATACATGCATACATACATATATATGTATAGGTATATATAAAATTTGTTTCTGAGAGGAGGCATGATTAATTAGTCCCAACCTCTTTCTCCCAGGTAAGAATTACAGGTCTGATATCTGCAAGGTTAATTCAGCCTGTTAATTTTTAAAGAAGAGTTATGTTCCATATACTTTGATTTTGGGAGATATTTTATTGTCAAGATATCTGAAATCCAATATCTTCACCTCTTTCTGCATGGCTTTTATCTGTTGTGTGGAAAATGACTGGGTTCTTGAGCAAAGAGAATGGATTTATAATCTGAAGGTTTGAATTTGAATGTAAACAATGCCACTTGTAGCTTCTGACCCCTGAAAAAGTCTATCAGCTCCCTCATTTATAATGTGGAGAAGATTGTGCTGCCTATAATTCCCAAAGGAAGCACGCCATCTAGTCCAGCACGTACCCCACAGAGAAACATAAGAGAGAACCATTCTTCTAATGTTCACTGCTTCCCAAGGTAGCTCATTCCATGTCTGGATGGTCCTAATTGTTAAGAACTTTTTCTTGCATTAGAGAATCAGTGTTTCCTTTTTGAAACCTCCACCAATGTTTCTCATTCTGTCTTTTGTGAACAAGCAGAATAAATCTTGCATGTGACAGCCCTTCAGACCTTTAGAGGTGTATTGTGTAGAGCAAATGAAATAACTAATATAGAACATAATCATTATATAAACATCAATTCTACAATTGAACAAAAGGCCTTTTCAAATATTCCCTGGCATTATGTCTTCATAAATATAGCAGTTAGTTTTCTACTTTGCACCTGGTATCTTTGGTACCCTAACTCAGTCAACTGGATACAAACTAACATATATAGCATTCAAAAAGACCTTTGTGGGGGTTATTAATTCAGTATAGGCATGAATAATAGTGCTGCCAATCTACAATAGACATTATCATCATTATTTCTATTGGTTTTCCTCATAGGATGCCAAGCTCCTCTCACATTACAATTCTAAGTTTCATGCTACTAACCCCAAACTTGTCACCCCAAACCTTCTGGCTCCATTGTTCCAGTGCCACCTTCTTTTACCCACCTGTAATTTCCATGAATTATCAACTCCAGAGCTAATTTTGACCTATGTTGATTCATCATTAAATGTTATCAACTAAAGGGCAGTGTCTCCCATCCGTATTTAATGACATGATAAAGACAAGAAAGCAGGACGGCTGGGCAAGAAATCAAATTTAATTCATAGGAGGAGAAGTTTATGGTGTGGCTGCAAAAGCCTCTACTGAAATTACTGCTCAGGTAGTGATTCCCTGGAGTTGTGTTTGTCAGATCGGTCCATAAAATTTTTACCTGTTAATTTTCTTGTCTTAAGCAAGACTTTTATTGTATTTGAGCTGTAATTGCTGTTCACACAATGGCTTGATCAATATTCATTATTAGTTTTATTAAAGCCATATCCAGTTTTCTTTCCATTTGATCTCTAACATTGCCCATTACATCTTTGCGTATTTAACGTATGCTTTGTTTTACTTTTAAAGCTTGTGACCCAATTCCTGTATTATAAGGACTCAGACAATAAAGTATCATTTATTGTTTATTAAATATCTACTTTATGCAGTGCGCTATGACATGTAATTAATGCAAAATGCTCTTTTCTTCCATTGAGATAATCAGTGCTGTGTATACAAGGGGACATGATGAATCTAACTTAAAGCACATGTGTATGTGTGTATTATCTTCACAAAATCCACCTCCCATGTCCCTAGAAACTGAAAGGAATTAAAGCAGGGATCATGAAAAGGTGGGAGGCATGGATATGTACTAGCATCCTTTGCAGTAAAAAAGCAAAAATATACAAGTCACTGAATTTATTTTAACTCTAGACTTACTTCATCACATCAGCTGCAAATGTGCAACGATTATGGTCAAAGAAGAGGAAAAAATCTGTAATCTCATGCAACATTTCTCAAATTCTTTTAAGGTCCCCAGGTTCACAATAATAGTGTCCCCAACAAACTCTTCCCTGTTTCCCACAGAGGGTTGGTCTGGAGTGTGGGAGGGGTGGTGGGAAAAGCAAGCCTCTTGCCCTAACCCTGGTAATCCTCAAGATAAGTAAAATTGAATTGACCCTAGCTTGCTTTGGAAAGTATTTGAAGAGTATAAGAACTAAATTCTATCTCTAAATCTAGAATGTCTTTAGAATGACAGCTAGGTGCTTCCCAGACTGGGAAGGGCAAGATAGCTATATTGAGTCTTGTAGAAACACAGTGAGTAGCCTTCCAGGTTCTGTCTTAATCCATACCAACAGTCCCACAAAATAAAATTTAACTTTTCAATGTACAACATGTATAAATTTTTTTGCACTTTTCAGCTATTAATATTATTAATCCCGCCCACTACTAATGAGCATCTCCCTCATTAGTTCATGCCTTATTTTATAATTCCATAGTGTATAGAGTGCCAGGCCTGGAGTCAAGAAAACTCTTCCTGAGTTCAAATCTGGTCTCAGATACTTACTAGTTGTGTGACCCTGGTCAAGTCACTTAGCCCTGTCTACCTCAGTTTCCTCATCTGCAAAAGAACTGGAGAAGAAAATGGCAAACTACTCCAGTGTCTTTGTCAAGAAAATCCCAAATGGGGTCACAAAAAGTTGGACAGGACTGAAAAACAAAGAAACAAAATCTAAAAGTAGCAGCTGCCATAAATACAAAGCACTACAAAAACAGCCTCTTAGTTAATTTTGTCAAAGAAGCATTACAGGTATTTATTATCCCCATGATATTGATGAATAAACTGAGACTCACTGAAGTGAGACAACTTGCCCAAATTCGTAGTAATTGTCAGAGGTAGGAGTCAGAGACCTACTCCCTTTCCATTATCCCCACAGGTATTTTCATAGTATTAAATATCTAGCGCATCTCCTTCAATCATGTGGCATTTCTCTACCTCCTCTTTGCAGGTCACTGCTAGAAAGTGAGACAGAAAATGGAAAGTAAATGTGACAATGTGACAACAAAAGAGAGGGATTGTAGACAAGATTAAGGAGTTAGAGACTGAGACTGTCTGGGACCTACCTTCTGGTCATAAGAAACTTGAACTAAAGGTCTTAAGAGTAGAGACATAAAGGAGATAAGATGGTGCAGAGGACGAGGAGAGTTTCTCTATTTGGCTTCTCCATCTTTGCCCACACACTTGCATGATGAGTTATATGTTAGCCATTTTTCCAGACCCTGCCAGCAACAAGATACCTATGAAAAGCAAAACCAAATCAACTATACCCTTTGACCCACTACTAGAATGATTAGGGAAAAAAGGTAAAGAACCTAAATATTCTAAAATATTTATAGCAGCTCTCTTTGTGGTGGTAAAAAAAAAACTCATGAACAAACTGGAAATTGTGGGAATGCTCATCAATTGGGGAATAACTGAAGAAGCTGTGGTATATGAATGGAATGGAACACTATACTGTGCTGTAAGAAGTGATAAGCTTGATATTGTTAGGAAAACATGGATGGGGCAGCTAGGTGGTACAGTGAATAGAGCATGGGTCCCGGAGTCAAGAGGACCTGAGTTCAAATCCAGCCTCAGGCACTTGACTCACTAGCTACATGACATTGGGCAAGTCACTTAACACCAATTGCCTTGCTTTCCTCCCTCAAAACAAACAAACATGCATAGTCTTGCATGAAATAATGAGGAGCAAACTGAGCAGAACGAAGAGAATATTGTATATGGTAACAACAATCTTGTTTTAAGAACACCTTTGAGCAAATAAGTCATTTTAGTTATTATAAATGCCCATATTAATTACAAAGGACATATAAAAAAGACACTATCTGCATACAGCTAAATAACTTCAAAATATAAGTATGTATAGAATGATTTTACATAAATGTAGATATTTGTATCAATGGTAGCCATCTCTAGGGTGGGGAAGGGGAAGAAAAAAAGGGAAAAAAGTTTATGTGATAACTTTATTATATATTTAAAAAGAATAGCAAGTCAAACATAATAGATTTGCAGTTTCATGTCCAATCATCTTTTTTTAATTATACTATGTTACAGAAGTGCTTTTAAAAAATCCTATGAATTAAAGATTAAATGAATGTTTTAAAATCATAAACAAAATACCTGGCTCTCAGGACCTTTTGTTCAGGATTCATAACCCTTACTCCATGGTAGGAGAAAGGGAAGCTGAATCTAGGATGTATGTAGGTTCTGAGTCTTTACCTAATGACTAGTCCTAATAAATGCTATGAATCAAACAACTGTTAGAAAGTATTTTGTATTTTCAACATTCTTTTTTTCCTGACCACAGAAAGAGTAGATGTAGGGGACCGATGAAAGCAATAAGTGACTAATGAATTCCAGGATTGAGGGAGGTCCATGTATTACCAAGGTGGGGTAAGGGAACATTTGAATCTAGGTATGTTAGATATTTTACTATCCATTTTTATGGATATGTTTTATTTATGTTTTTTATTGTTCCTATGCAAAGATAAAAATACAATCTACAACTAATTATTCTTTCTCTTTCCCTGTGTGGAAAGGCCACATAATGGCAATGTGACATGACTATAGGGCTGGTCAAATATGACAGATTCCAAGGGGACATGAGGGTTTAAATGTTGATTCTGATTGAATAAATCCATACCAAGCACACCTGAAAGACTGATGAAATGGTCATCAAGAGAAAAACTAGGTGATTAAATGTTGTCTGTTCTCTGAGAATTGTTGGGAACTTAGTACTTCCCTTGTACTTTGACTCATTGGCATGGAGTACCAGAAACCTAGTTTTATCTAAACTTTTTTTTTCTTTTCCAATGCCTGATATAGTTTCCTTTATTTGGTAGGTGTGTAATAAATATCTGCTGCTGCTTTTTTGGGTTGTTATTGAACCAGCAAACCCCCCAGAAATGTTGAAATATTGAACTCAACAAATATTTTAAAGCAATTGTTATGTACAAGTAACTAAACTACACACTACACAAAAATACATGAAGAGAAGGAGAAAGAGAGAGAAATAGAAACAGAAACAGAGACAGAGACAGAGTGACAGAAAAAGAGAGACAGATGGAGAGGGGGGGAGGAAGGCAGGGAGAGAGAGAGAAACAGAGGGAGAGAGAGAGAGAGCTTCTTCTACTCTTATGAATCATAAATTCTGCTGAGCATAAGGAAATTAGTTTTAAAATTCCCTGGTCATTTTCTGCTTTCAGGTGTATAACTCAATCATCTTTTTAGTACACTCTTTTGAATGGGAAATGATTAAAAAATAATTATTGTTATGTATTTGCACAGTTAAATAAGTGTCGATTCTGTTAACCTTTAAAATACTTCACTAAGGCTAAGAAATATCAAAACATTTCAAACTAGCATAATTTTGCTGCTATGAAATAATGAGGAGCAAACTGAGCTCAGTTTGAAAAATGAAAACGTTGAAACTAATATACCTCTAAGATGCTAGGATTAAAAGATCCTAAATGCAAAGCTAGAAAAGACCTGAAAGGTCATCTACTCCAAGCCCCTTATTGTGTACATGAGAAAAGTGAAGCCCAAAACCAAGATCTCACATGCAGCACATGTCAAAGTCAGCATACAAACCCAGGTCCTCTCACTCCAGAGCCAATGTTCCTTCTACAATACCAAAGATTTAACTGACTTTATTTAAAATTTCTTTCCTGGAAAATAAAAATATAATTTTTATCATAAATAAGTTCTATAATTTCTGTAATTTTCCTCCAATAAAATGTAAGGTACTTTAAGGTTAATTGTTGTCTTTGTATTCCCCAAACCTAACACGGTGCATGGCAAAAGTTAAGTTCTTGATAAAAGCTGAATAATTACTATATATGCACATATGAATGTACCTATAATATATGTGTACACATGCATATATGCATTATATGTGTGCAGATATTATGTGTGCATGTACATGTCTGTGTATATGTGTGTGGGTATATATGTATGTACACATACACACACAAATATTTTTCTTTTATTGAAAGCACCAACATGCCTATTAATTATTTCCTCTGAGACAAGAATATAGTTATAGGGGGAGAGTAGTGCCACCGAATATAATTGAACCACAAATATAGCCAGACTTCCGGAAAGAGGAGGTTTGAGGAAAAGGTGGGTCCAAAGAAGAGCACAACAGTGCCTGAAACTCAGGGTGTGTCTACCTAGAGGAAAATGAAATATTTGGTAGTCTAAGTAAGCAGTATGTTGTACTCTACCATGTAAGCACCCTGACTCATATCTTGTTCAACTCGTGCCAGTTGTAGCTGTGCTGAGAAGTGATAGAAAAGAAAGTCAGTCTTCTAATTAATTAATGGTGATTAATTCTTTTTCATTCATTTTATTTTCAACTAACAAAAATGTATTTTCTCTCCCTCATATGGCCCCCTTGCACACTGGAAACAAAAAGAAAAAAAGAAAGGAAAAGAAAGCTTGCAAAATGAAGCAAAAATATCACCCCATTAACCATGTACAAACATAAATTTCATTTTACAACTAGAGTTCTTTACACTATCAGAAGATAGGAAGCTTGGCTCATCAGAACTCTGAAATCATGATTGGTCATTGCTTTGATCAAACTTCTTTACTCTTTTCAAATGTGTCTTTACAGCATTGTTGTTATTAAGTAATTTTACTTAAATTCTCTGATTTACTTACATTATTTGATTCTGCTCATTTCATTCTGTATCAATTCATACAAGTATTCCCAGGTTTTTCTTAAACTCTCCCTTTTGCCATGTTTCATGGAATAATAGTATTCCACAACGTTCATATATCATAGTAGTTATATCTCTGGGGGTAAGAATATGCACAGTTTTGTGATTTTGGAGGTATAGTTCCAAACTGCTTTTGAGATTGATTAGACCAATTTATAGTCCATCAATACTCCATTAACGTGCCTGTTGACTTATAGTCCTTCCAATATTTGTCGCTTCCTATTTTTTTATCAGCTTTGTTAATCTTATGGGTATGAATTAGGACCTCAGAGTTACTTTAATTTGCATGTCTCTAAATATTATTGATTAAGAGCATCTTTCTTATGTTCATTGATAGCTTGGATTTCTTCCTTTGAGAATTACCTGTTTATATTCTTTGATCACTGAACAGTTCTGAAATGCCTCTTACTCTTATTTTATTAATCAGTTCATTAAATATATAGGAAGCAAACCCTTTATCATAGAAACTAAATGCAAAGATTTTTTTCCTTAGTTCCTATTTCCTTTCTAATCCAAATAAACATCATTTATTTTATTTGTACACAACCTCTATGCAATCAAAACCATCCATTTTATCTTCTGTGATATCCTTTGTCTTTCATTTGATCATGAACTGTTCCCCTTTAATAGCTGGAAAAATAAATTCTTCCTTTTGGGGGCAGAGTTAAGAAGTAATAAAACTCCATGGCTCCCCCCATAACCACCTCAAATACCAATAAAATATGACTCTAAACAAATTTTAGAGCTATAGAACCCTGTAAAGCCAAGCACAAGCAGATTCCCAAAAGAATGCTACTGTGAACAGCTTTTAAGATTCAGATTACACAGTAATAGTGAACACTCTGTTTATTCCATTACAAATCAAGATTCAGTACAATATTCACAATATAATATTCTCAGTATTACATCTTATTACAAAAAGTCACAATATTTAGAACAAGGAACAGAAGAAGAATCACCTGGTTTCCCTAAGGGGGAAACCAGCTTAACTTGAAGATTCAATCAATCACTTAACAAAAGGAGAATCACCTGGTTTCCCTAAGGAGGAAACTCTTTTCACTTAAATATTCAATCAACAATTCACAATATAACAATCTTCTACTCATGGGGCAACCATTAACTTAATCTGTCACTCATCTAGCAGTCAGCCACTAAGCTAGATTCCCAATCACTAAATATCATTAGTCCCTAATACAATCATTAGAAAACCACACAAACTTTCCACCCCTTGATTCCCAGGAAACCTCAGTTTAGTCCAAGGAGAGGCCTTTCCTTCACCTTGACTCTGAGAGGTCTCTCTGATTCCCTTGATCCCCTTCCAT
>CM053594.1:258896774-258921940 GCA_028646575.1 Pseudocheirus occidentalis | reverse complement strand
ACAGCTCCCAGGTCCTTGTCTAGTCCTCACGGCAATCCCTGGCACACACTGAAGTTCACAGGGTTCAGCAGATCTCAAACCCTTCACCACTTCTCTTGCCTCGAACTCAAGGGTCAGCCAGGCCATAAATAAAGTCTTATCCTGTTCATGTTTCAGTCAGTTTCTCTCTCACTGTCTCTGTCTCTCTCTGTCTCTCTCTGTCTCTCTGTCTCTCTGTCTCTCTGTCTCTCTGTCTCTCTCTCTCTTTCTCTCTCTCTCTCTCTCTCTCTCTCTCTCTCTCTCTCTCTCTCTCTCTCTCTCTCTCTCTCTCTCTCTCTCTCTCTGTCAGCTGGCTTCAGTCTCCATGAATCTTCACTGAGGAGCCAATTCCAATTCTGTCTCTCTGTCTCCATTATTCTTCTTTATATACAGCACTGGCCTCCTGTCTCAGCCAATAGCCTTCTTCCAAGTTAAAAGGGGAGTTCATACCTTCTCAACAATGGACAGAGTTCTCACCTTCCATACTTAGCCCTAAGTTACTAAGTGCTAAGTATCTGATAAACTGATTACTATTACACTATTCAAAGCTTATCTCTTTCTACCTTTCCAGTGTTCTGGACAGCGTGTTGGTATAGCAGATAGAGGGCTGTTCCTGAAGGCAGAAAGGCTTGAGTTCAAATCCGGTGCCACATACCTGCTAACTCTGGGCAAGTCATTACCCTCTATCTGCCTCAGTCTCTTCATCTGTAAAATGGGGCAAATAATAGTACCTACTGCTAGAGTTGTTGTGAAGATTAAATGAGATAACATTTATAAAGTGCTTAGCACAAGTACCTAGCACATAGGAAGCACATAATATTTGTTTACTCTTTCCTTCTCATACTTTATGCTGGCCCCCATGTTCTGCAGTCCATCTACACTATTCTTGCTGTTCTTGGCATATAACAAAATGTCTCTCCCTACTCTGTGCCTTCTGACTGGCTCTTTCCTAGGGTTGAAATGCTTTCCTTCCTCACTTTTACCTACTGGTGCCTCTAATTTCCTTCTGCATTCAGTTTAAATGCTACCTTCTACAAAAGCACCTCCACTCCTGACAAATCCATACCCCCCGGGATTACCATCCACTTTCATTGTCATGGTGTAAATATTAGACCTATAGTCTTTTTTTTCTTTTAACATGTTATATTCTTCTTTATCCCCCCACCCACCCAGCCCCAGGAAGCCATGGGTCGCTCCAAGACAGGGAAAGTGTTTCTGCTTTTCTGTGTATCCCCAGCAATCAGCATAGTTCTTGGATCATAGGAGGTGCTTATGATCACTTATTATAGATGATGATGCTCTATAATGGTGAATTGCATACAGGAGATTTGTGATTTTCCGATTGGTGGAATTTGTCAATTGATTAAATATACTGACTTTCTGTTTATTCTTTTAGATACTAGCAAATGTTATCATTTTCATCTGTGGAAACCTGGCAGGAGCCTACCACAAACATCTTATGGAACTGGCTCTACAACAGACCTATCAGGATACTTGCAATTGCATTAAGTCCAGAATCAAGTTGGAATTTGAAAAGCGGCAGCAGGTAACAATAACCCTTATGTTTTATGCTTCTGTTAATATCTTCATTGGAAGTGTAAAGACGTGGTAATTCTAAATAAAAAATGAGGAGCCCAGTGAGTCTGAGCTATGGTCATTGGCATATACATCCTATACACAGCACTGATGGAATTACAAAGTAGAAGACTTGGTCACTTGTCACATCTGTTATAGTCCAACCACTAGAATGTATGAAGCAATTAGCACCTCCCAAGAATTGTGGGAAACAAATACAAGTAGAAAGACAGATGATCCCTGCCCTCAGGGAGTTTCTTTTCTAAAGAAGGAGTGTGAGGAACAGAAAATCCAGAGGAAAGCCTGGAGGTTCTGGGAACAATCATCCTATCAGAGGGAGATGAAGTAGGAGCAGAGGGTACTTTGAGTATGTGAATTCCAAGGCTAAGGTGAGGCTTCTGCCTGAATTTCTGGGACCTGGAAAAGGAAGTCTTGAGTATAGCATGGAAAGGAGCCATCAACTCTAGGCTAGCCCCGTGCTTAACACAAAACAATCAACAAGTATTCATTGAGTCCATACAACGTGTCCAGCTTTGCCTAGATCCAGTGGGTGGGATTCAAAGAAAGTATGACTGAGTCCTACATCCTGGTAATTTCCCTGGGTCTTGGTTTCCTCATCCATAAAATGAAGGATTTAGGCTGGTTGACTTCTATGTTTCTCCCTAATTCTAGGTCTGTGATCTTGTTGTTCTTTCCATCCAAATGCAATACCTGCCCATGCCTGCCCATCTCTTAGTTCATTAATTCCTAATGTTACGTTTCCTAAGAAGAACCACTATTCTCTTTTGACCTATAGGTTTTCCCAGCTCAGGGGTCCTGATAACTTATTGGCATGAAGTCCGTGGAGGTAAAAGTCACCTAGATAGTAGTGATAGGGAAGGAAATAATAAAGTGACTTGAATAACCTTGGGTCAATTATTTTAAAAGCTCTTTAAAGTTTTCTCAGTACCTTACTCCCATTATCCCATTTGATCTTTTCTTTTTCTTTTTGGAGGGGGAAATGCAGGACAATTGGTGTTAGGTGACTTGCCCAGAGTCACACAGCTAGTAAGTGTTAAGTGTCTGAGGTCTGATTTGAACCCAGGTCCTTCTGACTCTAGGGCCAGTGCTCTATTCACTGCACCACCTAGTCACCCCTATCCCATTTGATCTTGAAAGCAACTATGAGAGGAAGATGCTACAATTGTTATTGCCACTTTATAGATGAAAAAACTGAGGCTCAAAGAAATTATATTACTTTCCTGAGCATTGTCCAACTTACTTAGAAGGACCATACCTGTAACTGGAATGGAGATATGTCTTGACTACAAGTCAAGTACATTTTTCTCTTTTCCAATATGCTATCCTGCCCTAGGTAAGTGGTTCTATCTAAATGGTGACAGGAAAGACAATAGCAGAAAAATACTAGTAGTCTTATATTATGCAAATAGTCTCCTCTGACAGTATGCATAATTGAGTGTCGAGAAACTTACACAGGATGCATTCCTCTTTTACATCCTAATGGATTCTAGGGCATGGACCATATGTTTTGCTAGCTTTGTAATTCCCATAGCACCTACTGCAGTATGTATTCTGTACAGCTGAACATTTAGGGGAAAGTTTACATGAATGTGTAACTAAGATAATTACTGCTTTATAGAAAATGCTGGGAGATAGAGAGTTGGCAGGAAGGCATGGAACTTGCTGAAGTGAGTGGCTATAGACAGACTTTTGGCAGTGTTGGAGGTGAGCACTGCCCAGAATACTGAGACAAAAGAAAGACATTGATCGGCAGAGCAGAAGGGCAAACGCTTTCCAGCTTGGCAATGACCTAGGACTCTTGTATTCTCTCCCTACTCTTCTCTTCCTTCGACAAGAATGATCTGAGTGAAATATGAACAGCAAATAGTTTAGAATTATAGAATCAGAGATCCTGTAATCCAACTTGTACCTGAATAGGAATCCTTGCTGTAAATAATAATGATTTCAATAATGATAAAAATCACCTAAGTTATAACCCCATCCTATTTGTATTTTTATCATTACTTGCTAGCTGTTTCATTTATGCATGTGTAGGCTACTATTTTGGCAAAATTATAAGCTCCCCCACACCTTACCTCCATAATATCTAATATGTATTTCTGTGCATACAAGTACCACTCAGTAAATATTTGTTGGATGAATGGCAAAGTGCTTACTGAATGAGTAGAATTGACTGGGATCTGTGAACATTCTCATGTCCTAGGAAGGTAACTGAAAGCAGGTGGTTAGTCTAATGAAGAGGCTCTCCCAATAATGGTTATCCTTGGCTGTTTCCTGTGACTTGTTAGATTCAAGAGGAAATGGAATATTTGGGGGTCGGGGGGAGACAATAAAAGGATCTGATAGAACATCATGATGGATTAAGAGTAGAATTGAAGAAATAAGAATTGAAGATTATCCTAAATAAGCTTATTTTTCTATATAGCTAAAATCTTAGTGCCACCACTGACAATGGAGAAACTGGGAAATGGTCAAGATACCTAGTATATTTACAAATGAACTCTATACATGGTACATTAAACTTTAGGGCATGGTATGACGCCTGAGTGAGGAATCTGCTGCTCATTTGATTTTCACAAGATGCCTTTTATTGATCTCTGAGAACCCAGTCTATAACAGAAATTAGCCCCATGGTTCTATTTAAGGCAACAGCATTCTGTGAACATTCACATTAATGTTGGTGCCATTAGCTTTTATTTTCTTCAATCAAAGTTACTTTAAAATATATTGTGGCATTGGGAGTCATCAAGCTCAACCTTAGTATTGAAATTGTTGCTCTATTTGTTTGGGTTTTCCCACTATTGGACTGATTTCATGGTATTCATCTCTCTTTGGGAAACATGAATTCCATCTACTCATTCATACAGTACTACCATACAACCCCATAGTTTGGATATGAAAAAAAGACATTTCAGGTGACAGCATTCTGGTATAAGAACATTTGATAGCTGAAATGTAATATTATGATCTGATCAGGATATAAATAGGCTGCAGAATATTATAAGCAATAACATCTTTGTGACAATTAGTATTAAACAAATCACCCAGAACATATAAAACTATGGAAGATGGTAGGTAGGACAGTTATGTAACAGGAGTAAAAGATAATAGATGGACAGTATGAGACCTCTCAGAGCTATTAAAAGAACCAGAAGCAGGTTCTGATTGTTTTGGGTATAATCTCTATGAACATTTTACAGAGACCTGAACAAGAGTCACTCAGGACATGAATGGGCTATGATCAAATGCTTAAGAAATGCTCATTGATGATGATGAAAAGAATCTTAGGGATCATTTCCTGGGTCCACTGAATAATAATAATAGAATTTGTGTATTGCTGTGTTTTGAAAAGCATTATACAAATTTTATATCATGTGATCATGTGTCTCACATGATCACATTCCTCACAAGTCTGAGATATGTGCTATTATTATCCCCTCATTTCACAGATGAGGAAACAGGTTGAGGGAGGTGAGAAGGGACTTGCTAGGTTTATGCAGCTAATAAATATCTGAGTCAGTATTTGAACTCAAGTCGTCTTGACTCAGAGTCCTATGTTCGGTTCACCTATTTTTGCCCAACTAAAATATGAAAAGTCATTCATTTCAGCATAAAATTTCACCATTAATTAAAATGTCCATAATTAAAAAGCATATGTTTTTATGGTTCATCCTTATTTATTGAACTCCAGATAATGCTCAAGTCACTGACCAAACTTCAGACCGTATTCCAGTGAGCTTCAGGGACATAACAAAAGCTCATTCGAAGCTCAGGGTTCCTGATCAATTGAGGATCAAAAGAAAAGAGATTTGGTACCATATGTGACCCCAAATGTGATGTGTAACTTTGGACAGCCACTGATATCTATGGACCTCAGTACATTTAGCTATGAAATATATCAAGATGATTTCTAATGTCCCTTCTGGCTCTAAAATCTCATGATTTCTTCAGCCCTATAACCTGCCCCAGCATACCTGCAGGGTTAGAATTCCTAGTCAAAGAATTGTCCAGAATCAACAAATAACATCAAAGTTGGGATTTAAATGCAGGCCTTCTGATTCTTTCTCATAGCAGAGTTCAAGAAAGTGATGTAGGGCCTTTTGGAAGTACGATCCCTGACCGTGATATGTATGACTCAATAGTATAGATAAAACGCTGTGTTTCCTTCCCCCAGCCAGTGTTTTCCAAAGTTTTCTGGAGAATCTGTGAGATCCATCAGTTCCAGAAAGGAAGATGGGGTGGGAAAAGAAATATGAAACATGATAAAAGTAAAATAGACAGTGTGGGAACAGTAGTCACTTTTATAGAGAGCAAAGAAGCATCAATTAATCATTTGTGTTTATTTCAGTAAGGAAGAAAAGACTGAGTTATTAAAATATTCTTGAGAAAAATATATCTTCAAGGTGCTTTATAAAACTTGGTGAGATGAGACCTTGCTTTAAAGAATTAAATTGGGTCACTGCTAATTTTGAGCTTTGGCTTTGTTTAATTTTCTTCAGTGATCCTTTCTGAGTTAGAGCCATCGTTTTGTGTCCTGACTGTACCATGAAAGGCCCCTTGTCAGACCTGAAGAGGCCTGCAGGTTTTTGTGACTGGAATCTGTCAGAGCATTTCACTGATGAGACACTGATGCAGAGCAGCACAAGACCCCTCTTTCTTCACTGGTTAAGCCTGTTATACGTAGAAGGCAGTCAATAAGTCCTTGTTAAAGTGAAATGAATGGAATATTGCTTCTATACAAGAATGAAAAGCTTAGGTTGTAGGTTTTTTTTTCATTCTTTCAAAAGAAACTAGAAGTTCTATTTGTAAACTGTCCTTTACTGGGGTGGAACTCATAGAATTTCAGATCTTATCAGTTGTTTTCAAACTGTCAGTAGCAGAAGGTTACAAACTTCGTTTATATAGTGTTTTAAAATTTGCAAAGTGCTTCATATGACACACTTTTTTATTTGTAAATTTGAAAAAGCACAGATACAAAGATATCACATCAAGCTCTAGGTCTGCTGCCTCATGTAGGCAATAGACAAGGTGTAGTCTTTCATTTTGGCTGCATGCAAATGTTTTTATTATTCATTTTCTCTGTTATTGTTGCTCTGTGTGTGTGTGTGTATGTGTGTGTGTGTGTGTGTGTGTGTGTGTGTGTGTGGAAGGGAGGGAGTGTGAGAGATTCAGCAGTTAAGTAGATGTGTTGACTTCTTACCCTGGTCCATAAATGGTGCTTAATAAACACTTACTGAAAGTTCAGAATCTGGAATTGAAGGAATTCTACTAAAAGTTGGTTATCATTGCTATAAGAATTCCTGGACAATACTATTTTTTTGGCAAACAAAATATAAACACACATGAAGTTGACCAAATTAGTTGTCTGGAGTTTCATGCTTTTTAAATAAAATAAGCAAAAGTACACATGTGCTCCCTAGGAATTGGAGCCCATTTGTAAAGTAAAAATATAACACTATACTTTAGCCAAATTTTAATTTCTTTATTGGAAATATCCTAAATTTCTAGCAAATGGGGAAACAAATGAAAGAGCTATAACTCTTTGATTAGCAAAACAAGATGTAAATCCCCCACTTGGCCATAGTAGAAAGGATTTTTCTTCTTGAAAAAGGAGGTTCAGAGAGAATTCCAAAAAGTACTTGTTTCCAAATTTTAACTAAGACTTAAAACCATTTGTTATCAAAAATTCTGGCAAACCAATTCTAATTTAGAGTAGATTTTTTTTTCAAAGAAAGACAACATTAGTACATTACTTCAATACCTTTGCATATTGGTATTTTGATAGGCTAAAGATTCTGCTTTCATAACTACTGGTGCATAAGTCTTTTACCTTTTAACATCATCAAGCATTGAATCTCTACTATGTGGACTTAATACCTACACTGCAGAGGGAAGCATTAGACATATGGAGAGTTATATAATATGACCTCTGCCTTCAATGAGTCTGTACTCTGGTTTAAAAGAAAGGATGAACAACTTAAAAGATACTAAGTATAACAGGATTTGAGATGAAACTCTATAATTAAAGGGCAGTGTTTGGAGCCTGGCTACATGGGTTTCTGGAAGATACGGTTTTAAGGAAATAGTCTCACTCTCTTTTCTCCCTCGAAAAGATTTGGGAACTCTCCTGAGAGTGGTGTTTGGAGACAAGGTGAGGATTTTAGAACTGGAAATCTTGGCAAAAGAAGTGAGTATAATGAGGAAGAGAGGGATTCTGAAAGAGAGATTTTGAGTATAAAGAACATGCGGTGGTGAGCAATCCAAAACACTGCCAAGGAGGCTGAAACTGTCCTCCAATCAGGTCAGTGAAATAAATGTGCGTGAGATTGTCTGATCTTTGGTGAAATGTCTCTTGGCCAAGAATTCAGGAAGCTAGTGAAGAAAGGCACTCTCTCCTTTCCTCCTCCTTTTCCATTCACTAGAACAAATGTTTAATTGCAGAGTTTTCTGTTCTTTAAAGTTATTTACTTTTTAAATTAGTGTCTAAGTGAATCCATTTGACATAAGGTATGAATCATAACTGTTTTTTGTATTTCCTTATTTGTGATGGAGGAGGGGCAGAATTCTTGTAGTAGAGAAAAACAGGGTTGGTTACTGACATCCAGAGATATAGAAAGTACGAATGTTCAAGCCTTGGTTCAAAAGTGCCAGACTGACTGGATGCTCAGTTAAATCCAGAGAGAATCTTATGGTACTTCTGTATTAATAATCCTGATATACTTTCCCAGAGGCAGAACTAAAATGGATTTCACTTTTTTTTCCTTTGTCCTAGGCTATAATGAGTCAAACCACCATTTTGTTTTTGGGGATAAGAGTGTGTTGTTTGTTGGGTCATGTTTCTTCTTTTTTTTTCTTCTCTTCCCCCAATGCATGTACAGAAAACTTTCTTAAGAGAGATAAAATTGAGGTCAGTGAGCACAGCTAAGGAACCACCTGGTAGAAGGGAGAAAAGGTGGGCCAGATTCAGCTAGTAATACCCATATTCCAAAGGCGTCAGCTGGTGGAGAGAATAATCTCTTGCTTTCTATCTCCAAAGAGGAAATGAGGCAGTCATGGGTGCTATACAGTAACAATACAAAGCAGAACATTTTCTATACCAAATGAAGACTGTAGAATAGTTACTGTGTGCTCTAAGAGTTGAGGAGGGACCAATCTCTGTGGTTTAGGATTTTTAATTATTCTTTTGCAAAATTTGGTCAGATTTTTTTTAAGCTCTGTGTTTCCTTTGTGTCAAATGAAATTGTAGAAAGGGAGTCCAGGACTGGGCTGTTTTCTGCTCTTTATTAATGACATTTTCTTCATAGTTCCTCATTCTTTTTTTAATTTTATTTTTAATTTCTGGAATAAAACAAGCATTTCTATGACATAACACAATAAAAAGATGATTGCACATAAAACTGAAAATCTGCTATGTACAATTGATATTCCTTTCAAATATACAACAAAATTATCATGTAAATTTATTTTTTCTTCCCTCCCCTTGAACCAAATAGTGCAATGAAATAGGTCTATGTACATATTTCTACTTATTAGTTCTTTCTCTGGATGCAGAAAGCATAGTTGTTCATTTTAAAGAAAATCATATTAAGAAATCTCTGTCATCTGTGTGATAAATTAGAAAGGTATGAATTTTTACTGTATGACCATATACATCTGTCATTTAGCATTTTATAAAACAATATATACTATTAAATGATCTTATTTTTTGCCTTAGGGTTTTGAGAAACTCTTAGCTAAGTACTTTAAGACTGATCATATCATATAGAGTTAAATTATTACCTAGAATAATTTTATATTTGGTGTAGAGTACAGTTGTAGAAATATAATTGAGTGACCAAAGTAGCACATTTTTTTCTGCTTATATCTTAGTAAGTTAATAGTAAAAAAGCCTTTTAAGAAATGCTTACTATATGCTAGGCACTGTGATAACTGCTGAGGATACAAGAAAAGGTCAAACAAACAAACAAATAGTCCTGGCTCTCAAAGAGCTCACAGTCTAATGGGGAAGACAGCATGTAAGCTATGTATAAACGAGACATACACGGGATATATTAGAGATGGGAAAGATGCTAAGATTAGGGACTGAGAGATGTACTTGCACAAGGTGAGACTTTAACTAAAGCTTGAAGGAAGCCAGGCAAGCCAGAAGGCAAGAATGAAGAAGGTATAGGAAACAGGTGGTGAAAAAAACAATACACTGTTTTGTACAATGGAATAGTTTCACTGGATTATAGATTATATGGGAGGATGTATGGTATAAGAGATTGGAAAAATAGGATGGGACCAGATTATAAAGGGCTTTACAACTTAAATAGAGTTTATTTGTGATGCTAGATGTGATCCTAGAAATAACAGGCATTCACTGGATTTTATTGAATGAGGAAAGAAAAGGGGGGAGGGATCAACATAATCAGATCTGCCCTTAAGGAAGTTCACTTTGGCAGTTAAATAAAGAATGGATGGGAGTGGAGAGAGACTTGAGACAAGGGGAGCAACCAGTGGGCTGTTTCAATACTGTGGCAATGAAATGCAGAAAACCTGAACCAGGGTGGTAAAAATGATAGAAGATGAATCAACAGGACATGGCAACAAATTAGATGAGGATGGTGAGAGAGAATGAGGAATCATGGTATCTAGGCCATGTGCCTTGGTGAATGGGATGATGGTGATACTGACATTAATAGGAAATTATAAAATGGGGAGGGTTTGGGGGGAAAAAACAAGTTCAGTTTTGCACATGTTGAATTTAACATGCCTACGGGACTTTCCATTTGAGATGTCTGATAGACTGTTAGAGATGTGATATGAAGTCAAGAAAGAGGTTATAGCTGGATAAATAGATCCTAGAAGCAGAGGGATGATGATTGAATCCATGGCAATTAATAGGATCACCCACTCTTTCTAGTGAATACACACACACACACACACACACACACACACACACACACATATATATGAAAACATAAAATATGTTCAGACACACAGATTCTTTAACACATGTGATTAATGGCTGGAATTATATATAAATAACTAATAACTAGGATTAAAAACATTATCAGCCTGAAAATGGTATAGGACATGGAAGGACAGGAAGCAAAATCATAATATTATGTAATGATAGAATCAGAAGCATTGGATAGTAGGGTTGAAAAGAAATTTAGAGATCTCATGCATCTACCTCAATTTACAGAAAACTGAAGCTTCAAGAGGCGATATGATTAGCCCAATTTCATGACTCCCAATCCAGTGTTCTTTCTAATATACCATGTTGCCTTTCCAATGTACCCAGATTATTGCATAATATGATCATATGTTATTTTCTCAGCATGTCTACCTAGAACATTGTGAGAGTAAGAATTGCAAAAAAAGGTGGGAGAGAAAGAAAATTTCCAGTAAAGTGCAAATGATGAAAAAGTCCAAGGGAAAATGGAACTTAGAGGTCAGAAAAGGAAGAATCTGAGGTTAAAAAGGGAAATACTTTCTCCAATACTGCAAAGAGAGTTGGGGGAGGGGGTGATAGGGAGAAAGATTGAGAAGGTTTTTTGTGGAGGGAGGGCAATTGGGGTTAAGTGACTGGCCCAAAGTCACACAGTTAGTAAGTGTGTCAAATGTCTGAGACCGAATTTGAACTCAGGTCCTCCTGACTCTGGAGCCGGTGCTCTATTCACTGCACCACTTAGCTGCCCCAATTGAGAGTTTAAATGAGAAATGAGGACTAGAAAGTTTATGGTGATTTACAGAAATCTCTAAGTTCATGCAAACATACATATACACCAAAATTAAATCTGAAATTAGAATATAATCGTAAATAGTAATCCTAAAGGTTTCAAGCAGAGAAGCTTTTTCTGGAGATACAATAGAATTACGTATCTTCACACCTGTTCATGTAAGTTTTCTCAGCTACAAACCAAGAAAAATGATCAGAGAAGGAAAGGAAGGAGATGAGAGTGTAGTGGGAATGCATTTGTGTGTTCCCAGTAGAGAAGCATTGCTGATAGCTACTAGAGAGAGGGGAGAGAAGGATGAAGGAAAGGAGATGCAGAAATGCTGGTTGGGAAGGAGTTAGAGAGTCACTCATTCCTGCCCCCCAGTGCTTCCTGTTTTGTCACATCATTTACAGATATCTTCCTTTTAGGTTGATTCTTTGACCATTCCTCAGCATATGCTAAAGGTTATAGGTCACATCCTACTTTACACTGAACACTCTATGACAGGTCTGATGACTAGTAAGTTGTCTGCCTTTTTGAAGGGACAAGTCAGTTTCTAAATCGAGGGTTGACAACCCTTTTGACAATGGAAAACTGTCTCCTTGATCTATTCTCATGATCTATTGTAGCCTACTTTCCTGAAATCTGTTATTCTGGTTGGAGTTGAGGACAAGCTCTATATCCTCCCTGAGCCTCCACAAACACCTCCTTCAAATAGATTATACTATGTCTGTTGCTAGCTACAATACAATACTGTGAATGATAGTAAACAGGCAAGTTCCCCAAATAAAAGATATACAGACTAAATATTATGCCAGTTTTTCCAGAATATTAAGAGAATCAGAGGAAGGCCTCCCATGGACTGGAGAGATTTTCTTTGGATGAATTATAGAAAGAAATGGATGAGAATTGAATGGAATAATTGGGCATAGATCAGTTGCAAACTGTATTGGTCTGGGAAATATCTAACTCCAAAAGATCTCAAAATCACCATATTTGGAATTTCATGGGTTCCCTTCTGGGATCCACTCTGATCAGGGTCAAGATTTTAAAAGCAAGCTATATATTTCAAATATATCCTGTTAATTATATTGAAAATACTAGGATCAAAGCAGTGGATCCATCATGTGACCATTCTAGTACGTGCCTAAAAAGTCACCAGGTGCTGCAAAATATTAGTGATCTGAGTCTTGTGTACATTACAGTTTCCTCTTTCACTGCTGGGTTCCCAGGATGTTGTGGTTATATTAACATTATTGTCATGAGCTGTCAGTGTTCTTACAGCAGGAAGTAGAGAAACAGGCACTCCTGTTATTGTGAGCAACATTATTTTTATGTCAAAGATGAGGTACAAGCATGAAATCACTGGCCTGCTAACTTAATCCAGGTATGCAGCAGAACATGCATTTTAACTAGCCTTATATTAAAATACTTGGCTGAAAGATCCAATTGTGATGACAAAATGCAAGGGTGATGAAGCTTTAAAGCTATGTTAGATTTTGACATTGATGAGTACAGTAGTTAACATAATTACTATTTCAGTTCTTTGCTGGTGATTTTGTATTAACACACTGAGGGAAAAAATGTTTGGAGGAATTCTTAAGGGTGGGAGTTTGGAAGAGTGGGGAAGGATGCATTGAGATGAATGTCAACACCAGCTACCATCCTTAAAGAGAAGGCAGAATAATGATGGGCTTAAAAACAGGGCTCTGAATATGTAGCAAATTTAAATGAGTGGGATTTCTGAAAAGTTATGAGTGGGATTTTAAATGTCTCATTGAAAAACACAGCAAAAACCTTTCATTACAGGAGTGAGACACTTTACAAACTGACTTTAAATGAATCCAGAGAGAGTGGAGTCTGACTCTGAGTGAGGATTGACAGCTCACAGCTCACAGCTCTCTCTCTCTCTCTCTCTCTCTCTCTCTCTCTCTCTCTCTCTCTCTCTCTCTCTCTCTCTCTGTCTCTCTCTGTCTCTCTGTCTCTCCTCTCTGATGAATAATAGAAACCTTTGAAAAAAGTCTTTTTAAAATCATACTTTTATATCCTGCTTTTAACATTCGTACAGACATAAATTTTATTTTCCATATAAGATACCATGCTAGCAATTATTTTTATGTTTTTTCCCATGATAAAACAATTATTTTTGGTTTTAAGCTTCAGATCAGGTGGGCAATAAGAGCTATAAAGTCAAAGCCCCTTAGCTCTCTAGAGAAAAATATAGCACTGGAAGACAATGAATCAAAAACAAGTTTTCCTATGGTTTACAGGATGCCTTCCACCCTAACCCCTCCCTTTTATGATGCTTTCTTTGCTGAAAGTCTTTTGTGGTTCCTTCATATGTTAAATAGGCATATTGATACTTAAGTTACATAGTTCATAGGAGTTTACTAAGGAAAGAACTTTGGAAATAGTAAAATGCTATGTAAATGTAAGCTACTGTTATTAATAGTCATCCATTCATTTTTATTAACTTCCTTATTGCTTCTTTGTTTTGGATATGCTTCCTAGCTTTGAGAATGGCCTGATAGGTAGTAGGAAGAGCCCTGGACCAGTGATCAGCATTTCTGCAGTCTAGGCCCAGTTGCTCTATCACTAACAAGTTTTGTGACCTCGGTTAAGGAAATTAAAACTTCTGGGACTCATTATCATCTTTAAAGTGATAGGGCTGACCTCTGGGTTCCTATTATATTTTTGTTTAGATATGGTTAATCTCCACCTCAATTAATGCAATCAAGAAGACACAGATGCCACAATTAATATAGTCACACAATCAGTTAATCAAGTTTTATGTTTAGGATGTAATGGGTTAAACAAAATTCATCTGTTCTTTATCCCTTAATTAGCTGCAAACCTCTCTATAAATAAGAAATATGCCATGTGGTTGGCTAACCAACAAAGATAACCATGCCCACTTAGGGGTTTACATAACTAAGGGAATGTCCACTAGTGGAGAATCCCAAGTTCAGAAGTTCACCAGTTTTCTGCTTGAAGAGATATAACCTGATATCTGTATCATAGGAAAACAAGTAGAAGTGTTAGGGGCGGGGGTACTAAGTCCAAAGGGACTCCTTCTCCCCCTCCATTGACATGGAGGCACTAGACCAGTAGCAGACAGTGCATCCAGCCAGGATCAGAGAGATATATCCAGGGTACCCAGCACTGACTTAGGGAGTGTAATTGAAAGGAGAAAGGATACATCTGTTCTCCTGCCTCCTGTCTGGGACATGGAAGCCTCAGAGTTGGAGCAAAGCTGTAAAAGGCATGAGATTTTTCCTAGGTTAATAGTCTTTGCTCTTTCTAAAAGGGTAGTAGTAGTCCAGTCAAGGATTAGAAGCTAAATCTGAAGCTAGAAGTGATAGAGACAACAGCTACCCATGAAGGAGCCAGCTCAAAGTAACAGCAAAGTGACCTGTCCAGCACAAAAGTCATGCCCAACAAGGAACTGCACGAGAGCTCTACAAAGAGAGAAAGAGCTTTCAGTAGTGGTGAATCACTCTTTAACACATAGATATACCTGATGTGTCTCACAATAATTCTACTGTTGTCCTCTCTTTTTTACTTGTTTTTTCCATGATGCTGTGTGTTTTTGTGGGACAGTGACCCTTAAAGTTTGAAGTGGTTTTTTTGTTTGTTTTGTTTTGTTTCTTACAGAGAAGGAGGGGATAAAATGGTTTGTACCAACTTTTCTTACTATATCACCTTGTAAATTCCTTTGCTAAAGACTAATGGTCTACCGGTACAGAGTTAATGGGAAGCATTCCAGTAGAGGTCATGAGCTACAGAATTAGAAATATAGCCCCATAATGTCTCTATAAGAGCAAACAGCTTCTCCTCTGGGAACCCAGTCTTTCAATATAAATATGAGTTAGAAGCACAGCTCCAGAGGGGAGTTTTACATATTTTAAATTATTGATTACACAAAGGAATGAATCTTTTCTTAGCCTTTTTCAGAATAGATAGTACAGAAAGCTTGCTATTACTTCAGAAAAGAATAAGTGAGGATGATTCTGTCCCTTTCCTCATCAAGGGCTCCTTCAGAACTTTCCCATTGGTTCTATGAAAAAAACCAGGAAGTCAGCCTGAAACTGACATTCCTTCCTCTATGCTTCTCAGTAACTTTATTTTGGTCTTGTTGAAGCAAAGTGAACAAAGGCTAGGACTAGTTCTATTCCTAATAGCAAATTCTATCCTGCCTCAATGGCAAATATTCTGCATTACCAGGAGAAAATGCATCTTAATTTTTTTTAAAGAAATCAAAATCACTAGCAGCATAGTGCCCATTTGGTTATAGTACTACAGGTAACATAATCGAAACCAGGTCAGCTAAGGTGCTGCAGTGCATAGAGTTCTGGGAATGGAGTCAGGAAGACATCTTCCTGAGTTCAAATCTGGCCTCAGACACTTACTAGCTGCATGACCCTGGTCAAGTCACCTAACACTGTTTGCTTTAGTTCCTTCATATGTAAAATGAACTGGAGAAAGAAATAGCAAACCACTTCAATCTTTTTGCTAAGAAAACCCCAAATGGGCTCATGAAGAGTCAGATGAGACATAAAACATTAGAACATCAACAATAAAAGAGAAACCCAAAGACAGTGATTGCTTAGGACTAATATCTCTTGATGAACACCACAGCAAATGAAAAGAGAAGAATATGTGGAGCTACACACTTCTGTTTTTAATTCTTTCATATGATAAGAAAAAAATCCCTTCTATAAAGGCTATTAGTAACTGTAACCCTGATTAGTAACCCATTGTGTTGTCTTTCCTGAAGTGCTTGGGTCTAACTGTAACCTTTGAGAAAGTTAGAAGTGAGATGTAGACACCTGTAAGCAATACCTGAGAGTAGTTTTCTTTTCAATAATGCCCTTTAGTTCCATAGATGGGTCTGATATATGTGTCCAGAAAACCTAAAGAAGATTAAGGAAAGTAGTGTAGAAGAGTCACACTGATATTTATTAAAACTCCTCACAGGATCATTGATTTTGAGTTGGATGAAAACTTAGAGGCCACAGGGTTCATTCAACCTATCTCATTGTACAAATAAAGAGACTGACGCTCAAGGAACTTAATTGATTTGACTGTGGTCAGAGAGCTGGAAAGTATTTGAGCTTGTCTTTCTAATTCCAAGTCCAATATTCTATCAATTTGTGTCATCTAGCTGCCTCTGTATCAGATAATACTCAGGTAAATGCTGTTCCTAGTCTCTAGAGCAGTGGTTCTCAACCTTCCTAATGCCATGACTCTTTAATATGGCTCCTCATGTTGGGGTGACCCCCATCCATAAAATTATTTTTGTTGCTACTTCATAATTAGAATTTTGCTACTGCTATGAATCTATCTGATATGCAAGATGTATTTTCATTGTTATAAATTGAACATAACCCACAGGTTGAAAACCACTGCTCTAGGGGAATGTGGGATGGGGGTAAGGGACAGGAGGGCCACTGGTGGAAAATGTATGGAGGGCAACAAATGATGTGAAAGTGAACACATTATGGCATATTCCCTAGCACTGAAAACCATCTATCCTTTATACCATGTTTCTATAGTAAGAATATAGAAACTAACAATGCTTTTTATCATTCTTTAGTGTCATTAACTTGCAACTAAGAATTCATACCTCTCAAAAATACTTATTTCAATGATTCGCACACACACACTGTCTTGATTTTTTTCATTGTAGCCATCAGTTTTCACAATCTGAGGTACTGTGTGTGGTTTTTTTTTTCCATTCTGAAATCAGCCCAGCCCTGAGCACATTACTTTGTGTGAATAATGACTGAAAATCAGCAAAAACAAGCCAGATTGTGACAGAGAAATGAGAGACAGACAAGAGAGATAGAGAGAAGAGAGGCAAAGATAGAAAAACAGAGAGTCAGAGAAACAGAGAGAGAAACAGACACAGAGATACAGAAAAACAGAGATACAGAGAGATGGGGGCAGGTGAAGAGGACAGGACAGAGTATTCCACAAAAATTCAATTTCATACGAAATCATGTTTACTAAAATTTTGCCTTCCTAAAAGAAAAATGCTTTGCAATTCCATATTCATCAACACACCCATCAGATACATGAGTGTATTGATACTCAAGACATGCAATCACTGCTTTAGACATGATCTCTCTTTCAGATAATGGAAACAAATGAAATACAGAATATGGCAACTGTATTTAGCTAGTCAATGTAAGATTTTTTTCCTATCTATATTCCTAAAGCAAGAATTAAAAAAAAACACCTTTAATGTTCTAGCCAATAATCTATAACTGAGAAAACATTATTTTTTTCAAAAATAACAGAAAAATCAATTTCTCTCCCTAAGGCTTAGTAAGAAGGCAGGAGCAAAGAGAGCTCTCCAAAGACAAGTTAAAATATGGAAGTTCTCACAAATTTATTACCCCATCTGTAAACCCAATTCCAATCAGTAACACATCTCTTCACAAGCAGGACTGCAGAAGAATGAGAGTCTCATGATAATTTGCAAGCTAGTGGCAAGGAGTAAAATAACATGTATTATATGAGAGAAAGGTCACTTCCTGAATTATTTGATATAGTGCAATGAGATGTTTCTATTATCATCTTACAAATAATATTTTTACCCATCCATGAAAGTCTTAAGTAAAAGTCAAGTATAATTATGTTTAATACATTTAAATTTCAAAATTCTATACCCTCTGAAATCCATCCCACAGACCAGCATTGAGGGCACATTATGTTTTTATAGTATCTTTTACCTGAGGAAAATGAAGTGCTTCATAAATATATCATTTAATGTCAGGAAATGTCTCTAAAACCACCATTATATATAAATATGATAACAACTACACTTTCATATAAAACCCGGAGTAAGTGAAGACAGGGTTGATAGGCATTTGTATACTGGTATAGTCACTCTCTGGATCTTTTGCAATCATCTCTTTGCACCTCCTGAGAAATACAGCATCTCCAGAGATTTGCAGAACCTTCTTAGTGAGTTCAAACTGGTTATTTGTGTCATTCAGAGGAAATGGGGAAAAAGCTCATGGCACAGAAACATGCTTCCCTAATTAATAATTACAAAAATGCACTCTTGTATTAATTTCCCAGGCATTTAATCTGACCCTTACTTCCTAGATTTTCAGGAGATAAGATATAATGACTTTACTTTAGAACTTTCTAGGAATTTGGGATTTGATAGTTTGGAAGAGCAATGATTCCATCAGGATACATGAAAGTTATAATGGTACACATAGATAATTCCTATCCATGTTTTCTTCATAAATCTTCAATACTTCATAATATAATCATTTTGAATTAAAATATACTTCTTTTAACCTTTGAAGAAGCCAAAGAACAATAGACAAAGTCATGTAACACTTAAGATCAGTGGTTTTGAATCAATTTACAAGCAGCTGCTAGGATTCTGATGATGTCTAACCCGTTCTACACACTGTTATCCCATCTTCCAGGGATATGTGAAAATCTTTACATGGTAATGTCATTCTGTGACATGCCATTGATAGCTTTTTGTATTTAGTTCTGGTCTTTAAAAATAGCTAGAGGGTATTTACTTACTCTCCTTAGCACTGTCCTGAATACATTTCTTTTCTGTGCCTTTTGTCTTTACAAAACTTGGAAGACTGTACTATACTAATGTCATTTATTGTTGTTGTTGTTGTTGTTTTTCTTGCCATTTATTATCATTAGTGTTATAATTATCATTACTATTAATTTTTAAATTGGCATGGAGTTGCCTACCCAAGACTGCTGTTGATAGATTTCCAAAAAGCCTACTTCTACAACTTTCATTATTGTGTTATAATTCAGGGGCTAAGAGGGAACTCATTATCCTATCTTCCTTCCCAGATCAGTCCTCTTGGGGACACTTTGTTTTCAACCCACTAGCCATGGCCTGGGAAATCCTGTCCTGTTCCCCAAATACCTACTAAGAAATCATTCTCTCATCTAGTGTCCCCAAACCATCTTTTTTATACTTGATTTTTGCAACCCTCTCATGTAATTCATGTCATCTTGAAGAGCAGAGTTATGCTAATTTATTTCTGATATTTCCATATAGAGTTACCTTTCCCCACCTATATGTTAAAGATGTAATATCAGAGGAGAATTAGATAGGAATTAGATGTCTACCCTGCTACTTTCCATGTCCTTGGGAGCCAGAAGGACTGAATTCAACTCTTACCTCTAATACAAACTGCTTTGGTGACCTTGGACTCAGCCTCTCCGTTGCTTCAGGAAACTGGGGGACTATGAGTTGCAAAACAGCTGCTCATCTACATTTGTAGAGGCATTTCCTTACAAACAAATTCACAAATCCAGTTTTTTTATTTTGTTTTGTTTTGTTTTTTTGTTTTGAAAGATAGAACAAGAAAAAACAAAGCATAAGATGTAGAAGTCTTTTGTAAAATGAGGTGCCTCGTGAACTAGCTGCTTCCTAAGTAGATTTAACAGCACAAAAATTCTATCTTATGGTTATTTGTGCTTATTTTTTTAAAAAGTCACTCATAGTTCTGCCATATTCCACTCAAGTTCAAACTATGTATACAATTTTAGGGTAGTCTCTATTGAGGTTTCTTCTATTTGTTGCCCTTCCATTTTTATTCATGACCATTTTCATGATGATTTTGCTTAATTGGGATTCTCTTCAGCTTTCATTAAACTGGTTTTATTCCCAACCATTTCTCTATTTTATGAGATAGTCTTCTGTAATTTTTTTCCATGTGATCTTATAAAAGTTTATTGTCTAAAGCAGCTTTGCTCTTGGCTGCCTATGTCTAAAGTTTCCCCACCAATGATTTTTTATGTTCTTCTGTACTTTAATTTATGCCAATAGATTTATACTGGTTAAATTTCTAAATAAAAACAGTATAGCTAGTGTCTATGGCCTTTCTTCGATTGATACTCCACTTTTCATCATCAGTAACTTATTTAAAGAAGTAAGAGTAGAATTCCTTCACTTGCATACCATTAAAAAAATTTTTTTTGGCTTTTGTATTCTTTCATCTAGCTTTGTACTAACAAAACACTTCTGATTTTTGTTCTGACAAGTCAGGGGCTATGTTCATATGCATATAACAGATATTAGAGGCTATCATATCAGTAATAAGTAATTTCCAGATTGTTAAAATGTAAATAATTTAATTTTTGTGATGTTTTGTTATTCAGTGGTCTCCTTGTCTATTACAGTCTAATGTTTCTGTTTTTTGTTTGTTTGTTTGTTTTGCTTTTTGAAGGGAAAAAGGCAGGGCAATTGGAGTTAAGTGACTTGCCCAAGGTCACACAGCTAGTACATGTTAAATGTCTGAGGCCAGATTTGAACTCAGGTTCTCCTGAGTCTAGGGCCAGTGCTCTATTCACTGTACCACCTAGCTGCCCCTTTTTGCTAAAAAAGTATTCATGATACATAGGCATATGTTTGTGATGTCTGTGTAGTCCACAATTTGGCCTATTGTGTGACTTAATCCTGTTCTGTATGTTTTAATATATCTTGCCATCTTCTCCTATTCCCACCTCTGTATTGTGTCACTGAATGTTAAAGTATACACTGATTTGAGAGGTCTAATCAGGTTCTTGTAATGCCAATCATGGCAGCACACCTGAGGACTGCTGTTGTGAATAATTTTCAAGATCTAATTGCACAGTGTAATGAACTCTATGTATTCAGAACTAAACTAAACATTGTTTCAATAAAGTAAAGCATAACATTCATAGCAACATCCTTAAGCAAAACATATAATCTAATGCATACATACATATATACACACATACATGCATAATATATATACATACGTATATGTATATGTGTGTGTATAATCACTCCATGTCATATAGGACATAGCATATATCGTTGCATTCAGTAGCATTCCCTAAAGTACTTGTTAAACAGTCAGGTGGTCCCAGGCCAGGGGACAAAACATTATGCAACATCTATCATTGCATTCGCAAAATCAAGGGGTCTCAAGCTAGGGTCTTCCCTAGGACAACATATACTTAAAGGGCAGCAGAAAATACCACTACATCCACCCCTAGGTCACAGTAAGAACATCACACAACATAGCATATATCATTACATCACCAAAATCAGGGAGGTCCCAGGCTAGTGTCTTCACTAGTGCAATGCATCCCTAATGGGTAACAGAAAATACTACACAATCTACCACTATGTTAGTATAAGAACAATTTCCTTAATACCAAGTATCTAAGTCCTTTTTCACCTTGACTTGAGGTTGACTTCCAAGGCCCATGACTCTTCCTCTATGGGCTGATCGGTCGTGACTCTTGCCTGAATTCACATGTAGGCATCTCTCTCCTCCTGTTCCAGGTATCAGTTCATGGGGACTGCTCCACTACAAGTTCTTCTTACTTGACAGCAGGCTCCAGGGGTTCCTGCCCACAGCTTCTGCTTCTTGGAAAACAAAGATTAACAGGCCAACAACACACACTACCAACACCATCGTCTCAATTCACCTCCAAAGTCCAGAGGTTCTGTATTAACAGCTCAATGCACTTTAACAGCTCTTAAAAGGGGCTTAAGCTAAGCCTCCTTCCCATGGACAGGTTTCTGCCCTACTGCTCTATTTGCTTTTACAGCTCAGAAACTCCTTCAACAAGTTTCTGTCATCAAAGGTCTTCTCTTTATCCTTACTTTTTACTTCCTCCCAGCTCAGAGATCTTCTCTCCCCAGCTTCTTTAGGTTTCCTTTAAGCTCAATGCTCACAGCTCATTCTTCTTCTCTTGTCTCTTCTCTTCATTTTCTTTTTCTCAATGCTGGCAGTTCTCTTGATTCTGGTTTTCTCAACATCTTCTCTGTCATACCACCAGCTCTCTTTATATACAATCCTAGCAAGCATCTGATTGACTAAAACTCTCAAACCAGTCTCTGATTGGCTAAAACTCAAAACCCATGTCTGATTGACAAGAACTCACATACCATTTTCTGATTGGTTAGATCTCAATACATATGTCTAATTGGCTAAAACTTAATGCCCATATCTGATTGGCTAATACTAAATGTACATACAAGTCTCTATTTGGCTAGAATTCAATCCAGCAAAAAATCCCACTTTGCTTGCCATTACAGTTCTCTGTATATTTTTTCTATATTTTCGTCCTTTGCTAGAAATATTGGTGCATAAGCTGTAATTATCTCTATAATTTTTTAAGTTCTTATCATGAGAATTATTTTATAAGATGACCCTGTGCTCCAAGAAATGTCTATTTTCAGCTTCTTCAACTGCTTTCTTTGACTTTCTAAGGGGAAATTTGAGTCCTCCTCTCATTTATAGCTTCCTCTTTTCTGGCTTCATGCATAGTGAAGGTGTTAAAATAAATATGATCCAGTTTTTGTAGATGTGTATCTACTTCTTAATCACTGGACAAGGATCTTATAGAGTTCCAATGAATAGATTACTCTTTATAAATGGTCTAAAACTTTTTAAAAATTTTTATTTGCATGTATCTATATAATGAGTTTGGTCCAGAAATGAAGAGGATGAAAATTGGCTATATTGCTTTCTAGGAAAGAACAAAACTCCTTTAATGATGCCACATATCTCTCAGAACAAAAACCCATCTTTTTCCAAAATATATTTTATTTTTACCACAATTACATGTTTAAACATTTTTTTACATTTGGTATTTTTTTGTTTTGTTTTCTTTTAGGTTTTGTGTTCCAAATTCTTTCCCTCCTTCCCTTCCCTCCCTCTTCCATGCAATGGTAATCGGTCAGATATAGGCTGTACATATGCAATCTTGTAAAAAGATTTCCACATTAGATATTTTGTACAAGAAGACTTGAATAAAAGAAAAGGATGAAAGAAAGAAAGGGAAAAAGAGCATGCTTCAGTCTGTATTCAAAGAAACATTAGTTCTTTCTTTAGAGGTTAATAGTATATTTCATCATTAGTCCTTTGTGCTTGTCTTGGATCATTGTGTTGCTGAGAAGAGTTAAGTCATTCAAAATTCATCATACAATATTGCTGTGTACAACATTCTCTTGGTTATGCTCACTTCACTTTGCATCATTTCATGTAAGTCTTTCCAGGTTTTTCTGAAATCATCCTGCTTGTCATTTTCTATAGCACAATACTATTCCATCACAGTCATATACTAAATCTTATTTAGACATTCCCCAGTTGATGGGCATCCCTTCAATTTCAAATTCTTAGCTATCACAAAAATAACTGCTATAAATATTTTTGTACAAATATGTCCTTTTCCCTTTGTTTGATGTCTTTGGGATATAGACCTAGAAGATGTATTGCTAGATAAAAGGCTATGCACAGTCTTATAGTCCTCTGGATAAAGGTCCAAATTGCTCTACAGAATGGTTGTAACAGTTCACAACTCTGCTAAAAATCCATTAGTGTCCCAATTTTTCCACATCCCCCCAAAAACTATTATTTTCCCTTTCCTGTCATATTAGCCACTCTAGCAGACTGGAGGTCTACCTCACATCTGTTTACTTTGCATTTCTCTAATCAATAGTGATTTAGAACATTTTTATCTGACTACAGATAGCTTTAATTTCTTTGTCTGAAAACTGCCTGTTCATAACCTTTAACCATATATCAGTGGGGTAATGACTTGGATTTTTAAAAATTTGACACAGTTCTCTCTATATTTGAGAAACGAAACATTTATCAGAGATACTTGTAATATTTTCCCCAGTTTTTCCTTTCCTTTTAATTTTGGTTGTATTAGTTTTGTTTCTGCAAAACTTCTTAATTTTACATAATCAAAATGATCTATTTTACATTTTGTACTGTTTTTGATATTTTCTTTGATCTTAAATTTTTCTTTTATCCATTGAACTGACAAATAAACTATTCTGTGTTCTCCTAATTTGCTTATAGAATCACCATTTATGTGTAAATCATGTACCTTTTTTGACCTCAATGGTAAAATGGTATATGGTGTGAAATATTAGTCTATACCTAGTTTATGCTATATTTTTTCCAGTTTTCTCAACAGGTTTTGTCAAATAACAAGTTTTTGTTCAATGAAACAGAGATATATGTCCATGACTATAGTAACATCCTATTTGATAAGCCCAAAGACCCCAGTTTCTGGGTTAAGAATTCACTATTTGACAAAAAATGCTGGGAAAATTGCAATGTAGTATGGCAGAAACTGGGCATAGACCATCATCTAATATCATACACCAAAGTCAAGTCTGGTGTATCAGATCATGGGTGCATGATCTACATATAAAGGCTGATACTGTAAATAATCTGGGGAAGCAAGGAATAGTTTACCTGTCAGATTTATGGAGTAGGGAAGACTTTATGACCAAAGAAGAGTTGGAGAGCATTATAAAATGCAAAATGGATAATCTTGATTATATTAAAATGAAAAGTTTCTGTACAAACAAAGCCAGTGTAACCAAGATTAAGAGGGAAGTTGGAAATTGGGAAAGAATATTTACAACCAGTATCTTTGACAAAGGCCTCATTTCTAAAATATACAGGGAATTAAGTAAAATTTATAAGAATACAAGTCATTCCCGAATGGATAAATGGGCAAAGGATATGAACAGGTAATTTTCAGAGGTAGAAATTAAAGATATCTTTAAGCATATGGAAAATGCTCTAAAGCACTGTTGATTCAAGAAATGCAAATCAAAACAACTTTGAGGTACCACATCTGACCAGTCATATTGGCTAAGATGACAAAACAGGAAAATGACAAGTGCGGGAGAGGATGTGGAAAAATTGGAACTCTAATGCATTGTTGGTGGAGCTGTGAACTGATACAACCATTCTGGAGGCCCATCTGGAACTATGCCCAAAGGGCTATAAATAATCACATACCTTTTGACCCAGTAATACCACTTTTGGGGCTGTA
>CM053594.1:258880056-258896274 GCA_028646575.1 Pseudocheirus occidentalis | reverse complement strand
AACTGGACTCTTCTCAGCAACACACAGTTAAAAGACAGCTCTACAAGTCTCAGAATGGAAGGAGATATCTACATTCAGAGAAAGATCTAGAAAGACCAGAGTTTAAATGGAGACTGAAGCAACACATGCTATTGTTCTTTTCCATGTTTGGTTTTGTTTCTTTCCTTTTTTCCCCCCATTGTTCGCTCCATTGGTCACAATGCTTCTATACAACCAGACTATTGTACAATGTGAAAGTGTTTGCGGATCCCATACATGATTGTACACTGCCATGGGGTGTGGGGAGAGGGAAGAAGGGGAGAAAGGAGGGGAGAAAATCTGAAACTCAAGTGATTCTGAAACTGAATCTTGTAAACTAAAGGTAAATAAACAAGTCAAAAAATAAAAAAAAAGAAACAAGAGATATACAATAATACCAATACAGTACTTTTATTTAAAAGATGAGTTTTCTTTGTCTTGGATATAGATGCCTGCATCTTTGAGCTTATTATATGCTGGATTACAATGGCCATTTACTATAATGAAATGTATACCTAATCTATTCCACTGACCTACTATTCTATTTCTTAGCCAGTAACAGATTGTTTTTAAAATTGCCACTTTCTAATACAGTTCGAGATCTGGTACAGATAGACCACTTTCCTTCACATTTTTTTTCATTGATTTCCTTGATATGTTTGACCTTTTGTTCTCCAAGAGTAATTTTGCTATTATTTTTTAGTTCTATAAAATAACTTTTGATAGCTTAATTGGTATGATACTGAGTAAATAGATTAATTTAGATAGAATTGTCATTTTATTATATTGGTTTGACCTATGCATGAGCAATTAATATTTTTTTCCAATTGTTTAGATCTGACTTTGAGTGAAAAGTGTTTTGTAGTTGTGTTCATATAATGTTTGCCTTGAGGGACAGGGTAGACCTCCAAGTATTCTATATGGTCTATGGTTATTTCAAATGGAATTTCTCTTTCTATCTCTTGCTGCTGGAATTAGTTGGTAATATATCAAAATGCTAATGATTTATGTGGGCTTATTTTGTATCCTTCAACTTTGCTAAAGTTGTAAATAATTTCATATAGTTTTAGTTGATTTCCTAGGATGCTCTAAGTATAATATTATATCACCTGCAAGGAGTGATAATTGCTTCTCCTCTGCCTATCTTAATTCCTTTGATTTCTTTTTCTTCTCTTATTGAAAGAGCTTTCATTTCTAGTACAATATTAAATAATAGAAATGATAATAGGCATCCTTGTTCTGATTGTATTGGGAAGGCTTTTAAGTTGTCCTCATTACAGATGTTTGCTGGTACCTTTAGATAAATATTACTTATCAGTTTTAAGGTAAGCTACCTTATTCTCTGCTTCCTACCATTTTTAATAGGAATAGTTGTTTTATTTTGTCAAAGACTTTCTCTGCATCTTTTGAGATAATCATATTATTTCTGTTGGTTTCGTTATTGATATGGTAAATTATGCTGATTGCTTTCCTAATAGTGAATCAGGTTTGCATTCCTGGTATAAATCCCACCTGGTCATAGTGTGTGATCTTTGTGATATATTGCTATAGTCTCTTTGCTGATATTTTATTTAAATTTTTGTATCAGTATTCATTGTTGAAATTGGTCTATATTTTTCTTTCTCTGTTTTGGCTCTTCTGGGTTTAGGTATCAGCACCATATTGTGTCATAAAAGAAATTTGGTAGGATTCCTATGCCTATTTTTTCCAAATAGTTTATATAGTATTTGGATTAATTGCTCTTTAAATGTTCTGTAGAAATCACTTGTGAATCAATCTGGTCCTGAAGAATTTTTTGTTAGGAAGTTCATTGAGGGCTTGTTCAATTTATTTTTCTGAGATTGGATTATTTAAGTTTTATTTCTTCTGTTAATCTGGATAATTTGCAGTTTTGGAGATATTTATCTATTTTATTTAGACTGTCAAATTTATTGGCTTGTAATTGGGCAAAATACTGCCTAATAATTGTTTTAATTTCTTCTATATTGGCGATGAGTTCATCCTTCATTTTTGATACTGGACATTTGGTTTTCTTTCTTTTTTAATCAAATTAATGAATAGTTTATTTTATTAGGTTTTTTTCATAAAACTAGATTCTAGTTTTATTTATTAGCTCAATGGTTTTTCTTACTTTCAATTTTATTAATTACTCCTTTGATTTTCAGGATTTCCAATTTGGTGTTTATTTGGGGATTTTAAATTTGTCCTTTTTCTAGTATTTTTTTAGTTGCACACTCAATTCATTGATTTGTTCTTTATTTTATTGATGTAAACAATTAAAAATATAAATTTTCCCATAAGTAGCAGATTTACTGCCACCCATAAATTTTGGTTTGTTGTGTCATTGTTGTCATTTTTAAAAAATAAAATTATCTATTGTTTCTACGTTTTGTTCCTTATTCTTTAGAATTAGATTGCTTAATTTCGAATTAATTTTAATCTATCTTTTCATTGACAATTATTGAAGATAATTTTTATTGCATTATGATCTAAGAAGGATATAGTTCTTTTCTGCTTTTATAGTCATGATCATAGTCATAATTTCTGCTCTTCTGCATTTAGTCATGAGGTTTTTATGTGCTAACACATGTTCAATTTTTGTATAGGTGCTGAAAAAAACATAGTCCTTTCTGTTCCCATTACTTTTCTCCAAAGAGCTCTCTTATCTAACTTTTCAAGAATTTTATTCAACTACTTAACTTCTTTCTTCTTTATTTTTTGGTTAGATTTGTCTAGTTCTGAGAGGGGAAAGTTGAGGTCCCTCACTAGTATGATTTTATTGTCTGTTTCGTTCTGCAGCTCATTCAACTTCTTCCAGAATTTAGATGCTATACCATTTGTTGCATATATGTTTAGTATTGCTATTACTGCATTATCTATGGTACCTTTCAACAAAATATAAAAGACCAATCTTTTAAATCCCAGTACCCTATTAGTGTTGTTGTCATAACTATTTTATTTTAATACTACAATATCTGAAAATTTAAAATGAGTGTCACTCAAAGGGCACTTGAGATGTTCAGTTATGTGTTCAAATAGATAAAGATGGAATTACTTCAATTGCCTGCCATCTCTTGGCATTTGTGTTATTCCATCTGGTTTTGAACTAATTTTGTCTGCATAGGGTATAATATGTAAAAAAAAAAGCTTCAATGAAGAACTGGCATGTTAAAGGTCATCAAGGAAATGTATGATTGAAAAAGATGGGCTAGTCATGTGACAAGGTAAAAACCAAAGTACAGCATTTGTGATTCAGTGGCATCCATGTGATATCAAGAAAGAGCAATGAAGGACATCATCACATTGGGTGGGCCCCAGTGGTGGACATATAGGAATTCAATCAATCAACAGGTATCCATCTAGTATGCCATTTAAAGTAAATATTTTAAGTGATTTAAATGATTTCTTCATGATTTTCTTGCATCACTTTGATTTTTCTTCCTAATTTTCCCTCTGCTTCTCTTACTTGATTTTCAAAATCCTTTCTGAGCTCTTCCATGGCCTGAGACCAATTCATATTTTTCTTGGTGGCTTTGGATGTGGGAACTTTGACTTTGTTGTCTTCTTCTGAATGTGTGTGTTTAAATCTTCCTTGTCACCATAGTAATTTTCAAGAGCCAGAGGTGTTTGTTTTTCTGTTGTTTGCTTATTTTCCCAGCCTATTACTTGACTTTTAACTCTTTGTTAAAATAGGGCTCTGCTTCCATGGTAGAGGGTACACCGTCTCAAGCTTCAGAAGTTTTCTGCAGCTTTTTTCCGAGATACTTCTAGACCTGTAAATTTTCAGTTCTTCCAAGGTGCTGTGATCTAAAGAGAGGTGATTACTACTCTTCTGATCTGTGCTCTGGTCTGTGAGTGAGCACAAGCACTCCTTTCTGCCCTGAAACTGTAAGGAGAATATCCCCTCTACTGCTGTTGCCAGCTCTGCTATGCTAGTGCTCTTCTTTACCCTGGGATTGCATCCTGGGACTGTGACCTGGATCCAAATATGGGTAAAGCAATAGAGTCTTGCCTCAGTGCTAGAAAAAATACCCCTGTAATCTCCTTCTGATCAGTTTATTAGGCCTCCTTGCCATCTGTGGGCTGAGAGCTCTAGAAACGTACACTGTCACTGCAACTGCTAATTTCATCCCTCAAAGGCCTGCTTCTGTTTTGCTGGAGTCAGAGCTATGCTGGTGCAGCCATGCTAGACTGTGCTTCACCCTCACCCACGTGTGACAAACCATTCTGGCTGACCTTCTAAGTTGCCTTTGGCATCTGTGGGCTGAGACGTCTTGAAACTGCTAGTGCTGCTAGTGACTCAGTCATCCTGAGACCTGTTCCAGGTTTGTTGGGCCTGGGTTTACTCTGGTGTGGTCTGTGCTAGACTATGCTCCTTTCTCACCCTGGTACAATAAATCTTTCCTGACAACTTTTCAAGCTGTTTTGGACAGGAAATTTGTTTCCTTCCATCTTTTGGGGGTTCATCTGCTCTAGAATTTGTTTAGAGTCATTTCAAAGATTTTGGAAGAGGTTTGGGGGAGAACTCAATTGAGGTCCTACCTTGGCTCCACCTCCTGTTTGCATTTCCATATGAGGTCATTAAAAAGCTGAGCTTTGCAGAGACCTTAGGCAGCAAAAGTGCTGAAGGTCACTTATCCTGTACTGTGATTATAGGTAGATAAGGAGAAGGGAAGAAAAAATTACAGATGTACCATCCATCTTACAGACTGGATCCCATCAGTCTACAAATGACTTACCTATCAGGAGCAAAGAGGGAAGGACTAAATGTTTCGTGGAATGAACCAATTGTTTCGTGGAATGAACCAATTATCTGCTTTTTAAAGACAAATTACAAATAGAAAGGAGAAAATTGTCAATTCTGAGGGAAAGAATATAGGCTTGAGTTCAAATCTTGCCTTTGATGCTTACTATCCCATATGACCATGAGTAAAACACTTCCCTTCCCTGGATTTCATTTTCTTCACCTAGAAAATTAAAGAATTGGACTAGGTGGTTTCTGAGGTCCTTTCCAACTCTTTATCTATGATCCTATGACTTAAGGATACATGTGAATCAGTTAAGAAGTGACAGGAACTATTTATATACAATAATTGATTGTAGGATAAAGTACTGTACTTGGAATCAGGAAGAGCTAAGTTTGAATCCTTCCTCAGCTTTTTAGTAGTTGTGTGACCTTAAAAGTAACTTAACCTTTCTTATCTTCATTTTCCTTATTTATAAAATAAGATACCTATAGAATAAAATAGCTATAAAACCAAAATACCTACCTCAAAGTAGGTATTGATCCTCCCTTCTGTTAAACTCAAATAAAATGGCATAAAGAACTTTGCAAAGGTTAAGGCACTTAATACATATTAACTTTTATTATTACTCTGGCAACAATATTCTTATGAGGGACGTGCATATTTTTATTCCAGTTTTACAAATGAGGAAATGGGGACTCAAAGAAATTAAAAAACTTGTCCAAAGTATAATAAATAGTAAATGAAGAAAATGGAACCTAGACTGAGCTCCTATTCTCCAACCACCATCTTTCTCCTCCCACTACACTGTCCCTGCAAAATCCCATATGTGGATGTTGCTTAAAGCTCTTGCTTTGCTATAGATCATGCAATAGCTACTTTTTCAACCAGATCCAAACATTAATAGTCAGTAATAGCAATCAGTAGTCCAAAAAAATCAGTAATCTTTGATTACCGGAATAATTACCAAAATAATTTTTTTTTAATTCTTTGTAGCAGATAAGATGTAAATGTCAGGACATAAACATTCAGTGATAGAGATATAAATAGATGTAATTAGGGAGAGATAGACAGATATATCCAGACAAGATAAGAATATATAAACTTACTACTGATATTTTAGAAAATGTTTGACAAAAAAAATCCTTGTGGATTAGAGAAAATTAACTTACTGTGGGATCTAAGTTTATACAAATTTATTCAAGAAACAAACTTTCAGTCACAAACCCCAATAATGTAAACATGGAAAGAGATGAATTAAAAGTAATTTTGTATGATGTGAGCAAACATTGATGAACAACATGATATTGCATTAAATTGATGAAGCAAATGGTTTCTGCTGCTGCAGGCACTACATAGGTGGCCTATCTTTGTTAGTCTGAGAAAGGAAAATATCTCAGAGAAGGGCTTTTCATTAAAGATTATGAGCTTAGGCAAGCAATGATGGCTTAGAAGATAAGCTACTGTAACTTATTGGAAATAAAACAAGTTCAATAAATAAGAGTAAGCTGTTATAAATAACTTCTCTAGCTCAGCAGATGCTATCATTGTGAAGTCCTCAGGGTCACATAGCTGGTTTTTCACATAGAGGAATATAGCTGCAATAAAATATGGCCTTGGACTTAACATTATTATCCTTGCCTTCCCTTCATCATTGGTCATAAATTAGAAAAAAAATTATATTTGATCTCTCTTATATCCAAATATCATTTTGTTGAGGAATAGTAAATTGTTACATGGAATTACATGTTCTGTTTCCATTTGGATACATAGGACTTTATAAAGGACAGAGAGTACATTATTATGCCCTTTTGAATACAATACTATTTTATGGGCAAATGATCAATTTATAGAGCACCTAATTGAAATTAAAATGCACTCAACTGAGTGTAGTAAATTGTACAAATTCTAAGAGGCTGTAGGTAACATAAGTGTCATTTACTAAGCACCATACTGTTAGTAATGCAACAAAACACATTTCTGTAGAGCCAAGAATGAAATTATTGAACCATTTTCTGTTGCTCTCTCACACATTCTCTCTCTATGTGTGAGAACAGTTTAAGCTAACAGATGCATAACCATGATAAAGTGCTTCTGGTTTTCCATGTGGGCAAATAATATCCCCTCAAAGTTTACGCCACTGATGAAAAGTATTTTAATTTATTGTTATTGTATTGATTCAAATATATTTATCCTTGAATCTCTTCTAGGATCTGTAATAAACAGGACCCTTGTCAGAAGCGCTGGTTTTTCATTACCTGTCAGGTTCTTCCATTTCTACCTTAACCATTCTGAGCCTCAGGGACTCTCATGTACAAAGGACATAGTGATTCCTACATTGTCTGTTTAACAGATCAGATGTGAGAATTGAATGAAATTATGCACATAAAGTACTTTGTGAACCTTTAAGTGATGTATAAATGGAAACTATGATTATACAGTTCTTTGTACATTCTAAGTGCTTCATAAGTTTTTTAAATTAATTAATATACATCACTGAATCAATGTACAGTACTGGAGGTAACTTTCTTTCAAGATTCTAGGCCATATAGGTTGCATTTTGCTAAAAGTAGAAGATAAGATTATGAAACTTACCCAAACCGTGCTAGGCAAATTATCATGATATTAAGTCAGGGTCTGGGTATCCCAGGATTTAGGAAGCACCAACTTTTCTGCCTTTCCCATTATGAACTAACACTGAGTGGCCATTTCCCATGTAAATGTCTTTCAATCATACCTTGCAAAGATTTCTACAAATACATGAAGAGTGAAATGGGTGGAACCAGGGTAACAACAATTTGCACAGTGATCACAAAAACATAAAAGAAAACAATATTGCTCTCTTTCTGTTAGCTGTCCTAGGTAATCATTTAAAGTGGTGAGGTACTCTCTTGATCTAGAGAATGCCACAAAATCATACAAGTCAAGTATTTCAAATCTTTGGGTCCACTTCAAGAATACATGTGAACCAGCCCAAGCTATCAAGGGCATGCATACCCGAAAAGTTATCAAGTATTTGAAAGATGTCACATTGAAGAAAAAATGTATGCCATTCTGTCAATATAATGGTGGAGCTGGCAGGTGTGCCCAGGCTAAGCAATAGGGTTGGACACAGAGTCAGTGAACCAAAAAGAATTCTGAATTTTTGCTGCATATCCTTAAAATGCAGAGAGTAATGCAGAAGTTAAGGGTTTGGATGTAGATTCTCTTGTCATTGAGCTTATCCAGGTTAACAAGACTTTCAAAATGCAACAGCATACTTAAAGGGCTCGTGGTCAAACCAACCCATACATGAGTTCTCCTTATCATGTTGAGATGATGCTTACTGAAAGGGAACAATTTTTCCTAAACCAGAAGAGGAGATGCTCAAAAGAAAAAGATATCACAGAAGAAACTGAAGAAACAAAAACTAATGTCACAGGAGTAAATATGACATTAGAGTGCAAATAAAAGTGAAATGAAAACATTTGTTACAGTAAATGTTTTTAAAATAAAAAATAAAAAAAACAATATTGAAAGACTTTATAATTCTTATCAACCCACTGACTAATATTGAAGCATGCCTATCACCACTTGGCAGAGCACTAGATGCACTTTCAGACTTGGCCTACGTGTGAATATATTTTGTTTGACTGTATTTGTTAAAGGTAGAGAAGGGTGTTAGAGGGATCAGGTAAGGAAAGTTTTCATTTGGAAAGAGGTTAAATTACTGAAAGTGTGAAAAGTGATAGAGAAAGGGGAAAGCAAAAGAAAAAAAGCACCAATAAAATATTTATACAGAAGAAAAAAATTCAGAAAGGGATACACAGAAACTGGGTGATTTTTATGCTACCTGGTTAAATTAAAATACTCCTTTAAAACCATATTATGATAATAGTAAGGAAGCATTTATATGATGTTTTGAGATTTACAGAGAGTTTTACATGTTATCTCACTTGACCCTACAATAATTCTGGGAAGCAGGTGTGATTATTATTATTCCCATTTGACAGATAAGGAAACTGAGGCTAAGAAAAGCTAACTGACTTGCTCAGGATCATTAGAAGTAAGTTTTTGATATAACAGAAATTCATAGTTTCATATGCAATTCTCTTCGTTGGTCTTTGTATTGTGGAATTCTTGAATTAATGAGTGTTAATATCATAATAAAAATAAAATTAAAAGGAAAGTAGCTCCACTTTGTCAGAAGAGATTACAGCAATAATTGTTGTTATTTTTTTGGAGGGGGAAGGGAGGACATTTGGGGTTAAGTGACTTACTGAAGGTCACATGGCTAGTAAGTGTTAAGTGTCTAAGGCCGAATTTGAATTCAGGTCGTCCTGACTCCAGGGCCCATGCTCTATCACTGAGCCACCCCACTGCCCCCAATAACTGAATTTTAAATAGTACTTTAAGGTGTATATTCTTTCTATACATAATTTCATTTTATTCTTATCCAGTAAGTACTAGAGTTATTTGTACATTTTGCAGATGAGAACACCACAGTTTACAAAGGAAACTGTTCACAAAGTGACCAAGTACTGGAGGTTCTTTGGACTCAAAGTTCAGTGCTTTTTCTACCTCACTATTAGAAGAGTTCAGAATTTTGTTTAAAAATATAGCTCAGCAATATTTTCTTACTCTTTAATTTTGGTTTCAGTGTTTAGCATTCCTGTGATTCTTGAGTGGAAACCTGTGGGCTTGCTTTCTTGAATGGAGCCTTCAGAACACCTGTTTTCTTGACATTTGCTCCTTTTTTATGTGCCTAACCAGTGTTCTTTGGCTCATTTTCCAAAATTCCTGTCTTCTGACTCAGAGTACTAAGGTAGATAAAGCAGATCCTGTGAGGGATTTAGGGATTTCTTCTCTGCTGCCACAGCTAGAGCTTCTAGTAGCAGTGTTTCCTCTACTGATAGGTGCTGATGACAAGCACCCCATTACTATTTAGCCATTTATCATCACTTAGGTCTTACAAAGGGAAATTTTCTTCAACATTTAGCAAGAACAAACACTTTGCCCCAAACCATTAGGGAACACTATACTTTGGTCTCTGGGGAGAATGAGCTCAAATTTAGTTCAATTTCTATGCACCTTTGGTCCCATCAAGTTCATGTTTTAAAGGCACCATTAATGCCAGATAAGCCCCTATTTCTGGGCCAGTAGGTGGCACAGTGGATAGAACACTGAGCCTTGAGTCAGGAAGACCTGAGTTCAAATCTGACCTCAAGTATTTAATAGCTATGTCACCCTGGGCAAATCACTTAGCTTTGTTTACCTTAGTTTCCTCATCTTTAAAAATTGCTATAGAAGGCAATAGCAAACAACTCCAGTATCTTTGCCAAGAAAGCCCCAAATGAGGTCACAAAAAGGTGGGCATAACTGAAATGGCTGAACAAGAACAAGAAGTCCCTATTTCAACTACTCCTGTATTGAGTTTAAAGATAAAGAGATGGATACAAAAAACTAGATGCCCAAATTATAGGTTTTGTATTTTCTGACCTTTTGGAATACTTGGGCTGAGAGGTTCCAAACTCTTCTCTTAGAATGGAAAAGAAGAAATCTTGAGGCAGACAAAGAATCCAAGCCTAGCTCTACAGGCAGTCAAAAATATTTCTGCTCCCCATGGAGTTAGCCAACTGGAACCACCATAGTGGTCTACAACTGCAATAGTCTAGGAGTGCCCCATGGGCTCTCCATGGTACTTCCATCATATGCTATGGGGATTGTCCCAGAAAATCTCCCTAGCCTTCTCCTCCTCCTAAGGAGGATGATGTCAGCCAAGCATATAAAAGCACTCTACTTGTAGCAGGCACTCTTTGTGTAAAAAAAAAGCAGAGGGAAAATTGTGCATTTGAATGACCTGCTTCAGTATGACATTGTTACCATTATGCAAAATAAGTTATTATTTTAAGGCTAATGTATTCTTTTCCTCAATCATTTTTTTCCTGTTCTCAGTAAAATTATCTTCATTCTCTTGATCTGTGTTCTTGACTTGATAGCATTTCAAACATTATTACTTAAACCTCCTTGTCAGCTTCAAGCCATTCACTAACCCTCTTGCTATCATAGAAGTAGATTTGAAAGAGATCTTATAAAGCATCTAAACCAAAACTGCACAGCTTGGCAGTAAACAGGAGACAAAATCAAAATAGGCTACACTTCTTTGGGCTGCACTATGTTTTTAGCTGCTCACTTTCCAGGTAAAGGTATAATTAATGATTAAACTATTTTGCAAATAAATCATATTTAAAAAGGAAATTTCAATTAAGATCAATTAATTGCACTTATTACTTAAGATTTTTATTTATCATGAAATCACTTCTCTCAGACTAGAAATAGACAATGATCGGCTATTGGGTCAATAACAAACAGGAGAGAATGTGGTGGCAACCCACCAGCCAGGTGACATAATGGGTAAAACAGTGACTAGCAGAAGGCAGGTTGAGCAGGAAAAAGCACTTGTTACATCTTTACTTTCTTTTATATCCTCTACATTTTTCATAGGCCACCTGAAATCCTTTGGTGGGGCCCACTCAGCCCACAGACAGTATGTTATGCAAACCTGATCTACACCAAACTCTTCCTTTTAAAAATAAAGGAGCTCATGCTCACAGGGGTTAAATAATGTGTTCAATGTCACACAGGTCAATGTCATCATCATCTCATTTATAGAGCCTTTGAGCTTTGCAAAACACTTCACAATTATTATCCCAGTTTATCCTCACCACAACCCTGGTGTTATATTAGGTGCTATAATTATTCTCATTTTCCAGATAACAAAATTGAAAGAGACAGAAGCTAACTGATTTGCTCAGGGTCACACAGTTATTAAGGGTCTGAGGCCGCATTGGAACTCAGATCTCCATGTTCACTGTTCCATTGTTATCACAGTGCCACCTTAGCTGTTTTGGTAATGAACAATAAAGCAGAAATCTGAACCATAGTCCTTCAACTTCAGCTTTTTTCAATATTTAATGACAACAAGTTTCCCTCTATAGTATGCCCAACATACATCTTATCTATAGTTGTAGCGAAGTTGTAAAGAGCCCTTTCAGATACACTCTTGCTTTCTTATATCTGAAGCTTGCCCACTAGACCCTGAGCTTATTTGGTCCTAAAAGACAGCAGTAATTTTTTTTTCTATTTCTTCAGTGAGACTTGAACCCAGTTTGATGAATAGCATATTACTCTGGAAGGTAAGGGATGACATGTCTAATTTGCATCATCAGACTATTCTTCTATAATAGGAAATGACTGGCATGTTATAGATCTTAGGATCTTTCATTTTTCATAAGTTTGGATAACAATAACACCTTGAATCTTTGGTTCTCCTCCATTAATGTTGCCTCTATAGTTTCTTATAGACATTCACACTTGTTCCTATGCCAGTTATTTGAGGGTACTGTTGAGATTAGTATTTCTAGAAAAATGATGTACATACAGTTTGTAGAAAATAACTAAACTCTCTGTCCAATCCTAGCAACTTGTACTACCCTGTCACTTTTGATTGCTGTACTTAAGTAGATTGATGATCTCCTCCATGCCAGTATTTTTTCTTAAATACAAATAGCAACCCATTCACACCTTCTTGTCCTTGGCAATATGCTTCTATAAATCTTCCGCAGAAGGTATTGCCAACCCAATAAAAGCCTTCCTTATGGATTCCAGAGGAATGGATACTCAGGTTGTTCATCTGATATCCTTTGTCCTTACTAAGTGACTTTGTATAATGGCTGGATCTATGTATATGTACATGTAAATATATACAAACATACATATACATATATACATGTATATATATGCATGAACCCTTCTTTCATGAAAAGTGCTTCTCACCATGACCTACTGGGTCGCCCACAATTTTTATTCCTTGTAATACATGATATTCTATAATTAATTGCTTTTAATTACAATATGGCCTCACCATGGGAATGTTGAAGTTATAAAGATACTGGGTATATGTGCATGCACATAAGTACATGTGTGTCAGGAAACAGATTCAGATTAATGTAAATGCTATACAATTCCCCAAATTCATCCCATTTTCTCCCTTTTTTCAAATTCCTTTGGAAAGTACATATGAATATACTTTCTGGCTATAAAGATTCAACATCAGTTAGTTTTTTAGACCTGTCAGATGGTCTGAAATTCACCAGTAGAGAAATACTTGGACCTCATCCCAAACATAGTAGAATATCTGTTTGAGTCTAAGGTAAACCATTCACTATCACATGAATTCACACATATAACGTATATCAAATTGAGTGCTTTCTCAATAAAGATGGGTTGGGAAAGAGGAAGGGAGGGAATGTGAGATTCAAAGTTTTAAAACTGAATGTTAAAAATTGTTTTTACATACAACTGGGAAATAAGCTATATAGGAAATGAGGCATAGAAATCCACCTTGCCCTACAGTAAATAGAAGGGAAGGGGGTAAGAGAAAGAAGGGGATTGATAGAAGGGAGGGCAGATTGGGAAAAGGGGTAATTAGAATGCAAGCTATTTTGGGGTGGAGAAAGGGGAGAGATGGGGAGATAATTTGTGGAAGTGAGTGTTGAAAGCTAAAAATTAATTAATTACAATTTATTTTTTTAATGAGCAATTACACTAGCAAATTTTTTAGCCAAGAATACAGCTACATGGGGTTGGAAAGTCTCATGAAAGACTTGAAAGGATCAGCAGGTAGAATCAAAGTTGTGCTGTTGCCAAAGGTTTAATACATGTAAATTCTGTTAGAATATATGTGTGTGTGTGCACGTGTGTATATGTATTTCCCTACATGTATTTTCTGCCACAACCAATATTAGAATTCTTCATATTATCATTAGTCTTGTAAGATACAACTTAGTAAATAGAAAATTCGAAGGTGTTGTAGGCATTTGAAGTGATAAGCAAATGCCTTGTTCTTGGTCATTATTCCTAGGCTTCAACAATTTTAGTAAATGTTATCTTTTTTAAAATTTACAAGCTTGTATCACACTTTAAATTTCATAGTGAGTCTACTGATAAAGAACATAAAAACCTGCCAAACCAATGGTCAGAAGATATATATACTATACTGTTATGCATTAAAAAATTTGTAAATCTATGCATGCACATGTATAATATACACACATATATACTAATACATGTATACACACATTCGCATTGAGATTCTTGGATATCCTATATGAACTAGGACAAATTATACTTCCTATGGTCCTCTGCTCAAAGGCAATCATCAACAGCTTGTGAGGAACTCTTTCCCAAACCCCCAACCAGGAACTCTGTTCTTCAGTACTTTGGTGTATCTTCCCAAACAGGTAAGAGAGGCTTGATCCACAATTGATGATACTTTAGTATATCACAGAGGGGTGGCTCCTCTCATAGAGCCATTCTACAGGAGTCTGAGCCAATCAGGTAACATAAACTCTAAGAGCCAAGCTCCCAGAAGTGACAAGAATCATATGAATATCTTCTATAAGAAAATATCTCAATCAAAGCTTCACTATTATCTCATCAGATTGTTCAGATGAAATCCTTAATTGATATTTAATCTTGTCAGTAAGGTCCTGGTATATGTTCCCTCCATGAGAAAAGGCTCTCACAATCCCAGATAGACTCATCAGAATGTATAGCTTATCATGTAGATCAAGGAACTCTAATGACTTAATAAAAATGAGACTAGGAATAAGTAGATATGAGATATTATTAAGTCATGTCTACCAGTCTCAGCATAATAATTAAACACTGACAGGAAACATAAAAGAGAAGAAAGCAAAAAAAAATCTATACAATCTCAACATGAATTTGCGGTAAGAGAAAAAGGGTATCATACAAATAGAGTGATATAGTGATGGGTTGGAAGACTCTATTCAATATGAATTGACTTGACAATTCTATCACAGAGAAAAGAGAATGTAGGCTTAATATTAAATGGGAAAGGAGGTTGTGTTGTCAGTTGGATATTTTTACTTTTTTTTATTTTTTTGGTAAAAGATGATACTGGAATCCCCAACCAAAATCATGATTTAATTACTTTTATCCATATCTTTATATAAATTCTTTAGAGGAGATCTCTTCAATTTCTTGGAGGTATCCCTAAAGGTGTTTCCTCTTTCTGTGGCTATCAGTGAAGTGCTTTAGCTCTCAGGTTATACCAGAGGAGCATTAATTGTGAGGTGGAATGGACCTCACAATTGATCCAGTCCTCCTCTTCATTTTTACAGTTGAAGAAACTGAAACCTGGGAAGTTCAATAATTTGTGTGAAATTACACCAGTAGTTGTTATCAGATAGGATTTGACCTCAAGTCCTCTATTGCCCCAATTATATTAGCTACAATCTACATGAATAGTCCAATTGTCTCTGTCTGTCTCTATCTGTCTGTCTCTGTCTCTGCAGACTGCTAATCATATTTGCAACAGAATTAACGCTTAGGAATCAGTAGGTAAGGCTTGGTATTATTGTTTTCTCCCTCCTGCATCTTAGTCAATCTTATATGGAAGTCGAGTATGAAAAATTTTCAACCAGTTAAATATAATTTTCTTCCTACAATATGTATTATGGATTCCTGCCTTCAGCCATAACAAGGAAGGTTTCTATTTCCTCCCAGTTATTCTCCCTTCTTCTTGGCTCTCTATATAACAAACTACATCTTTGACACACTACAATGATTCTATCCCTGCAGAAGAATAATGCATTTATTAAGTCCTTGGAAACAATATACCTGGAATTCTTACTTGTAATGGTCACTGTACATAATACATAAAATTTTTTTTACTTTAATGGTTAAAACTTATGTCTTTAATGCACTTCTGAAAACTTCATTAAGTGCTCTCGTATACTGGTTTTAAACCCTCCTAAAAATTTAAGTCAGCACCAACAGAGTTTATAAATATTATATGCTATGAATATAAAATATTCTTCAGCTACTTACATTATCCTAATCCCAAAAAATTGTGTTTACCATAATATACCTGATGGATTGGAAAAAAATACATATTCACATAAAATTTTCATTTAGGAGATTTCTCAAGGCAATCATTGGTACCCATTTTTACTTTTGAAACTCAAAATTTCTTGTAACTAACCCAATACATTATTAAACCAGTACATTAATACACTGTTATGATATTGTCTTTATTTGAGAGATACATAATAATCCTTATTCCACAGATATGGAAACAAAGGCAGAAAGATATAACTTGCCCCAAGTCTATATGGGATATCCAAAACTTTCAAGGGGAATGTATGTATATATGTATGTATGTGTGTATATACACACACATATATGTTCATGTATATATACATGTGTGCATGTGTATGTATAAATATATGTATATGTACATGTATATGTACACATGCATGCATATACACATGTATATATGTGTATATGCATGTATCTATATGTATATATTATAGATTTACATCTTTTAAATTCATAACAGTACAATATATATCTTCTGACTGTCTGTTTGAAAGGTTTCTTTGTTCTT